>JANITX010000212.1:74916349-74939915 GCA_027564395.1 Erythroxylum ulei | reverse complement strand
AGTTAGACCAACAAGCCCAAGTGATGGCAATAGGTGGATTAGCTCACTAGGCTTATATGTTAGTCTTCTTTCGTCTCTTTCTTCGATGTAGGACACTCACATGTGAGTATTCTCAACACTCTCCTTCACATGTGAGTTGGGCAATTTGGAGAGGAACGTAAAAAATCCTCACCAAGGTTGGACTTGATAAACAATACTGTTGGGCCATTTGCTCCATGCAAACTTCAAATCCTTCTCTAGTTGCTTAAATGATGGGCTCTCGTCTAGGGAAAACAATAGGCCAAGTTCTTCATTAGCTCTGATACCATGTTAGAATTATTAATATTAGTAGAGTGTATAGTCCATTAACAAGAATTGAGTTTGGGTCTAACCATTGCCAAAATGACTAGATTTAGTTATTTGAATAGTTGACCCTTACTACTTATAAACCTTTAATATTTTCATACTTAATCAATATAGAATACTCTAACACTCCTCCTCAATTGCAAGACTGGATATCCAATTGTCACTTGAAATAAACGTAGTGGTAATCAAACCGAGATGCTGGGATTGGACATCCAAATGGATAATCGGGAAATTAATAATCCGGATCAAACTTGCTCTAATACCATGTTAAATTTGCAATGGACGTATGGGCTCACACGAGGAAGAACATTAAACCACACACAAGCCCAAGTGAGATTCTTTCCTAAAACCAATTGGCGATAGGTGGAGTAGCCTACTAGGCTTATATGTTAGTCTCTTTTCCCCTCTTTTTTCGATGTGGGATACTCACATGTGGGTATTCTCAACAATTTAAAATAATTTTTTCCTTTCAACTTGTATGCAGCCTGGATGTTTTGCAATTCATTGGGATTTTAATATTGAAAAGTTTCTCTAATTATACAGTAGTGGATGTCTCTACAACCTTCAACATCTCCATGGAAAAAGAAATGATTTGTAGGCAATTAAGGCTGATTGCTTAAAGGAAAAAAAACACCAGCCATGAAAGCTGCTCAGAATCGCAAGACTATTGGCAATGAAGGCTAGACTCTCAGATTGATTTTTCGTAGGAATTCAAAGCCTAACAGCTCTAATACCATGACAAAATTTGGGATTGCAGAGAATATTTTCTGCATTTCTTGTTTACAAGTGTACAAGAGAGTCAATTATACACATGTTAACCTAAGAACTATAAAGGAAACAAAAAAATGAGATCCTACGAACGTGGAATATCCTAATTAAATATGATAATTAGATTTCATGATTATGAGATATCCTAACTAAATAGAAAATCCTAAACAGAAGCAAAAATCCTAAAACAATTATGTTTTCCCACATAAACAAAACAGATGAAATGATTGATAGAGATAGCATCATTTCATGCAGCTGTTGATTGCATTTATACCAATGGACAGTCTGGTGCTGGGATATTTTGGTTGCTGCAACTAAAAACAAATTGGCTCTAGTTGGAAACAGTTATTTCAGGGCAACTTATCCTATTTTTATTAATTTTTCTGTTTGTCTTGTCCCATAATTTCAGGTTGGAGTTGACAATATGTGTATATTAGTGCATGCTGTGAAGCGGCAATCAAGAGAGTTGCCCTTAGAGGAACGCATAAGTAATGCACTGGTTGAAGTTGGTCCATCTATTACACTGGCTAGTTTATCTGAAATTTTGGCATTTGCCGTTGGTAGTTTTATCCCCATGCCAGCATGCCGTGTTTTCTCCATGTTTGCAGGTTCAAAAGCTTCCACTTATGGCCAAATAGAAAATTTTCGGGTTGCAGTTTTACTTCAACTTTTAACAATTATCTGCTTGTTCTAGCTTTGGCTGTTCTTTTGGACTTCCTTCTGCAAGTTACTGCTTTCGTTGCCCTGATTGTGATTGACTGCTGGAGAGCTGAGGATAACAGGATTGACTGCTTTCCATGTATTAAAGTTCCTTCATCTTCTGGAGAATCTAATGAAGGTATTTGATTAAACATTTTCCCTAGTCCCATTGGCTAGGTGTTGTTGACATTGTCTTTGCTACTTGTGTACACTTGCTCTGACCAAGTAATTTTGGAGTGTAGGGATCTATCAAAGAACACCTGGACTGTTGGGTAGATATATGAAGGTATAAAATAAGAGTATCCAATCCTTATTGGGTGAAAATTAGTATTGGGAATCCTTGCATCTGCAGTAGACCAAATAATATATTTATTGCCTCAATTACAGAAGAACCTACTTATTGTTTTGATGTAGGAAGTTCATGCACCTATTCTAAGCCTTTGGGGAGTTAAAGTTGCTGTTGTTGTTGTATTTGTTGCCTTTGCTTTGGCAAGCATTGTAAGTTGAGAATATTTGGTTCCCCCTTGGGTCTGTTTATTGTTCGTTTTTTATATTTTCTTCAGTAAAGTTATACACATTTCCTCAAAGCATTTGACATGATAGTGTTTTGTACAGGCCCTCTGTACAAGGCTTGAATCTGGTTTGGAGCAAAAGATAGTCCTTCCTCGTGATTCTTACCTTCAGGTTTAGGCCATTTATTTTATCTGGTTATTTTTTTTTGTAAATTTTGTGATACTTGGCATTTTACTTCTGGCCTTGCTGCCTAACTATCATGCTCATTTGCAGGGTTATTTTAATAATGTTTCTGAATATCTCAGAGTTGGGCCTCCCCTATATTTTGTTGTCAAGGACTACAATTACAGGTACTAATTTTGGTGTCACCTCATTACTCTTTTTCCATCAATCCGGTGTCTTCAAAGTTCTGCTTTACATCAAACATAAAAGAGGTCCTATGCTTTTCAGTGTTGGTATTGGGAATCAATAGGATTTCAGGTTGTTGTGAATTTCCCTCCTTGTGTTTTGCATTGAAACGTTTCGTGTTATGAATATCCTTGTAACGAACAGACTTTGGAGAGTTGTTTTATCTTTGAAGTTTTGCTGTTAATGTGTCTGCAAACAGATTAAGGCAGTGCAATACTTGGGTTTTATCTTTAGCAAGCTTCAGTTATACTGCTTGACAGAGTATATCAAATATGGCTGAGTACTTGAAATGAGGAATTGCAAGCTATTAAAGTGAGGAAAAGGTTCTTGATATTTTGGAGCTGACAAATGGCTTAGTTGTTGAGATAAAATGGAAAACCTTTGCTAATTGAACAGGTGTGTCTAACACCAAAGCCTGTCCAGGTAGCATGCAGTTGGGAAATGGTACACTTTGGTTGACCACTTTTTCTTCTTTGGGGGGCCTTGACACAGAATATTCGTGTGTAGTAAATTTCTTGTTATTGATCTTTAGTAAATTATCCTGTTCTGTTTTGTTTAATTTAATAACCTATAGTAAACAATTAACTTCATGTTATACACTGTTCTAATCCTTCTCTCCTTCCAAATGGCTGCTAACTTAGCTTGGAATCAAGACATACAAACCAGTTATGCTCCATCAGCCAGTGTGATTCAAACTCGCTTTTAAATGAGGTATTGTGATTGTTTAGCATACTGCAATACCTGATTGGATACCAGTCTGCGCATTCTTTCTGCTTATTGGTGAGAGTTTGTAAGACGTTAACTTCTCCAAATATACCCCATGTAATATCATGTTATTACATTGAAATTGCCACATTTTGGGTGTCATATTTTGAGCATGATTGGATATTATGTCTAGTATATTTTATCATAGTTTCAGTGACATCATTTATTGAGTTGAAATGAGGAGGAATAATTTAGTCTACTGAAAGATAAACAAGAACAAAAATGGCTATAATAGAAGCTGTATATGTTACTGAAAAAAAAAAGATATTATCAGATGATAATGATGCTAATATTTACTTCCCTTATGCTACAGATATCAAGAGCTTCATTAGTTCCAGAGTCAAGCTACATTGCTAAGCCTGCTGCCTCATGGCTTGATGACTTTCTTGTATGGATCTCACCAGAGGCATTTGGGTGCTGTCGTAAATTTTTCAATGGAACTTATTGTCCGCCAGATGACCAGGTAGGTGTTTAAGTAGGCATATGCTCCCTGATTCTATTATATACTTTTTCAACCTCAATATCACTAGCATTTCAGTTTTGGTTTTCTGGCTTGGATAATTTGTCTTTCCAGATTTCCGTTTCTTGGTCTGCACTTTTGTTGACAAGATAGCAGTTAAAAATCCTTTTTCAGTTCTATCTAGGATTAATAGTCATGAAACAGGATGTACTGTGACTGATCATTTGCTTGTTTGAACTTAAAATTTACTCATTCTTATGTCTGTTTGTTGTCTGTTGTAAACTGCTCTACTAGTAGCTTAAGCAAAAGTTTATACTTTCAGCCTCCTTGCTGTTCACCTGATGAAGGTCCTTGCGGTTTCAGTGGAGTTTGCAAAGATTGTACAACGGTAGTCTTTCGCCCTATTTGTATATATCTGTTTACCACCTAGTATCGGCACAAACCACAGAATGAGTATGGTCTAAATCTCCACTGCTGACTGTAACAAGAAGACTACTCTTTGGTGGCTTGTGTCATATTATCTGTCAAGATCTAACATCTAAGGTTGATGCCAGTGCTTCCACCATTCTGATTTGGTTAACAGCAGACCAACTACAGTGCAATTTAGGGAGAAGCTCCCCTGGTTTCTCAATGCTTTACCATCTGCTGATTGTGCAAAAGGCGGTCATGGAGCTTACACAAGCAGTGTGGATCTAAATGGTAGAGAGATTGACATTTTGCCCTCCGCTAGGTGATATCCTATTGATATCTTTTCCTATGAATTTTTTTTCAGGTTATGAAAGTGGTGTTATACAAGCATCAGAATTCCGTACATATCACACACCACTCAACAAACAAGTATGGTGACAAATATAATGAATTATGAATTGATAATTGGCATTTAACAAGTGCATGAGATTTGTTGAATGACCCTTTTCCGGTTTCCGGATGATTGAACTGCCATTTTTATTAGGGAGACTATGTCAATGCCATGCAAGCTGCACGAGAATTCAGCTCCAAAATTTCTGATTCTCTGAAGGTTTGAGTTTGAGAATATGATATTGTTTCTAAAACTTCCATGCTGCTTTTAATGTATTTTAAGTCTTTGATAATTTTGATAGACTCTTCTCTTCTCTTTTATGTACAATAGAGCGGGTTATAACTAGAAAATTGGTTTTTTTATTACTGATCTTTCCTATTCCATATTAGATTGCAACGGCTTGACTTGTTTCTACGGCCAATGTGCTCTCCTGAGGAAAATGATGTGCTATTATTAACTTTTTCTCAACTCAGCTGTGAATCCTGTTCAGCTGCTGATATTTATGCCTTTTTTTTTTTTTTTGATGTAGATGAATATCTTTCCCTATTCTGTTTTTTACATCTTCTTTGAGCAATATCTGGACATCTGGAGGATAGCTTTAATCAACGTTGCTATTGCACTTGGTTAGTGTCACTACTTTGTAGATAAAATTTGGATCTTGAATCTCTTATTTAATTCCCTTTCCTCCCCCGAACATGCCCACCCACCTTCTCTCTTTCTATCTCTGTATCTAAGTATGTGTCTCCATCCCGCCTTCACTCCCCACTTCTGCCCTTTTTCCCCAAAAGAAAACAAAATAGAAAACTCATAGGCAGAGGATTCTTGTATGATTTGTCTTGATCTAATCTTGTTCTTTATTTATTTTGTTGTATTGTATTAATATTTGGATAAGCTTTTGAATACCAGATTTGACACTTATGCAGGCACTATATTCGTTGTCTGTCTGGTTATCACTTCCAGGTTTAGATATCTATCACTTTAAATATAAAATTTTCAGTTTTGGCGCTGCTCTTTTGAACTTTTTAGTTGACTTATTTTCCCTTTGGCTACTTCGATTCCGCGTCAATGCAGTCTTTGGAATTCAATCATCATTCTGCTTGTTTTGCTGATGATAGTTGTGGATCTAATGGTATGACCAAAATGATGACTCATGTCACTTTTTCACACGCACGTTCAAATGAGAATCTTCTTGAATCCTACTTTTTGCATCTATGCATTTATTTCATAGCACTTGGAATCTAAATTTTCTGTTGATAAAGACCTAAACATTGGATTGTTGAATCTTTCAGGGAATAATGGCAATTCTAGATATCCAACTGAATGCAGTTTCTGTTGTCAACCTTATAATGTCTATAGGAATAGCTGTTGAGTTTTGTGTGCACATAGGACATGCCTTCATGGTTAGTATCGATTCCTTATTTATGTTCAGAAGTACTCTTCTCTGTTTATTAATTCTGTTCATGGATAAAAATGGTAGGTTAAGCTGGGAATGAGATTCTGTCATTCTAGTTGTCAGATCTTATCCTAAATGTGTTGGCTTTTTTATGGTGCTATTATCCAAGAAGAATGTAGGTGGATCCTTTTTCGTTACTGTGTAGGAGGCACCTGAATCATCACTCTTAACATTGATTTCCCATGAAGCGCTTGGACTGCCATTGGGCGATTTGACCTTCTCTCCTTTTGATTTGGTAGCATTTTCTGCTTAGCTAAGACCCAAATATGCATATTCACAGATAAGCCGTGGGGACAGGAACCAAAGAGCAAAAGAGGCTTTGAGCACCATGGGAGCTTCTGTCTTCAGGTTGTCTATAACCATACTTTTCTTTGGGGTTTGCTTCACAGGCATTTTTGAATGATTCTTGACTATCTTCTACAACAGTTTCCTGATGAAGTTAATTCCTATCATACATGCCAGCATGCATATAATAGCTTTGTACTATTCATACTACTTGATGCATAGTATCTTGTGATGATAATTTTACATTTTGCATCGCAGCGGGATCACTCTCACAAAGCTTGTTGGAGTTATTGTCCTTTGCTTCTCAAGATCCGAAATTTTTGTGGTCTCTTCAACTACCCTTTTTTCCTAGAAATAAATTTCCCATCATTTAGGATGTAAAAACCTAGACTCTTGACCTTGCAGGTTTATTACTTTCAAATGTACCTGGCACTGGTGATTATTGGTTTCTTGCATGGACTGGTGTTTCTACCTGTAAGTAAATTATATCATCATAATATCATAATCATGTCCGAGTATTACTGAGCCACGTCATACCTGGGTTGATGGGGTTAGTACCTTAACAAATATTGATGGGAGTCATGAAAATACTAAAACTAAATATGATTGAACAGTAATAAACTGATAACATACTTGCATACATACTTATGTGGCGTTTGCATATGGGGCTTGCAGGTGGTACTTAGCATGATTGGTCCACCAACGAGATGTGTTGCCTTTGACAAACAAGAAGATGAGCCTTCTTCTTCGGCACAGTTTCTGGAAAGCTAATTGGTGCTGTTATGTAAGCTTCTAGTTTTCTGACGTACAAAATGTGGCTAGTTTCCGTAAATGTAAGAACGTTCTATTATTTCCCTCTCTCTTTCGATGACTGATTTTGTGTTGTTTGTTATGCTAGTCACACAATTTGAGGAAGTGTCGGCATCAAAGAGGCTACACCTTTGTCGTGAGATTATAAACAGAGAAGGGGGAATACACTCGTTCAAAGCATATTGTTACGATCAAAGAGTTGCAATTGTCTGATGTTAGTCCCTCCTTACAAATTGTGTGGATATATGGGGAGGGCATTCTGTAAAGAACCATCCAGTCATTATCTTGTGTCTCTTAACTAACTTGAAGGGATAGAATTACTCCATTCTCATGTTTCCTGTTTTCCTCCAAACTAAATCAACTGGTTGTTTGGCAAACAACTTCACCCTCTTTTTCTCTTTTCAGGACATACAATATTAGCCGACTCGTGGATGTAATTCTACGATGTTATGTATTAGAATTGTTTTAATCTCGATTTTGATGCCCTATGAAATCCAATTATGAAGGCAAACTCAACTCCCAATACATTTCAAAAATAATTAGCTGCCAAAGAAAAAAGGCATCCATTCCACTGTCCGAGTGTGCCTTCAAGAAATTTGTCTGTCTTCACTCCCTAACTGGTGACAGCAACAGTTTTGTTTGAAGTCCCAAATCGGCTGTTCATACATCTTATATTACCTATCATTATTTTCACTGATATTCAGGCCATGAATGAAAATACACGCCTGTGGTGATCTCGTTCCCACTTTTGAAAAGCGAGTCTTTTTTAAGTACTTATGTTCTTGTAAGCAGGACCTACTCAGACTTCTGAGAGTCTGATGTAGGAATCATATCGTCCTTAGCTGAGAAATAATTGAACAAAACTACAGTTTCTACTATGAAACCGTAAATCATCCCATCAAAATGTCTTGCCATTCACATACAAGCTGATGATAGATTGCTTGCATCCATAAGAAATTTCTAATTCTATTAGATCAGCGCTCTGCTGCCAAATGAGTTTCCAGCATACGGTTGAGAATTTTGATGAAGAGACATCTTGATTGAGTGGCTCCCACACAATCTATATATGTCCTTGCACTCCTCAAGATCGTCATCACATGTCAGAAGAACCCATTCATGATCATCATCCAAGTACTTGAGATCAGTTACGGAGCCATCTCCTAGATTAAAACGCTTCAGAATCTCTTGTTGCAGATCCCTGAAACCCCAATTTGGTTGCAAGCTGAAACGAACTTTGTCTTCTCCAAATGTGGCTTTAACTTTGAGGACACCTACATCTTTTGAACATTGCCCTCTAGTTTCTGTGATTGGGAGCTGAGGTTCAAGACTTGGACGGCGACCTAAGGTTTTATGGCTTTGGGATCTTGAAAGAAATTTTGGTTCTTCACGGTTCAGGACTTGTAATTCTGCCTCACTGCGCGTTCTCTTTATATCAATTCCTGTTTCTTCTGCCATTACAGCATTCCTAACAGTCAGGGCATCATTGGTGGTGATATGCTGTTCTGCTCCACTGAAATAATAGATACTTGAGCCAGAACTCTGACTACACGAGGAGGAAGGGGATTTTGAAGCATTCTGACATGCAGGGTTGGATTGATTCAAATCTTCCTTTGCCTTGGGTGATGTAAACAGACCATTCTGCGACAAGTCTAGTGATGTCAACTCTGGGAAAGTCTTATAAAAGGACCCTAGTTGAATAGAACCCTCCGCACCTTGCACAGAGTCAATTACAAGTTGCAGCTTCTTCAGAGAGTGACCAACCTTCTTGATCTTTCGGGAAGGCCAACGGGTTATTCCATGCTGCCTGCATATCCTTTTCAGTGTAGTGGGGCAAACTGCAACCACAAAAACTGTGTAAGACAGTCTCTTGAGCCCTTTTTCATCCAACGGTTACATTCAAGTCTATATAAACCTCGAGTAAGGTGAAATGGCTTATCGTGCTTAAATTAGAAACTGTGTCATAGGCTATAAGCCATAAATTGCATATGATGGATGCATACCCCTGGTTTTCAGGATTAGAAGAAGGATGTCTACAGTAAAATATACGAGTGAGATCAAGTCAAAGCACTAAGTTTCTCCATTAATTTATAGCCTTTGCTTCGTTACTCGATGATCAAGTTTGCAGTTTGTCAATGAATAGTATTTACTTGAAAAAAGAATGAAGACTATGCAAGTTTCAATAGTGATAAGTATTCTCCTACCACCAATACACTTAGCAGCATCTTTGAGGCTCCCAGCAAAGTATTGTCGAAGAACTTCCAAACTGATTGTCTTTTCTGTCTTGGTCCGTCTCTTCTCACCTAATTTTCTGAGGCTGCCTGATGAGTGAGATTCGGGAGAGGGATTTTTACAACTATTTGTTCCTTCAAGTTCAGAAGATTGTATACATTGCTGGAACCGTGACTGCTTATGGTAGAATTCCTTCTGAGTCGTCACCTTGAATTCATCTTTAGTTTCTTCTTTTGGACAGTCCCATGAGACATAGAGACCTTTACCTTTCTGTTGAGTGTCCATCATTTGGAAGATCCAAGATAATTCTTTTTGAGAAGGATCTTCTGATGATGAATATAATATTGGTTGAGTTTCTTGCTTCTCACTGGAAGGAACTACGGTTTTCAAGTTAACATCTTCTTCAAGCTCTTTCTCCATGATGACATGCAAACTCCGACAAGCATGTTGTATTGCAATTGGCAATAACTTCTGCATCCGCAATTGTTCTTCGGTAGTTCGACATTCCTTGGGGAAGAATAACTCCAAGACAATATCAGCTGATCCGGAAGAGGAGCTTTGTAGTGGAATTGCCATAGCAGCGTGCAAACCAAACATCTTCGCTTGGTGAGAGAAAGGGTAGTCTGTCCTGCTGAATGATGTAATATCAGGTGCAAAGCACTGTTTGTTTAGTGTGAAAGCTCTTCCAACAATACCTTGGCCTCGAAGGAGGTATTCCTCAGAGCACACCAGATGAAATTTCTGAAGGTCTTTATCAGCTACAAAGCAAGCAGAATCAACAGTGGCAATGCAATGAGCATAGTTCTCATCAAAATGCCGACATCCTCCTTTACCTTGCTGGAAACATGGGGCCCATGTAAGAACTATAGGTAACCCGTAAGTCTTGCATACAGATCCCAGAATCTCTGATACCTCAGGAGCTGCAGCTTGGCAGAATTCCTTGCAAACCTGTGATCAGGAAGCGAGCACACCTCTGGGCTCAGTATTATTATGTCATAAATTATGACAACATACTCTATTGGAAAAAGTTGCCCACTCACTTTTACACTTGGAGGACAGAAGTCATGTGAACTCCTCAGATAAACATCCTGCAAATGCATTCATATTATTGTTAGATAGAATGGCCAAAGATATTTGGCAGACGGTTGAATGAACAAAAAGGTGAATGCTCACCAGCATTTCTTTTTAAAAATCCTCTAAGCGCCATGATATTGATACCAATAGGAAAAAGAAAAAGAGTCTCCAATATAACATCAGGACTTTATGTGCTATGGAAGAGAAATCATAGGATGCCAAAGTGCACCATGCAAATGAGAGGAACAAAATTTTGAATATCTAGAAAATGCTAATGTATCTGTGGTTACCAAGAATTCAAAGAATCAGGAAAAATACATTATATGATTTCAAATCTATGAATTCATCAATAAGAAGACTAGAGATTTAAGTCCAAGAAGTATGTAGCGTTGTCAGACAAAAAGGGAAAGCATGTATTTACATGTCACCATAGATATTTTCAGTTAACAGCTCTTATAGATAACTTTTCCAAGACATGTAGACAGGAAGCTGGAGAAGACAAAAAAGGAGAGACCTCAAGAGCTTTGCAGACTTTTTCAAGCTCCGGACGATAATTAATTTGTTGACTGGTTGTGATGACCTCAACAACCCCCAAGCAAGTCCAACTGCCTGATTCAAACACCGGAACAGCAAGAGAGGCACCAATGTTGTACTGCATTGCATAATCTTTGCGGGGGTATTCTTCACTGCTGAAAAACCGAACATCCGGCGTCCACTCTGGTAATTTCCTCGAAAAAACCCGACCGGGCAAGCCAATAAAGTCGTTAGAGTCCTCCTCTGCAGAGAATTGGTAAGTCTTTGAAACAGTTCTGTAACTAGCAAGACTTCTGCATTGTGGATCAAGCATGTATGGCTGATTAGTGGTAGTAAGAAAACTCTTCCCACCTTTCTTCATAGGCACCCATATTTGAATGAGGACATCTCTATCCTTGGTGCAATCTCTTAATCGTGCAACAGCATGTTTTAATCTTTCTCTTACAGAAGAAGATGGTCCTGGACAAGCTCTCGGCTCAATCCACCATCTGCTACCCAATTCAATTATCCCAGAACACTTGTTTTGTACCAAAGATATGGAATTACTGGCAGCCGCACAAATTTGAGGTTCAGCCTCAACATGTTCCTCTATTTGACGACCTTCCTCAGGTGGGTTCTCAAGGAAAAGCTTCTCTGTCGTTCCTTCACAGGCTCCTTGACCTACGTTAGCCTCCACAGAAGGACAATATTGAGATGGATCTCTATCGGAGGTTGAAAGCGCAACTTGGTGTGAAAAGTTGAAGTCATCAACAACCTTCAACAAGCATCCATCATCCAAAAGTTCATCCATGAAATCTAAATCCATGGTCGTACCTAAGAAAGTCTCGAACTTAGACTCAGGTGCAGGTGCCCCATCATCCATATTTCACCTTCCTTCAAAACTTGCAAACTTGCATCTAATGAAGACTATCAGACTCAATCGTAAATATTATCATGACCCAAAAAAAAGAACAGTAAAGATGAAAAATAAAAAGAGGAACTTCCAGGAAGGATTGCTATAGCTTGTATCCGAAAATCCAATATGCCCCACTTGCAGAAACATCGTCAACAAAATATTGTTTTGTCAACTGCAACCAGAAATCCATTTCAGAGGACGAAACCTACTTGTTTTTATTTAGAACTGATACAATTTATGTTAACAAATAAAAAGAAGTCCTTTATCCATAATCTTAATGAACTAAAACTCGGTGATGCTGCACGGAAAAATACAATTTATCAGCGCCGAGCAAGTTTTGGATCAGACAGGAAACAATTACAGAAAACAAACGGAAACGAAGTAGCAGCTGAAACGTCGATAGTATCATAAAAGAAAAGAACTACTGAAAAAGGATAAGAACAGCAACCCACCCATTTCTTGCAGCCAACACTAAATCCAAACCACTGACAGCCATAAAACATGGAAAAAAAGCAGCATAAAGATAGCAACACAAAGACGAGAACTCAAAACACTTGATAAAAGAGAAAAAAGGAGAAGAATACCTCACTTTACAACAATTCTTGAAAATGACACTGGTCGTCTGAAATATGCCTTGCATAAAGCAAACCGTAATATTGCATAACCAGCAAAGGTTTTGTGGAAGAATATCAAGTTGAATATGATTTCCTGTTCCAGGCCGAAAAGGAGAAAACATAAGGAGCAGCTTGTGTGTGTGTGCGTGTGTATGGTGAGAGATTCTAGTAATTATCTATACATGCACTCTGTCGACTTTCCATAAATAAAAATATTCTGTTCTCACACTGCGCGTGCTGGATCTTCTCATTCACAAACAACTCAGTAACCTTATGTGGAGATTGGTCCCGCATATTTTTCTTATTTTCTTTCTCTGGTTGCTAAGCTTGGTATATACCCTTTCATTTCTTTATGGTTTTATCTCTGCACTCTACAGCAAAGCAAAGAGATTCACTTGATTTATTTTTAACCAAAACAAAAAGAAGAAAAAGGTTCTTATCTTCGTGTGGCTGCACACTTGTAAAGTCAACCCATTTGAAGATGAGATATCACAGAAAACACAACCTTGAGAAAATAATATTGCTTTATTCAATAATATGTTTCATTAAAACACAACTCCTGTGCACTGGTGTAAGATGTTCTTTTCTTCTAAATGGCTAGAAGATTAGTGAGAATGCCTTTCAATTTCTGCTGCTGTGTTGGTTAATTGCATGTGTAAAGAAAAGGAAAATGCTGTCTTGATCTGTTCAAAACCATTAACTAACCCACTAAACCTGACATAATACGGTTAGTTCCTGTTGGCATGATGGTATGACTTTGTTAATGAGCATGACCATGGATGCCATTTCCAAGGGTATGGACTCTCAAGAGTTTCCAGCAATCACTCCACTCACCGCCTAAAAGTTAATAATCTGCTCCAACTCCATGCTTTCTGGAGAAGTGACGCTTCAGTGTACTCATAGGTTCTTGTACAATGTGATCGAAACTCGAAACCGTGAAAATATACATATATATTAATGTTTTAAATTGTAAAGCGGTATTGCCCCAACATAATTTATTGCAACTATACTCATATTGTCAGCATAGTGGCCCCATATCACTAATTTACATTTTAACTTGTTTTCTTTCGTCACAGGTTTTATATAATATTCTTATCAACAACTCTTTATAGTCCCCGTAGAATATTCATATCACGTCTTTTGATAAGTTATATATAATATTCCATCAAACTTACCCACTGAGCAATAAAGTTGTCCTCAAATTAGAATCTTTAATTTGAGCTGGTTCAACTGGTCTTCAATCGTTTCTTTAGAAGTCCTAGTTAGGCTTTAAGTTACTGCTCCATGTTAAAACGGTTTACTAGCTATGTCTATGGACATCTGTAGTAGCTGCCTTTGTTCAGCCGAGGGCTTGGTGATGTTATGTCAGTTAATCCACTTTAAAAATAATAATATCAATCGCATGATATGAACTTTAGTGGTAGCTAAAGCAACCCTTGTGTTTAGCTGCCATTATTAAGTTTGAACTTTGAGTGGTAATAATCTGGAGGAAGGTAAAGATGACGTAAAGTATAATGCCCCTCAGCATGGTGGAGGGGTCATGGACTCTTTTCTTAATATTCACGATTCGCCGCATCACCCAGTTAGGATCAAATAATATTATATATATATATGAGGTAAATATATGAGGAAGCCTCGTAGAGACTGTACCTTTAGTACTACTGATATTGCTTGAGCAATTCCAGCAGGGCCCTTCATGTGCTGGTTTTGAAGAAACAAGTAACAACCACAACAGGCTAAGAAATTAGAAACTAAGTCATCACAAGTCGCATATTTTATAGAGTTTGATTTCCATCATCACTACATCTTGAATAAAATTGTTACTGAAGTTGAGAACGAGTACTGCTTCTGAATTCTGATTCCATCTGTAAGATTTGATATTACAGGTCCACCCTACTGGTACTGATTAATTACATCAAAGTTTATGAATCAAATTATCCGATCTCATGCACCTAAACCATCTAATTCCCATTTAATCCATGTTCAGAAACTTTTAATAGCAAGAAAAATAGATGAGCAGATAACAGCAAGAGAAAGATAAAGAAAGCATGAAGGGTCATGTAGCCCTTAGACAATGGGACACGTCATACCAATCATAAGTGAATTAATTGTTTAATTTGCTTCACTTTATAGATATTTGATAGATTATAACGTTTAGCGTCAGCCATGGGAAATTGCGAGTTCATGTCGCAATTCCACATCTCGATAACCTATAAGATGAAGGCAGATACGTACAAGATCAGGACATTCATCTCAATTTTGTAAGCCATTTTGAGAGCGACGTATAATTTTATTCAACCTAAGTGGTTTTATGCTATTTGCTAAAAGATGTTAATAGCTGATGTCAATGTTACGAATAGTATATCGATACTAGTATTAGATTCGGCTCTGATACAGTACAGTACTGTATTGATACTGATTAATAATAAGTACAATTTTTTGATAATTTTTTAAAATTATAAAATAGTTTTTGAATTTTTTAAAATTATAAAATAATCCCTCGATATATTGTACTGTATAACTTATAATTTTGCATCAAAACTTTCTTCAAAGATCACAAAAGTAGACATTTGAAATAACAATCACATATTTCACATATAAACAATATCCACAATTAATATGAAAAAGATATTTTTATCATCATATAAATATAAAATCAAGGAGAATATAAAATACTTAAAATGTTACAATTTCATCATATGATAAATAATAATTACATTAAAACATCAACTAAAAAGAATAATAAAGATCCATGATTCTCTAAATATTACAAAAAGATTTTGTTCCAAGAAGATAACCAATTAGAAGTGCAACTTAAACAAAAATATTAACAGTTATATATATATTTCATATTTAGAATTTGACATATATATCAAATATAAATGAAATTAAAAAAAGAAGAAATTAAAACCCATAACTTCATTCAATCGAATATCTACTTAAATTACATTGACCTCAACTCTCATTTGATACAAAATCATCATCATCATCACCATCGTTCAAATTCATTGCATCAATTGAGATGTCAATACTTTCTCAAAAAAGATTATCTTCTAAGTCACTCTAATCTATCAAACTCAATTCTTAAAAAACTCAATCTGTTAAGATCGATATGATCAAGGTAAATTGAATCTATATAACTACTTGTTCTATTTTGAGTCATATTAAACAAATATAATTAAATTATTAAGAAATTACAAGAAATTATATTCAACTTAAAAATGATAATAACATATCTTTTTCAAAGCTTTAAATTGTATCGAACAATGACCAATTTGTATAACCTTTTGTTTTCCAATATATTCCTTTTTTAGAATTGATTAATTCAAATGTGTTCTAATTCTTTTCACACCTTGTTGTGTTCACATATTGACTTAGAATTTAAATTGCAAACCTTTGTAATTTTGGAACATTGCTTCCGAATTGGTCCCACTAAGCAAATATAAGACGAAAAAAGTAATTTTATAAACAAAATAAAGTAATGATTAATTTTTAACAAGTGACAAAAGTGAAAAAAAAATATACATGATTAAGTTTGTCTCTATGATGGATATCAAAAGACATCCTGAAATTATCATAAACATCCTTATAAATCTTTATTTGTGAGCTTAAGAGATCTTGCATTATCTTATAGGTAACAATAGTTGTAATAGTTAATAGTATTTCCCCATTAACTTCAAATTTCTTTGTAAAACTTGGTATGCAGTAGACATTAAGATTAAAAAATGTCCTAACTATAAACAATGGAGAGTAAAGTTGTTTTTCTATCTCATATTGACAACTACAAGATAAGATGTGTATAAAGAAGACATTTTTTTTATTTTAGCCTTAATTGCTTTCTTTGCCTTCTCCATGACATCATTAAATAACTTATTGTTTCCTTCTTATCACTATCAATAAGACGAAGTATCCTCACAAAAGACCTACAAACTTAGATGACAAATTGACATTAGTACCAAAATTTATGACCTTTATATATAAGTCTAGAAACCTACAATCTAGCATTAGACCTATCATATTGAGATGCAACTCATTTATAACTTTTAAACATCTGCCTTATCTCCTTCTTCATCAGAATAAAATATTAAAGTGACAAGCAATTAAATGCAAATCTTGTAATAAAAAGACAACATAAATTCTTACGATTTTTCAAATCTTTTCTCATTAAATTTAGGACTCATGCACTATTATAGATAAACTTGTCACATTTTTTGCTTTCTGCATAGCCTCATCAATAATAGGAAAATATCTAGTATCTTTTATATCTTTTAACATCAGGTCAATGTAATGTGCAGCACAAGAAGTCCATTAAAAAATTAGACTTGCTTTGCAATCTTCTTCCAATTGCTTTATATGCAGAATCATTGTCAGTAATGAACTGAATAATATTTTCTACCCCAATTCATTCACAACTTCATCAATTATTTGAAATAGAGTATCAGCATTACTAACAAGGCTAGATGCATCAATAGACATAAAAAGCGTTGACCCTTTATTTTTATAAAACAAAAATTAATTGTAGGTTCTTATCTTCTATTTGTCCAATTATCACACATGCTTGAACACTCATAAATAGTCCAAATCATTCTTTTTTCATCCAAAATTTTTTTTATTTCATAAACAAAGCTGCCCATAAATTTACCTCTATAGTCATTAATTGAAAGAACTTTGGATCCTAAATCGTAAAAAGAAATAGCATCTACCATATGTTGATAATAATAAAAGTGAGCAGTATAAAATGATAAACCTAAATTATACCATCATCTAGTCATTGGCATGTCTACATTACAAGCAGCTTCTTTAGATTATAAGGCACTACAAATTGAAGTTTGAGTTTCAGGAGTTGTTTGTGGTGCAAAAAAGATAGACACTTATCTTCTTCTTTTCCTAACATCAAGTGCAACATTCTTTTCTTGTTGGGTATGAATATTACCACCTTTAAAATGCACACTATCATCCTGACCACCAACCAAAGAACTTCTACTACCAATTTCACTGTTCAATCTTTTCCTTCTATCTTTCTCATACTGATACTCTTCAAGCGAAATCTTCATTTTCTATTTCACATCATGACTCACTTTGCTACAAGGCTCCACATCACCTTTGACCTCAGCTAAATTCTTTTTAATCTAGTTATTTCTCTACCTTTTAAATGCTTATTACAATACAAATAAATGGTATGGTTCTTCATTCCAGGAACCAATCTAGCATGAGTCCAAGTTGAATCATTGAATCTTCTTGAAGTGGCTAAATTGTTAAGAGTATTTGAATTTTCTTTCATTTATTTGTAAAAATAAATGAAGACATATGTCAAAATTAAATTAATAACTTCATATCAAAATGAAGTTGTGTGAAAAAACATGAAGACATAGATCAATAACAGTTTCTCAATAATTTGTGTTTCTTTTTAAATGCAAATATCAAATATATACATTGATTACTATACTCAGGGTCGTTCCTGACATTTTATAGGCCCTGGACAAAGTAAAAAAGGACCCTTATTTTGCCTCCTTTTGTTCTTTATGAGGATCAAGAGTTAGCCCTCATAAAGAACAAAAAGAGGCATAATAAAAGCCCTTTTGTTGCTCTTTATGAGGTTCAAAAGTGGGCTCTTAACCTTCATAAAGAATAAAATGAGATAAAATAATGACCTTTTTCTTGCCTATTTTATTCTTCATGAGAGTAGGCCCTGGGCAGGTGCCCTTCCTACCCTTACCCATGGCTGGGCTTAGCTACACTTCTACAACTATAACTCATTTTGTGTGATTACATAATTCAAATATAAGGTCACAAGTATAAACTATTTTGCGTAATTATATAAAAATAAACTCACAAATATAACCTATTTTGTATGATTATAATTCAATCATAAACTCACAAGTTGCAATTATGACTCATTTTATATAATTACATAATTTAACTTCAATTCGTGTAATCAACCTTGGAGCAACTAGCAAGGTTACTCTTTTATAACCTAAAGGTTACGGGTTCAAGTAACAAAAACAGTCTCTTTGTAAAATACAAAGGGAAGGCTACATATAATTGATGACCCTCTCTTGACCCTCGCAAAGTGAGAAGTCTTGTGCACTAGGTTTGCCTTTGCCCTTATATATATAATTCAAACATAAATTTACAAATATAACTCATTTTGTATGATTACATAATTTAAATATAAACTCACAACTATAACCTATTTTTATATAATTATGTGATTTAACCATAAACTCGTAATTATAACTTATCTTGTATGAATATTTATTAGTTGATTAAATAACAGTCATAGAAATAAACTCACAATTATAACTCAATTTGTATAATTACTAATCATGTAATTCAACCATAAATTAACTAATTCATTTTGATGAATACAAAATTCAATTTATAATATATAACCCAATTTATAATAAATATTAACCTTTTACTCAAATTTTAATGTATCTCAATCTCAAATAAGAATAAGAATAACCACAAATTCTTAATTGAATTCCAAATTTCAAACAACAAATGAATAACTTCAAATTCATAATCTAATTCAAAATTTCAATTTCTAATCGTCACAAAAATACAATCAATTTCAATTTCCAAATAACACTTTATTAATTTTTACGAATGACAGAAGTTAAAACTTCCACAATCACAATTCACAAGTCACATACCACATGTCCATAACAATTCACAAGTCCCATACCACATGTCCATAAGATCATAACATAAGCAATCACACTATCAATTATCACACACGGTTCCAACGACTTTTTTCTTGCAAAATGCAACATTGGCATTATCGTTTTTCAAAGGCACAAGCTCACAACACTGGAATTTTACAACACAACATAAGGCGATGGTGGAGGATGTTGTGTTGTGATGGTGGAAGATGTGAGGTGGAGCCTGGAGGACAATCTGTGATGGGTTGTAGGGTGCGTGTGGTGTGATGCGACAGTTAGGATTATTACAGGTTACGATGAGAATCAGGAGACCTAGGACTGTGACATACTGCAATAGGTGTCGAGACACGAGGCTACAATGGGTTATAAGAGATTAGCAGCAATAATAGCAACTAAAAAATTACAACAAGGCGACAGGATGACAAGGTGACGGGTTTTAACTTGCGAGAGATCAATGACAATGATGGCGATAGATTGCGAGAGATCTTAGTGACTAGCAACGAAAACAACAATGCAAAGGGACAACGTGGTGATGGAGACTACATTGAGACGACTGAAGGAGAGTGAAAGCAACGTGATGACGACTAGAGAAGAGTGGAAATAGAGAGGCAAGGGACTAATACTGAGGGAGGCAACAGAAATCAAACGGAGGGAAGTGGAGCAGGGAATTAGGGTTTTGATTTTTTATGGTATTTTTTTACGTTTTAGTCCTTAAGTTTTTTAGTTTCTGCGCAACTAATTTTATTTGACCGATATTTTAAATACTAACCTGTATTAGTTGGTGTAGTACTGATAAATTCAATATTATTTTTCAGTCAATATGATACGAGATCTATAACAATGGTTGATGGGCACATAACGCTGACAAGATATTGTAATCAAAATTTATTAACTATTATTTTATGTTAAATAATTTGTCAAACTCTAAAGTCTCTCTTCGTGTAAGCGTAACTAAATAATTTTATATTTTTTATGAAAGTGCTTTATAAAAACTTAAAAGTCAAGAATTAAAAAATTTTATTCAAATTTCTACTTTGATAAAGAGTCAATTATAAGGTTCTTTAATTGTCTAGTATCCATATAATTATGCAATTGTCAAAAAGACAATTGTAACTATTTTTTAGTGGAGTTGTTGATTGGAATGAAATTTTGATGAACTTGATTAAAAAGTTAATGTATTCAATTTATAATGAAAGTCGTAGAAGATCAATTGGGTTAGTTCTAATTTGAAATAAATCCAACTAATTCATTCAGGGACCAACAAGCATAAGTGTTAACTTGTATTATCTGAGAAAAATTAGAATTTAACTAGTCTAATTAAAATTAAATTATAATTCAGTCTAACTTTAATTACATAATTGAAATGTATTATTTTTAAATTTAAATATCCTATATTTGATCTTCAAAATTTCTTAAAGTTCTTAATTAAGTCCAATTTATTCAAATTGATATCTTTTTTTAACTGTTCTATGTATGTATCTCATTAGATTTGTAATAAGTTAATTCTTATTATAAATATTTAACAATATATCATGACCAAATATTAAAAATATTAAAGTGGTATGACTTAACTTATTTATGCATTATTATAATTTAACTATTTAGTCCTCAATTGTTCTAACTGGATAGAGAGTTTAGAAGTAATGTTCACTTTATACAAAATTAAATCATATTCTCTCTTACAAATTAATAATTAATTTATATTGATATTTTAAAAAAAATCTTTTTTAAATTTCAATTTACTCAAATTAGAGAATTCTCAAATCATTACTAATTGAGAAAAATATGTCATTTTCTCTAAATATTTAAGATTAAGAACCTTTTATTGACTTACTCAGCTATCTCTATATTATTCATACTATATATAACTACTATTGATTAAGCTACTTTAAATAGAACATGTCATAAGTAGTATCAATATATATATATATTTTAACATGTAATACTTAATCTTAAGTTTAAAGATCAATTATACAATCTTCGTAATAAGCCATCTATAAATGTATAAATAAAGTTCTTTTCAAGATTCTCATTATCGATTTGGTTCAGCAAACTTATTTTTTAGTAAACACCCACAGATTTATTTAAATATCTCAATGCATTAATTTGTAAGATCAACTACTTTCTTCATTATAAAGGAATATAATAATTATTAACTTTACCACTATATCAATATCTTATCTTGATAGAGTTATAATCAAGAATGATTTGATAATGATACATAAATACACTTTAAATCTCATAATTATGATCATAATATAATTTTAATTATATAATAATTATTTTAAAGATTTTATGTTTGGTATTAAGCATTCATATAACTAAAAAATACATAAAAATAAAAAATGTATTTATTGAATACATTAAAAATTATACATAAATTGCATCCAACCAATTAGTTGTAGAGATATAAACTAATAATCTCTTACTGTGTTGTAGAGATATAAACTAATAATCTCTTACTGTCACAAAAACTAATCATTTATGTATTTATGATCATATCCATCTCTATGCCAAAAATGTCTCTTTTAAGACAACAACTTAATGAGGATCCATTCATTTATGTAGGGATATACTAGCTAAATGCAACTTATCATACTAGTATTCTAAATGGAAGATGAAAATGCAATGGTTCTTTAGCTTAATCTATTTCACTAAGCATGATCACTTGTTATCTAATGTTACGTCTGGATGCACTATGTACTTCATTTGGTGTCAAAGGAACCATCAACTCCTTAGGAGCCGTTTGGTTCCATTTTTGTTTTTTTTCTTATAGTTTTTTGTTTTTGTTTTCTATTTTTCTTTCAAATAAAAAAACTTGTTTGCTAGTTAATGTCAATGTAGTTTTATTTTTATTAGTGATGATAATTATATATTAGATAAAATCTCAAGATAAATTATTTTTTATTTATTTTAATCTCCTATATAATATTTAGGGTTAATTACCAAAAAAACCTTTTTTTTTCAAATTTTCAATTATAGCCTGAACTTAAAAAAATATCAATAAAATGTCTCAAATTTTATTTTAGCCTAACGTTAGTTTCACTGTTATCTTTGCTGACGTGGCACTGCCACGTGTCAATGGACCCTCGCTAATCAGACGCGTCAGTGTGAATAGAAACAGTCAATTCGATTAGTGAAACGACGTCATTTCTTGATGATACTAAAACGACGTCGTTTTAAGCGTCGTTCTTAACCTATGTTGGAATCCTACGTAACAACAGATATGAATATTGGAGATGCTATACAAAGGAGGAATGAGAGCACCAAACACGCAATAGATTGAATAAATCACTGCCCAACTAGGCAAATACGGCAAGACTGAAAGCAAGAATGTATTTTACTAGTTTCAGAATCATAAAGCACGCGAGAGACAAAAACAGAAGGGCAACAACCTTGGCAGAAGCCATAGTCTGAGAACACCAACCTCACTTACTACCATATTGCTAGACATTATGGTCCATCATAGATCTTTTAACTTGGTTTCTTTCCCTTTAATACGTACCTAGCTAGCTAGATTTTGATTTTTGTTGTTATTGCATATTCCACAATACAGAGAGGAGTATTAGAGAGAGATGGGGGTAGTCAATATAAGAGAAAATGCAGAAGCTAGGGATTTGAGAGCTTGGAATTAGAAGAAAGTGATAGGTCATCATGCAAAAAGGATCAGGGAGATGGAAACCTGAGGTTCTTCCCGTTACATCTGGAAGGCAGATGAAGGGGGGTTTGAACCTTAAACCAAAAGAAAGAAAACTTAGGGATTTTAGGTTGAGAACGACAACTAAGTGAGAGTGATTTCATCTAGAAACGACATCGTTTCACTAATCTAATTAATGAGGGTTCATTGACACGTGACAGTGTCATGTTAGCAAAGATAATAGTGAGATTGCTAAAATTGAAAAAAATTGAAAGTTGGGGCATTTTATTGCTATTTTTTAAAGTTCGGATCATAATTGAAAATTTGAGAAAAGTTAGGGCTTTTTTAGTAATTAACCATAATATTTATTAATAAACTATTAATAAAATTTATTTTATTTTATTAAAATAATAATTTAATATTTTATATTTTATAATTAATACTTATTTGAAATATATTTCAATTATCTAAGAAAATTTATTTGAAATTATATATTGTGAAGATATTTTAAATTTAATTATATTTATTAACAATTACTAATTTAATTTAATTACAAAATAAAATAAAATTATTAAATAAAATAAAATTATTTATGCTTTTTGTTAATTATTAA
>JANITX010000212.1:74892936-74909305 GCA_027564395.1 Erythroxylum ulei | reverse complement strand
TTTCTTTTGACAAAATTTTAACTTTAATCCTACAATTCCATTTTTCCTTAAATATTAATATATTCATTTATAGAATACTCTTTATTTTTAAATTAACTGGGCACTAGAGCGCAGTCTATTTCTGCTAGTAAAAATAAAAAGAAGCAAAAATATGAGTTTTGTTGTTATTTATAAGATTAAAAATAAGCCTTATTTTTTTTATTTTTATAAAAATAAAATAAGGCTTATTTTAGTGTTTGTAAAGATAGGCCTGCCCTTGTCGAGCGCCGGCCTGCTGGTAGGTTTCCAGTTTTCTATCTTGAATCAATAAAAAGCATCGTGGACGGCACGAGCCAGATAGAGAGTTACATAATTGTTATTGATCCCTCTTTTATATTCCTGGAGAAGATTCCTCGTCTCTATCATAATATTGCCGGAGACGATCAGATATGTGACGTGGGTTCTTGTAGATTCTCGATCAGTTATAACCTGCTTTACTACTTCCATAGAATCAGCTAACAACTTATCAAATTATGACAATTGTAAGATAAACCTAAAAATGTGATACTAGTTATCAAGATTGAAGAAGTTGTTGCATATATCTTATCAAATTAATTAATCACATTATTATCTATGAATTTCATGAAAATATTATTACTTTATAGTTTAAATAATAATCAATTTAATTTGGGAAAGGTGATTTACCTTGGTAGATATGACTTGAGACAAGAGTTACATGAAACACAGACAATTAGAAATAAAGATACCAACAAATTAAAGTTAACGATCGATACTAACACTATATTCTCTTGAAGAGGGAAGATGACGCAGTGAACGATGAGAGATATACATACAACAAATTTAGATTTATGTAAACAGGAGATTGCTAATATTCTCATGACTATACTAATTCGTATACCTTCCACTTTTTTTTTTTAAAAAAAATTGAATAGAAAGAATCTATTCTTGTTAATAAACAAATATATATATTTGGGTAGATAGTGGAAAACATATATTCAATTCAAGACTCGTACGCTTATGTCATCAGTATATATATATATATTCATCAGAAAAGGGCATCTTATGATGCAATTTATCACTACTCGGATTGTGGAATTCTATAGGTCGATCAAAGTATTTGCCAGCTAGCTTGTAATACATGATCAATCAAAAGCACCATAATTGGGTTATTCCATGTGTAAGATATATAGCTAGGTTTTGAGTGCTCTCCAACATGTGTCAAAGTAAGCTAGTTACATACAAGAAAGGTACATCTATTCTTGCCTTGTCTTACAACCTTATTTTGTGACATATTAATGTTGGATGTGTAAAGTTTGTAAGATCCAACATGTTAATATTAGCCTTTACCTATGTTTCTTCGAATATTTTAAGTCTTTATAAAACATGCGTTTAATTCCATTTGGTTAATTTACTTAATAAAGATGAAAAAAAGAAGAATATTAATATTCTATTAGGGTTAACTAATTTAAACTAAACCTCTTATCATTTAATATTTTTTCATTTTAATTTTCTTATATATAATTATTAATTTCAATAAACCTTTAATATATATGTCGAATATTTATGATGACTGAAAAGTTGTATGATCAATATTAACTGAAACGTTTATAAGCTTTGTTTATTATAAGTCGAGATCATGTATGGAGTTGTTTTACTTCATGTAAATAAATTTCTTTAATTATGAATTTGCAACTTATATTAATTCATTGACTTGAACATAATATCGTTTTAATTATACTTTTTATTAAAAATTATTAACGAGGATATCGGATATTAAGAGACTCTTTAAAGTTAATAGTTAAGAATAAGAAGGCATTTAATAATTTTTAAAATCATAGGATTACCTAACCCAGGGTCCCCGAATTTGAGGCTAAGGAAGTTGCATCATTTGGAGCAACTTACCTATTCCAACAATTTAGAACTTATGATGGACCGAGCTTGGACAGATTTGGACCCGACCTAATTAAACTTGCTAAATCCTAATTCCGGCTCATGAACTGGGAAATAGTATATGTTATAGGCAAATAAATTGGGAACAGAACAGAAGTAAAGAGGAAAAGCAAAGAGTAAAAGAGAAACTATATATTTGATATTATTAAGTTGAAGTGATTTTACAAATCTACGTATGTAACTAACGTAAGTGCTGTGCAGTCTTTGAGAACCAACACCAATGATAGGAATTAATAATAACAGTGATACAACAACGTTTAATCCTAGCATTCACTGTTAGCTAGGTTACAAATCAGTATTCGCCACCTACGTACGTACTAGTTAATAAAGAAGCAGATGAAAGAAGATAATCTTCAAAGACCTAATCTCAAGTCCAGAGTTAAGCAAGAAGATAATGCGTCATCATCTTCAACTGGTGCAGGCAAATTGAGGTCCAATCCCTTGTTATTTGAAGCAACAATGTCCCCTTGAAACATGGATGACGACGAGGCCTCTTCTCCTTTTTCAAAGTGACACCTCTTGTGCCCTCCCAGTGCTTGCCCGCTCGAAAACACCTTCAAGCATATGCTGCACTGATGATGCCCTCCTAACACCATCACCATCTTGTTGTTTCCACTTTCTTCTTCCATATTCTCCCTCATCACAACATCGCCACTTGCACTGTCATCCTCAACAGCCTCACACCAACCGTCGTTACTCCTCGTTATCGCGAAACAGCCCTTAACATTCTTGTGACTCGCCCTGTGACCCCCCAATGCCTGATGCGAACCAAATACCTTTTTGCAACTTGAGCACTCGAAACGACTGTTGCCTTCTTCTTCTTCAAGCACTTGACAATTACCGGCAACTGTAACGATACCACCGGCCTGTTGATCAGCGTCGAACATTGTTGCTCCATCAGCACTATTGGCCAGCATTAACAAACAGGCGGCTACTTCATGATCATCTTCGCCCATAACTGCTTCGATACTAGTTAACTTCTGAATTGGTGAAATGGGGCGTCGGTAGTTTGGTGGTGGATTGATGCCACGCCATTGACGTTCAGGGTGGCAGCGCATGTGACCAAAAAGTGCCTTCCATGACCAAAATTTCTTCCCGCACTCCGTGCAGGGTCTTGTGATCTTAGGAGCAGAAGGGTCAGGCTTCTTCCCATAGTACTTTGGTTTGCGTATAGTAATTGTGGTGTCAGTCGCAGAAGTTGAGGGGACCAAATGGGGCCCAATCTTGATCAGTTGCGTACGCTTTTTACGAGGTTTCTGAAGGTGGTAGGGTGTAAGGACCGAAGAAGATTGCGGGAAGCAGAAGTCAGGGTCGGAGTTTGTGTTGTTATTGGTCATGGCGATGAGAGCTAAAGCAGTGAAGATTGAATCTTTGATGAAGGAAGGGAAAAGAGAAAAAAAAGTGTGATGATGGAAGAGAGGGTCCTTTTGTAGTGGCAGTTTGAGCGGTTACGTGTGTTGTGGGAGACAGTGAGAGAGTGTCTTTTACTTGAGGCAGTTTTTCTTTTTCAGTTGAGTCTGGTTTGTGGTTATCCGTACAGTTGTAAATGGGAATACAAAACTGTTCTGAATGGGACGGATGAGTGGAAGCCGAAAGGGTATCCATGACTATGATATATGAAACGTGATGACTTTTTTTAATGATGGCCGATTGATTCTCTGCAATTCCCGGGGTGAAATTGGAAATTCGTAAATGAGTGATCAGATCACCGTCAACCTACCTTCCAATATGGAACCCGTTTAGGTTCAGTACCAATAGGACAGGGTTCCTGGAACAAACAAACAAACGTACGTACTGATTGTCAGACGGTTGAACCCGTTGGTACGTCACCGATTGGTTTAGGCATACAAACTTTAAGACAGTTCCAAACTACTCCAGGAGGCTAGGGTCACAATCACAAAGGGAACTTTAAGCGGCTAAGAATGTTTTGCTATCTTCTCTCTCGTAATCCAAAAATGAATCAAGTAGTTATATCTTTTCCATCAATTTCTTCAATGTCTTTGCATCACCTTACACCAGTCCATTTCTAGCATATAATACACGATGAAACTGACCATATTACAAGACGGCTACAAATTTGATGCACAATCAACAGCTTTTGCGGTGACGATGATGAAGACACATCTGACATTAACACAACAATGAATATTGGTCACCAGAACTTCCGTTGCAATAACGCCGAGATGGAAAAACGTGTACACACTGATACGTCTTCCTTTTGCCGAAAAAGGAACTACAAAAGGATTAGATGTTCATAAATCTTCTTGTTGCTCTTCATGGACACGATAAGTTCAAGTTACTTTGAAATTCTTCAATGATTTCCCCAACACGTTTAAAACCCCAACACGCTGCACCTCTTTGGCTATGAGAATGACAACAAATTAAAATATCGCGTGTCAGCTTCCAGTTATCCCAAGATAGTTGACGCGTACAGAATATCAAGGGAATTCACAAGAATATCTATGCAAAGAATAACTAATTACAATTCCCGAAATGAAAAAGTTCTGCCATGACTCTGCTCAATATCATAAGAAATGTTTTCCAAATATCATATACCAAAACACAGACCTCAACTAGGATAAAAGTTGGTCATAAAAGATCGACAGAGTAAATGAACTAAACAAAATGATGACTAAGATATGGGGAGAATGGCATGGTAGCGTCAGTGAAAATACACATTAGTGTTCGCAATATAAAGATAATATCATGTTTACATATGAAATAATCTGCACACATTACAGAACAGCTAACAAATACTAAGTCCATTTCTTAGACATGATACATCACATGTGCGTCATATGGACAGATGTGAAACAGAGTATGCTCACCTTAAACTGCCTAGGCATTCGAAAATCAGATAATAAAATTTGACATTTGAAACCTAACTCATATACAGACATAAAGAAACAGGTAAAATAAAGCCTGTCCAGAGCCTCTTACATGAACCATAAATGAAGTGGCATCCACTGATTTCCAACCTAGAACTGAATCTGGTACTATCGACCGAAATATCAACTTGGCCAAAACAACAGGAATTTCAATTCCCCCAATAACTCAAACCCTAGGTCAGTTAAAACATATGGGTTCTGAGACATTACTCAATGATTATCAAGAATTTCTAGTACAAAGATGGCTTTAGTCAACAAAATATTGAGAAAGCATGAAAGTACAAGCAGTGCTTGTAGTTATACACATTCGAACAGGGACCTGAAAATATTAGACAGCAGAAAGAGTTCAACATAGATTTGCCTCCTCTGAACCACCGAGTAAAGCCACATGCTGTAAGCTACAATATTGTGTATAGATGATACTGCTTAAAAGAAAAGATTCCAAACCATAATACTGCTTAAAAGAAAAGATTCCAAACCCAAACAGCACAACTTCTTCCAGTCTAGGAAAATATTTGTTTGTTCGTCTTGTTCTTAAATTTAGCACTGCAAAACAAAAACAAACACATACAAGGAAGTCATCTGATCATACCTTCCTCCAGTGAAAGTTGAATAGATCTGTTTTCCAACTCAACTGCATGTCTGCTAAGCTCAGCTGAGGAGAGTGAACGAAGCACTTGTACAACCAACAGAAAATAGGATTCAAATCAAAGTCATGAAAATGTTAACAAGACAAAATGAATTACCCTAAATTCAAATCTACAAAACATACTCTGAACATAATCCTGTTGATCTGATTCATCCAATTTCTTCAATAACATTTGCAGTTGAAAAAATCGCTCTTCCCGGTGCAGATTATTAACTCCCTTTGGATTATTCAACTTATTGATGGCAGAAGCAACAGGATGATAACTGGATTCTACTAGTGCAAATCTCATGCTAGACTGTCCAGGAGGAAGAGGGACTGAGGGTTTCACTGAGGCGCTTACAGGTGAAGCAACAGGAATAGGTGAGAATGCTGGAAAACAAGAAAATTTTGGATCCTTTATTGTTGTTTTTGGATGGGAGGACTCCTGATCAAGCTGTCTTGAATTTGGACACTCTGCATTAATGCTCTTGCAATCACTGGCAGGATTCTTGCTAATCTCTGCTTCAGACTTTCTTCGAACATAGACTAGATGAGCATTTGCAGAATTACCTATTGGAGACTGGCATTGTAGAGGGTTTATAGGATCCTCAGGAGAAGGTCTCTTGGTACCAGAAACCTTGATGCTTTCCATACTTGATTTTTTATCTTTTAGCAGTAGAGAATTCCCAGTAGAGTTGGGACCTCTAATTTCATTCTGCACATCTCGCAGTGCTGTCTTCTTAACAGTTACTGTATATTGCATGTCATGACTAGACAAGTTAGTTCCACCATTAGCCAGTCCATACTCACTGAAGTTGGAATCTATAGTCTGTTGAACCATCTGAAGTAAAACATCATTATCAGGACCACCAGTACTTGAGAAGCCAAAAGAATATCCATCTAACAAATTTTCTAAACACAAACTAAGAATAGTTCTTCTATGAAATAATACAAAAGGAATAACAGTATCCCCATTTACTTTCAATAACTAAGAGAAATGAAGAGCCTTTGTGAATCACGATACATTCCCAGGTCTCAAAATTATCATCCATGCCATACTATGTCTATCCACTCATCAACATTCAAGTATTACTTCCGTTCTATTTAGCCAAGTTCAACTCCAATCATCCATACAAGGACATAGATTCAGATAAGTTATGAAACAACAGCTTTATACTGCAACTTAAACCAGACTAAATTACCATCCAAAAGTAACGTCGTTTACAAGTTCCACGAATGAAAATTTCTCAAATCAGGAATCAGATTCTACAAATGTGATGTTATGCAATTAGTTAATTAGTAACTAGCCAGCAGTGATCATTTAACAAACACCTCACAGGCTCATACATTTTTAGGCATTCCTCATTTAGTTCATCACTTACATCACAAAAGAAAACCAACGCCAATTAACAATATTCATTAGACAATCCAGAATATAAACAAGAAAAAGAGACCCTTTCCTGGTTACTACTCAGAAAAAAAATGCAAAAGAAGAAATTGGAAAACCAAAACGAAAGCACTTGAACTACAGCGACGGAATCAAGCTTCTCAAACCTGGGTTTCTCGTAGGTCCTAAAACAAGAACCAGAAAAAACACAAGCCACAACTATCACAAATATTAAAAGCGAAATAGCAGATTTGATGATTTGTTAACCAACATAAGCACCATAATCTAGCTTCAAATAAGTAGGGTGAATGAGATTGAAAAGAAAACCCTAATCAGAGAGACCAAAAGAACAAGTGAATAAACAGAGCGAGAGCGAGAGCGGAGAGCATTACCTTTCAGCTCATTGAAATCGTTCTCGGAGAGGGAGGGCGAGAGAGCGAGAGAGAGAGAGGAAGGGGGTTTCAAAAAGCTGGAAGAATTTCCTTTTGCCTCTAACCAAGTCCAGAATTTCACTCTTGGTCCTCCAACTTTACAAAATATTTTGTTTTGGTCCCAACGTTTGCAATTACTCGTTTATTACCCGACTTTTGAACTGGTTCCATTTAGTGGCAGATTGGTCAATATAACTTCAGTTTATTGACACTCAGAGGCAGAGCATCGATAATTGGAATTTTTAAAAAAATTATTAAAAGAATTCACATTTTTAATACATACTCTTCAATCTTCTAATACAAAATAGTTTTCTTTAAAAAAAATTAAATTTTTGTATCAAAACATTCAAATACTGGAAGCCTTTTAAGAGTCTTCGTTGCCCTTCAACGCTGAAATTTTTAATATAAACTCATACTTTAATACAACATGAATTCGTAAGACATGGTGAAAACGAAAGTGCTCCATCACCTCAAACGGCAAACTGTGCTTCTTCTTCAGTGCATTATCATGGATCTTATGGTACTGGTTGAGGTACATAAACAATAAATACAGCTTAATCTAAGAGGTGGGGATGATAGTTCGCAAACTCTGTTGTAATTTAGGATGCTTGTCCGGACAAGAAACAACATACTATAAACATTGCAACACAAGTAGGCACTTCCATTCCAGGGACTTTATCAATTGATCAGGTAGTGTGTGTGATTTGATTTCCAGGATTGTGTTTGCACTTACTCATGTGTTGCAAAATAGCATTTGCTTTCCTTCGAGCTCTGTTGGTACCACACCTTGATATCTCTTTCAAATGTTCATATACACCCCACTGAACTGCAGCTGATAAAAGCCGGGAGTTGTTAGACCCCAGTGCAAGCAGAACGGATGTCGCGCATTCCTTGTTCTTGGGCGTTCCAATTTTTATGATCTCAACCACCTTTTTGATAAAATATAGTGTTCCGATTTCGTTCTTGCCTTCAGGGTGTGATGCTAGAAGCAGTAAGATGGAGAGAGCTTCGTCGATCATGTCTAGACTTTCGTCCTGAAGCAAATGAAATAATGAGGGTATGACGCCTGCTTTTATGGCCTTGGACTTGTTGGTTTGGTTCAAAGATAAATTGAACAGAGCAGTTGCAGCATCTTTTTTACCTCTAGTTGTCCCTTTTTGCAAAAGCTCCACCAATGGAGGGATACCATTCAAAGCCCCCACCAGAACTTTGTTCTCATCAAGTATTGATAGACTAAACAGAGCCGCAGCAGAATTTTCCCTAGCTTCATCTGTTCCATTTTGCAGGATATCGATTATGGCAGGAATGGCTCCTTCTCGGGCTATTAGTCGTTTGTTTGCTTCATCAATTGACAAGTTCAACAAAGCTGTCACGGTGTGTTCTTGAATCTTGATATCTTGATGGGACAAAAGCTGAATCAATGGAGGGATTCCTCCATTGTTGGCAATCAAAATTCTATTGTCAGGACTTTCTTTTGAAAGCATCCGGATTTTCACGATGGCCTGTCTCTGGACATCAAGCTCACATGAAGATAGTTTTTGGATCAAGCTAGAGATTTCCTCTATGAGCTGAGAGAAAGAACCATCAGAGCCTACAAATGTCTCCTTCTTGGGCAGCGCAAAGTCATTTTTCTCACACCATTGAGATATAAGGTTCCTCAGTGCAAAATTTGGGGCCAGGGATAGGAGGTCCAAAATCTGCCCAGTCTTTGGACAGGTCCGATGTTTAGAATCCAGCCACTTCTGTATGCTCTCTCTTTCATAACTCTTTCGCACGAGAAGAAAATTTTGAATCACTTAGCTTCTGAAGTCCAAAACTATGTTGGTGTATACAAACAATTGAACGGTTAAAAAATTGATTACCTGTCCTGTCGCCACAATTACAGGATCCACCATGATCTCCAAAGTGATTGGACAAAGGAATTCATGAGGAATTACTAAAGAAGGGCATCTTTTAAGATGTTTTGCAGATAAAGTAGGATCAAGCTCCATAGATTCATGTATCCCTGCAATCTGTTTGAGTTTTTCCAAAAGATCCATTATTTGCCTGCTAGTCTCAGCATTCTGCGCTTTGTCCTTGACTAGTTTTCCAACCGCTATTGTCTCTGCTCTCAAGTCTGCAATAGTATGCAATTCTAGCTTGTTGCCCAGTCTCTCTAGTATCGCGCTGTCTGCATTTCGGTCATCCTCTTTTGAGAATACGACCATAATATCCATTGCTAATTCGATATCCTGAGTATCAGTTCGCATTTTCGCTCTCTTAAGTTGCATGCACATGAGTTCAACCTGGATTCATTTAGTTGCACGTCCATAGCCATACAAGCGTAATTAAAAAAATTGAGACTAAAGATACATGTACTAAATAATCATTTAACACTGCTGAACAAATAATAAAAAGGTTCTAAGCCAATTCCTTATGACTGTGTTACTAGCTTTTAATCCCAGCTTGTGTGTTATTTTGTGCAGGTGCAAGGAAGGACAGCAAGAGTCCTAATCGCATTTCAGGAGCATTTCTTCTGTGGGATTATGCTCTCAATCGGTCTTAACCAACCAGTTATGCTAAACAGGGAAGACTATACATTGGACGCCAGTTGTAAGAAGGTCCAGATAATCATCTAGTGGAAGATAGCACGTTACTCTCTGCAGACTGCTATCTCAATGATAAATTTAACAGAAGTACATTCTGAAAATTGATGCTCAGTACTAAAACGGATCATTTGTAAAAAAGATTCGATTTCAAATTGATTTTGTGAACTTCTTTAAACAAAAGATCAACGGCCACTTAAGTATTATTCTCATATAGCAGAAAGCGAGAAAATTCAGATCACTCACTTGTTCTTTTACTTCCACTGAGATTCCAAACTCATGGTATGGCATATCATCCAATATTTGATTCAGTTTGTCATATAGAGCATGAAATCTTCCCATCACTGCCTCGCTCTCCAGTGCCTAACTCATATGAGTAATATTGAGGAAACAATTCAAGTAAGAACTTGGCAATCGCAAAGACTCAAAGAAACAAAGAAAGATTAGCAGTTAGAATTGCAAAAAAAAAAAACACAGAGAGAAAAGGAAGGAAATGAACAGTGACCAGGTAAATCTTGCTTCCAGAGCTGCATGTCTTCAACAACTTCTTTGCAATAAGAAGCGCCTTCTTCAGATTGAGCAAACAGTCCAAAGCTTCACTAGAAACCAACTTATCAGCTTCCCTTATCTCCTCTAGTAGAGGCACCAAAAGTTTCAATCTTCTAACCAGGTTCAAACACTCATTTCTCTGCGTCTTCCTGTATCCCACATACGATCCAACGGTTTCAATAGCATCCAACATATCGCTAACCACATGACGATCATCGCCACCTCTAGAACTGGATGAAATTAAAGCACCCACTTTATGATCTCCTCGCTCCATCATCACCTGGCCCTCGGTTTCTCGCAGGTAAGCTCAGGTCTTGGAAGCTCTTAAAGGGTATCAGTCGTTGATCAATCTAGTAATCCATTCACTTGTTACTATAGTGGCGTACTTCTGTCGTATATCATTCTTTCTTTGAAAAAGAAAAAAAAAAGTATGTCATTTGGGTCATTTCTGCAGAAAAGGGAATACTAAGCAGGTTTAGTGACAAAACGAGAAAAGGACATGCGTGCTTCGCTTTTTTAAACGTGGCAGTTTTTCCTTTTTTTATTGTGATTAACGGTAGAGAGATAGGGATAGGAGTTTGGCGGGTTTTTTTGGCTAGTGATTGAAAAACAGTTTTAAGGTTGACAAATGAGACGCGGTTTCACGTGTAGTTTCATTGATTTGTCGCCACCACCCGTTGGGTTGTTCCACCGTTTGCCCTTTGTCAGGACCCACATGTGCTTTTCCACTGATTTTTAGTAAGATTACACTAAGCTAAAAATCTCGGAATGGAGCCCTTTTGGTTCTGTGGCTGCAATTGGAGAAAGAGAAGGGAACAGAAATGAGATGATAGTTGGTAGAATGTGTTAACGATAGCAACTAATTTGTTTACAAATCTGTAAGATGTTGCCACACCCTGTGGCTGCCTACATCGCCTAACCTATGGAACCCCATACCTGCTCACTGTTTATCCCCACAAATGTACCAGTTGGCTTCGAACTGTATAACAAACTGCTTCTCTTTCGGTGGATTTGCAAATTGACCTTGACTAATACCATGCAAGACAAGAAAGCCATACGATTCCAAGTCTTTGATTTGGCTGTATCCAATCTACGTGGTTGCAGTAATGATGGCCAGCTCATGTTGCCCCCATTCTGTCTGATCATTTAAGAGTTTCCATCTTCAGGATGGATGTTGATCAATATTGTCAAATATATCCCTCCAGTCACTACCATATATTTGCCTGATTCCTAGCCTAAGATGTGAATGACAGTCAGTCAGACGACTTGACTTATGATTCTCCATTCATCAAATAAATAGTCATACTCACACTTGATATCAGATTAGCTAGCGAGTTATCAAGATCTGCATGAATCTCTCTAACACCTTGTAGTTCTCATGGTTGTCTAATCAAATGTTGCATTCCTTGCCTTCACTAATCATATGCATCTACATGCCAAACAACACACTGGAATACAGCTTCCCGCAGGATGACTAGTTTATTAAATGTCCAAGCTACCTACAATCCTATATCTAAGTGTACAGAGATTAGAAGATGACACCTCAAATGGTAAAAAGTAACATTTTCATTCAAATTTATTTCGACTCTCAAACAAATAAAATAACTAAGGAGGTGGAGAAGATGCTTAAATTAATAGTACGAACAACATGAATCCCTTCTTCAGTCTGTGATTCTTGCTTTTGTTTTCTATGCGAACAAAGTTTCCTCTTTATCTAGCCTCCTCAACTTGCGAGCTTTAAATCAATTAATTATCCTTACCCTTTTTTACAATTTTTCACATCTTTTTTTTTTTACTGGATGATATTCTTCATCATGTTCCCGTTTTTGTAAAGATCGGTTGTTATGATTTCTTCGGACGAAGTTACGACATTTACCAGGAAACCCAGCCATTGTTGGTCTCTAAAGATTGCTGCTTTCTTTTCTATTCAGTTCTCGGAGGTCGCTTTGTTGACTTCTCTTTGGTCAGTTGCTTCTCAAATATTGTAAATCCGACTCAACCTATTGTTTTTTATTATGTTGTTGGTCCTGATTTCAGTTGTTTTTCTGTTTTGTATAATCCTTTTGGGTCTTTTCTTTTTTTTTTGGGTCTAATGGCTTCAATGGCTTCTTTTTTCGTAGAGCTTTGGGTGGTTGTCGAGTGTGTTACAGAGTGGAAACTTAACAAATTCCAATGATGCTGGCCAGCTATAGGCTAATCCACAAGTGATCATAGCCGATAATGAAGTATCAGGATCTCATTGTATCTCTCTCTTCCTATTCCGATCCTATATGGGCAACTTTGGTGGCTGGTGCTTTTCTGCTTATAAAGCTGTCTCTGTAGTTCTACCTCTTGTTTGGGCACCTTTCTGCATATAAGAATCCTGAGGAGCAAAAGTTCTCGATTCGAGTTATCCTAATGGTTCCTTGTTATGCCATAGAATCAGTATATTAGCAACTCACTCTATTAAAGATTTATCATTGGACAATGCACTTGAAAGCAAACCTGTCTTCAGCTAAACTGATAACTACAGAAATTAAAGCTCTTTGCATTTCAAGGAAAATGATCAGATAATGGTATCCAGATTGTTGATTATAAATTAGGTTTAGTCTATTTCTATTAAAATTTGTCTGGCGGTTTTGTGCAGTTCGTATCATTGGTCCATCCATCAATTAGTGTTGACATAGAAATACTGCGGGGTTGTTACGAATCATTTGCCATGTATTGCTTTGGAAGATACTTGATTGCCTGTTTAGGTATGTCATCTGGAAAATGTTTAACCTTTATTGGGAGTTTTATCTCAAATTCTATACGATTTGTGTAATGTGGAATGTTACTTATGTTGGCATTCTTTGGTTGTTTACCCCCGCTAAACATTTGACATGTCTGATTGCTCATAAATTGGTGTTTCCAACATTGTTATACTTTATAAGCCTTATCCCGAAGTCAATCTTGATGCATCTTACATGTAGATGTTCATTCGTGCTATTCAATTTGATAACTATATTCTAAGTTGTTTCTTAGGTCATATAACAACCAATGCCATCTCACCATGTTTTAAGTGCAGTGTGCATCTTTTTGAAGCATAAATCAATATTCATTGTGCAGTGGTTATTTGTTATTATTGATCAGTTTGTGACCTTCTTTGGTTCTATGTTTTGCAATATTCTTGGATATATTTCAAGTTTGATTTAAGTCTAACGTTGTCATTCTTGTTTTTCTTTTTGCATTTTTACAGAAAGATGGGGAAGAAAGAACTATTGAATTTATGGAAAGGCAGGACGTGCAATTTCTAAGACACCTCTTTTAGAGCATGTTCATGAAAAGGGGATTGTAAAACACCCTTTCCCTATGAATTATTTCTTTAAATCATGGAAGCTTCGTCAGTGGTTTTACCAAGTTGTGAAGTTCGGTATTGTTCAATATGTATGTTCACATCTAAGAAATTCTATATTTTAAGTCTGCTTGCTATATTCCAAATTTCCTTCCTTCTTAGTTGAAGATTTTAATTGCATCTCTTTGTGACAGATGATAATCAAAGCTTTTACAGCAGTTTTAGCAGTAGTTCTTGAGGCCTTTGGTGTATATTGTGAAGGAGAGTTCAAAGTGGGATGCGGGTGACTTTACCTAATTGCTACTTGATTTTTTAAATTGTCAAAAATTTAGTAATGAACCAAAATCCCTGAAGAAAACTACTGGTAAAATCTTTGCTTGCCTCTACACTTTGTATTTATCCTTATTGGCCTTGACCTCTTGTGACTTTTTAGGTATCCATACACGGCTGTGGTTCTAAATTTCAGTCAGTCCTGGGCTTTGTATTGTCTATTTCAATTTTATAATGTGACAAAGGATGAACTGGCACATATAAAGCCGTTATACAAGTTCCTTACATTCAAACCGATTGTGTTTTTGACTTGGTGGCAATTGCTCTGTTCTACTCCCTTGGTTTAGTTAAGAGTCCGATAGCTCAAGGCTTGCAGTTTAAGAGTCAAGTGTACAGGATTTCATAATTTTGTTTAGAGGTAGGTAGGTAGATGCGTTTCTTTGCCAGTATATCTTTTCTATATTAAAATAAAACAGATGTTCTTATTTGTCTTACTTTCACAAGGGGTAACAACTTTTTATTGATACTTCCATTCTATTCATTTACTAATGTTTTTTTTTTGTAATGCTGATCACTGTTGTTTAGTAGTACTACGATCTTGAAAAGTGAAGGACCGCTACTTATGGACCTAAGGGCCTACAGGTCAAGATTTTATTTTGCGCAATTAGAGCATACTGGCTATATACACAACTAATGTTGATTTGCTACCAATCTCTTTCTCCTCTTATTTTTCTGATTGATTTTATGGTATTTTGCCATGATAGTCACTTTTTTAACTGATGTTGAACTTTCTGGGTATAATAATAATAGATATGTGAGGTGAAGTACAGTATGTAACTTATATTCTTGTTGTCTGCCTTGGAGTTTTTAATACATTACATTTCTACAATGTGAAGGTTTCTTGATGTAGTGTGTCATTTTGTATGCTGGGGATTTGGAATATGCATTCCCAGCATTAAGAGTTCCTAGATCTTATGCAACAGATGTCTATCATCCATATTTCTCTAACATTTGCAACCATAATCCTCATTCAAAATACTGAAGTTTAACAGGTCATTCTATTCATCCAGCACAGATGGGCATCGCTTCTATTGTTCAACAATAAACTAATCAAATGATCAACACAATCCCAAAATTTCATAATTCACAATTCCACAAAATTTGTTGAAAATTTTTACAACCTTCACTGAGCTAAATCCTTGGATTGTTGCGGGTCAAGGACCAAATGGAGTCTATGCCTCTGTGGAGTTGTGGACTGGGTGAGGGTCAGTAGGAGGGAGGGTGCGGGTCAAATAGGGATGTGACACTGCGACTGGATCTAGCTGACCGCCTGGAAGTGGAGGGATTGGGTTTGACCGTTTGGATGCTGCTGCTATTGTAGGAGTAGTCTGACTATTGCAAGAGCAATCTAATTGGAGCGGTCTAATTCGTGTGACTTGCGATGGGTGTTGGTGCGATGGTGCGGTCTGGTGCAATGGGTGCGGTGGCCTAACTAGTGCGATGGTGCGATGATGTAAGTTGTGATGGTGACTAAGACAGTGGGCTGGAAGAAGAGCACAGTGAGACTGAGGTGTGAGACGTCGATGCTGCGGGTGGAACTGGGTTGGGGCTTGGGGGGTTGAGTGGGTAGGTTAAATGTTAGGGTTAAATTATGTCAAATTTCAATTACATCCTTCAATTTTTCATAAATTTGCAATTTAGTCCTATATCTAGCAGGTATTTTGGTTCCAACTGGTATTAACTTGGGTACCAAATGTCACAGTTTTCTAACTGATGAGATACGTGCCAGTTGGTACTCACAATAATGATTGTTCCTCTCTCTCCCAATTCCATCTAATATTAGGAAGGATTTTATTTCCAATTTGCCACATTCTTATAGTAAGAATACGAAGTGGGTGACAGTTGATCGATTATCAAAGTATGTTCATTTTTTAACACTTTCAACTTCCATTATCGGCCCTCGACTTGTTGAGATTTTCTTTAAAGACATTTGTAAACTTTATGCGCTGCCTCGATCGATAATCAGTGGTAGATACCTTACGTTTGTGAGTGTAGATTTATATTTAAGGACTAACCTTATTGTGGAAGTACTGGATCGATTTGCTGATTGCTAATCTTCATTTTACGGTTGGCTACTAGAATCACCGATTAATTCACGACCCAAACTCCAATCCTTGATGATGTGATTCACGTGAGGAAAGATGAAAATAGTTTTTCTCTTTCGTTCAGATTTAGCAAAAGTAGAGAGAGAGCAAAAGATAACCAAAACTCTTTTGTTTCTAATGTATTTGTTGTCATCCAACAAGATAACCTTTTAAGCCAACTTCCTCCTTTTATATGAGAATAAACATAACCATTAGTGGTTATG
>JANITX010000212.1:74817489-74828926 GCA_027564395.1 Erythroxylum ulei | reverse complement strand
GTAGCTTCACTACAAGTTACAAATCCTAGACTTAGGCATTCATAAATCATAGCTAAACTACAGATTAAGCTACTCCCTTTTGAAACCCGGTAAACTCCAGCGGTCACTACATCTTTAGGAGAAAAGAAATGTATAACCACATATTGTAACCGGAAGCTTCACAACTAGGAATGAATCCAAGCTACCCATGATGGAAGTCGGCGGTGAAAATGGAAGAGAAAACCTATATGAAAATTGTCCCAAGGGCACCCCGAAGGGAACCCTGGGTGGTGAGGTCGTAAGTGCTTTCTTCTTCTTCTCTCTTCACTAGTATATCTCTTTTTCTCTGTCTGAATGCTCGATCCCCCCTGTAACCTAATTCAGCAAGTTTTTAAAGGATGGGTTGCGGGTCGGGTCAGTACAGTGAGAGAACTTTCCAATTAAAGTCCGGATATCCGACTTCTCGCTGCGACGAGGAAGAAGCTACGCCGCAACGTGTACTTCTTGAATCGCTTGCCGCGGCGGAACAATTAATCGACGTCGTGGCCCGTTGTTGCCTGATGATGCACCGTGGCGAGATAATTAGTTTTCGCCGCGACGTGCCTTTTTCTCGTTGCGCCGCGACGTGCATTGAGGACTTCACGCCCTGTTGACTCTTCTGATCTTTTGACTCTCTTTTTTTCGTACAATATAAAATAACAATTTGCAGTATCAATTGTCCTTAGAAAAATTATAATGCAATTCATGTCAATGTGCAACAATTTTACTAACAAATTACATAAAATGTAAGCTCATCATAAAGGACTAATTTAAGCACAAAATCATTAAGTAAGAGTCAAAAAGTATGTTAAAAACTATGAAAGTGCAGTCAATTTATATGATGAACTTGGACTCAATCACACGTACATAAAGAAATTGAAACTGACACGAATACTAAGCAATAACAATATAAGGAAAAGAAACAACAACAAATATAAGAAAAAATAAAGCCGCCAAAAGTAGATACAAATAGTTAGACACGAACAAGAAGCAATGAAAAAGACACAAAAGCAGCCAAAAGAAGATACAAAATTAAAAAAACTCTTTACCATAGTAAACTTAAAGACACTGTAAAGTTGAAGATGATGAGGACTTCAACTGTGACCAATGACAGACGGACGTTGTAAATTTCTAAGATGGTGACGATTTTGTCAGTAACCAACAATGAATTTCGTCAGAATATTGGTGTTGGTGAGGAAGGGCGGTATTGACAGTGGAAATTGGGATTTTTTAACAGCTTCTTCATGACATATGCTTTTGCTAGGTGTTTGAGTTTCACTTCTATTAATAGTTTAATTAATTAATTAACTTTCTAAAATTAATTAGTTAAGTTAATAGGTTAATTTGTTAAGTTAATTTGTTAGATTAATAGGGTTAAATTATCTATTAAGTTAATAGGTTAATTAGTTAAGTTAATTTCTCAAATTAACAAGAATTATGGTTAAATTATGTAATGGGTTTTATATTTTAAATATTAATTTGATTAAAAATTTTATTTTAAGTACACAGGTCTCACACTGTCAAGTCAAATCCAAGTAAATATAATAGCACCTACATCAACCTTAACATATATAATAAACATATATATGTTAGATTATCGCTGACCTGGCAAAAAACTGACAGCATCGTATTATCCTCAATTTCTTTGTTTACTTAAATAATAAGATTTAATTTTTACTCTCTAAAATATTATAAGGTTAAATTTATAATATGACGAAGTTATTTAGGATTTAATGTGCCCTTTTTGTCTGAATTTAAATCTTTTGTCTAATATTATAGTATTTTATTGTGTTCAATAAAATTCAACAATTTATTTATGTGAATTTCGCATAAAATTTACATAAATTTAATAAAATAAATGCTTAAAATTTAATAAGGTAGAATAAAACAAAATAATATTACAACGAGGATTAGATGCTTTTTGCCAACCTACAAAGCATGCATACCAATTGTCGGAAATTGAACCAGCTCAAAGAACGTTAGATATACAGATGTCTTGTTCATTCTGAACACATCTGCCTCTGCCCTTTACTGAATTAGTAATAATTTTTTAAAATCTGTCATCTTACGCTAAATCTGAAGTCTACTCATTTCTTGACTTTTAAACAACCTAGCTGCAATAATTTTTTAAAATTTGTCATCTTACGCTAAATCTGAAGCCTATTCATTTCTTGACTTTTAAACAACCTAGCTGTCTCACATTTCAAATGACAAAGTCAAATAAGTCCTTTTTGGAGTTATTGTCTCGATTGTTCTGCATATAAGCAGCCTATTTGAAGAGAGAAACTAGTAAGCTCATAAGTCATAACTATTCATCATCAAAACCAGAGATGTGGGCAACAGTGTCGTTCGCGTTAACTTTGGCAATCATATACTACGCTTATTGGATTAACAAATGGAGAAATCCAAAGTGTAATGGAAGTCTTCCTCCAGGTTCCACGGGCTTCCCTCTCATTGGAGAGACCCTTCAGTTGCTCATTCCCAGCTATTCATTAGACCTTCATCCGTTCATTAAGAAAAGGATCCAAAGGTACAAGCTCTTAGATGACATGTTTTAGTTGTATATGCATTCCGGTATAACTCGCTCCTGAGATTTTCCTATTCTTTGTTAATGTTCAAAAATATTGTTAATATAGACTTTGCTAACATTGTAATTTCACAGATATGGACTCATCTTTCGAAGTAATGTGGCGGGTCGACCTATTATAATCTCCGCTGACCCCGAATTTAATCGTTACATCATAAATCAAGAAGGAAACTTGGTGGAAATGTGGTACTTGGACACCTTCTCCAAACTTTTTTCACAAGATGGTGAAATAAGAACTAATGCCATTGGCCTTGCTCACAAGTATGCGCGAAGTCTTTTCCTGAATCACTTTGGAGCAGAGAGCCTAAAGGAGAAGTTACTTCCTGAAATGGAAAAAACAATTAACAGAACTTTATGTCAATGGTCCAATCATGCGTCGGTTGAAGTGAAACATGCTGCTTCGCTTGTAAGTTTCATGATCAGGTCATTTTAGAATTTGAGAACATATACAGTAGGCATCAATTGTTGGAAGAGGTAACAAAATTTTCTGGCTATTTTGTAGATGGCCCTTAATTTTACAGCAAAGCAAGCATTTGGTTATGAATTATCACTCAATATTAGTAAGAGCTTCACCGGTTTCCTGGAAGGTTTTATGTCATTTCCCCTGAATCTCCCTGGTACTGCATACCATAAATGCATGGAGGTATGGTAACAACTTCTGCACAAGAATGATCTTATGTCTTCAACGTAGCTGTCAACTAAAATGCAATATTATGTATGTGGTGATCTTATCATTTAATATTAACAACGATTGCATTACCTCAAACAAAAAATGAAAAGGATTGCGTTATATTTCAAGTCTTTGATATAGGAGCGAAAGAAGATGATGGATTTTTTAAGGCAGGAGCTAGAAGAGAGGCTGGCCTCACCAAATAAGCATTATAAGGATGTTCTCGGTCAAGCTGTAGATGACTTGAAAAAGGAGAAGTTCCTAACTCCTGAATTTATAGTCAAGATGTTATTTGGAGTTTTGTTTGCAAGCTTCGAGTCAATTTCAGCAGTAATGACACTAGCCTTCAAGTTACTGTCTGGGCATCCACTGGTCCTGCAGGAGTTGGTGGTAAATGAAATTTAAATCAGAATTTTCAACGCTATACTAGCACCATTTCCTGTTATAATGCATGGAGCTATTAATTATCTGTCAGGCTGAAAACGATAGGGTTCTCAAGAATCGGAAAGATAGACATTCGACGTCGTCACTCACATGGGATGAGTACAAATCTATGACTTTTACGCATCAGGTACTTGTACATCAATTTCCAAATGGTTCTGTTAATTAAAAAAACGAAAAGAGCCACTCTTCTTGAAGCATTTGTCTTTTGTGACAACTTGGAAATCACAGGTTATCAATGAAGTTCTCAGAATGGGAAATGTTGCACCAGGACTACTAAGAAGAGCAATGAAAGATTTTCAATACAAGGGTATTATGTACTTCCATTGTTTTAGTGAGATGCATGACTTTAGATTCTGATAGATTGGAATATATGTATCAGGTTATACAATTCCAGGTGGTTGGCCAATAATGGTGGTCACTTCCGCTCGTCATATGAACCCTGATGTGTACGAGGATCCACTTGTTTTTAATCCATGGCGATGGAAGGTAAGTAACAAAATGATAACGAACCATAGTGGCTATGTTCCATCCATGACAAGTATGGATTATACATGCAGAAGCTTGACTCGTACACTATATCATGCAATTTCACACCCTTCGGAGGAGGAATAAGACAGTGTGCAGGGGCAGAGTATAGTAAAGCATTCTTGGCTACTTTCTTCCACGTCTTGGTTACCAAGTTCACGTAAATTTTCTTACCTCATTTGTAGATACATGTTTATAAACTAATTGGAAGTTAGAAAGTGAGCACTTCTTATTTCTGACAGCTGGACTAATATTAAGGGAGGGGAGATAGCCCGGAGCCCTATTCTTGGATTTGGAGATGGCGTCCACGTTAACGTGTGCGAGAGGCATTAATCATTTAGTGTGCTTATTTTCAAATAAGAAATAATAATTTTTGCATATGTTTACGTTCTATGTTTGTTAAATTTGTTTCCTTTTTCATATTTAATTAATTATGGATTGACAATATTATTAAATATGGATTGATAATATTATGTCTTAATAAATATTTAATAGATAAAAAATGATTCAAGATTACACCATTGTGAAAAAAAATGATTCAAGATTGCACCACTGTGACAAATCTTGCTAATCTTAATCTTCAATCAAATAACTTCAATGGGATTGTGGAGTTGAAGAAATTCTTAGTATATTCACAAATGTCTCCAATTAATTTTCTTTTATTAGCCTTATAAGTGATATCTGATGCCAGTAATAACTCGTGCTTGCCAATGTTTTGAATTCTAGACTTCTTAAGAATCCAAGAATATATACTTTCCTTAGTTCTTTTTGAAAATTGAATTAGTTTGCATTGAATATAGTTAAAACTATTTACAATATTACAATGAGATCTTCCGTTAGTAAAACAACCAAAATCTACATTACTATGGCTAGCATAAAAACTTCCATGGTGTACGGTTCAGACGAAAACCAAGTTACAAGTTCCATCTTAGCTTTAGTCTTGTTGACATGTCATGCGTTGCTTCCTTTGCTATTGTAAGAGCTCATATTTTGATATTGCAACAACTCAGATTTCATTATTAATGTCCTCTACCAATTGATATTTGCTAGTTTCCTCCCCTGAGTAGAGCCTTCGGTTTCTCTCCTTCCATAGATTTTAAGTTGTGATTATAAAAGCTGCTTTGAATAGCTTATCGTCCTTCTTCTATTGTTGGGAAACTTGTATAATCCAATTTTGCATGTCAATCTAGTCATAAGATGTGCAATAGGCTTGTAGCTTATGCAACATTTGGCATCAAACAACTTTCGAGTATGAGCAATTGAAGAAGAGATGATTCATGTCTTCAGTAGATAGCTTGCATAACTCATAGGTAGGATCAAAGCTGCGAAACGATTTTTAATGACTAACCAAGTAATTATTAAGGCTTTCGGACTTAGACTGTTCTTCCAAAGTAATTGGGACTATGATATAACTTGAGATTCAACTTGTAGGATACTATAACAAGATTTGTTTGTGAATAAACCCTTGGAGTTTGGTTTCCATACAATTTTATCTTCAGTGCAGTTGTTATTGATCACCGGAAAGTATTGACAAATCTGATTAAACCCTCAAAAGTTTCTAGTCCATCTGTCTTTAGAAATGAATGATGAGACTCTAGCAATAAGGAGAATTTTGTTTTTGTAGTGAGCTAATTCAGGTGAGTGTATTAACAGACTAAAATTAGTCCAATTTTCATACCACAACCATATGTTATCATCTTTTCCTAATTGATGGAAGATTCAAAGGTAGATTAGCTCTCTATTTTTCAGGATTTGTGTGAAAATCCAAGAACAACCCCTGATCATTGGCGACTGCCAAAAGTTATGAATGTCTCATATGTTTCATGAATCTAATTGATCCAAATAGCATTTCTGTCAACTTGGAGTCTCCAAATTTTCTTCTAAAGCAGTACTTTTTGCATGGTTTTTGTAGAGATAATTCCTAAACCTCCATATTTTTTTGGAATTATAACCTTATTCCGCTTCACTTTTGCCTTCTTAGCATTTTCCATAGAGCCAAAGTAAAGCTTTTATTGTTCTATACAGCTCTTTAATCACCTTTTTAGGAAGTATCAAATGGTTGATCCAGTGTATATGCAAGTTACTAAGAACATAGATTATTAGGGTAACTCGAGCTGCTATAGAAAGAAATTTGTTTTGTCAAGCCAATATTCTAGATCTATATTTCTCCATAAGAGAAATGCAATATGCAAATTTGAGTTTAGCATGAAAGATTGGAACTCCCATGTATTTAAATGTGGTTATATTTAACTCCACTCCCAATGATCCTACAAGTTTATAAGAATTTCTAACATCTGAGGAGCAGTAGAAGCTACTCTTATGAGTGTTAATCTGTAGTATAGACTAATTAAAGAATCTACTCAAAATGTCCTGAAGTATATAGACAAAGAACTCATCAACCCTAGATAGTAATAGAAGGTCATCAATAAACATTAGATGAGTAAGTTTTGGAATTCTACATTTGTGATGATAATTGAATCTACCATTATGTTGAATCAGTTTCTCAAGCAATCTAGACAATCCTTCCATAACTAAAATGAAGATATAAGGGGGCAGAGGGTCACCTTGCCTGATCCCTTGTGCATATTAATGGCTTAGTTGGAATACCATTTAGAATGATGCTAATTGACACATCATGATCCATTTATTGCATGAGAATAATGTTATCCCCAATTGATATGACCTTTATGAATGCACCTTGGGTCCAGTTGACAATCTTTTGCAAAGTTTTTTCTATTCTGTTAGTAAGAAGCTTGGTGATTACCTTATAAATGGTATTACAATAGAAAATGGGTCGGTAATCAAACAGAGAAGAGGGGTTTGACTTCTTTGACACAAGATAGATGTAGGTTTGGTTGATCTCTCTCAACATCTTACAAAAGGCCAAAGTTTCCCAAACAACTTAAGTAAACAACTCACTAGTAATATCCCATGTTTGTTGAAAAAAGTGTGCAATGAAACCATCTGGACTTGGAGCCTTTGAAGGGTTCAAAATGAGTAGGATTTTTTTATTTCATTATCTGGGACATGAGCGATCAAGAAGTCCTTAGAGGCATGAATTAAAGGGCAATCAAAGAATCTCTTTATATTTGAAGGAGGACTGGACTGGTTTGAAGTTCCCAGTAGTTGTTGAAAGAAATATCTAATGATGTTTAATAGAGTAGGTTGGTTTGAGTGAGCGACTCCATTTACATCCCTGAGTTTCACAATTTTATTGCTATTTCTCCTTATTAGAAGAGAAGCATGGAAAAATTCTATGTTCTAATCCCCATCTTTCAACCATTCTACTCTAGCCTTTTGTTAGAGAATAGACTGATGCAAGGAAAAGGCCTGCTAATATTCTTTGATTCACAAAAGTTCAGTTACTCTCATCTGGGGGTTATGAGGATGGAGATAACAGTCATCTTGAGTTAATGTGAGCCTAGTTTTGCAGTCTTTGATTTATCTGATATTAATAAAGGAAAAGCTTTTGAGAGCTGCTTCACTCATCTCAGTTTTTACATCAATTGGAAAGATTTGTATCCCTCAATAATGTAAATTCTAGCTATGTCTTACTATATCTAGGAAACTAGTTTGTTCAGTAAGTCCATTAAAGAACCTGAAAGTAGCTCCCCGATGATCAGAAGTGGACAAATTTTGAACAAGAATGTAGAATGATTAGATAATAGGTTTTCTCTAAAGTGAGAAAATGATTGGGGGTAAGCAGATAACCAAGATGGGTATACCATAACTCTATCCAACTTCCTTAGAATCAAGTACAGTCCCTATTGCTTGTTTGCCCAAGTAATGAATCTCCCACTAAATCTTAAGTTTGTCAGTTGGACTTTTTACAGAAAATTTTCAAGTTCCCTTCCTGTTGCTGACTGGATCCCTCAGCCACCTTCAGTTTCAAGATTTTTTTTAATATAATTAAAATCTTCTACCACAAGCAGTGGATATGTGATTGTAGTTTCTAATTATGGTAAATTGTTTCACAAAAAGACCTGGTGTTGGTGTCATGAAGAAGACAAGATAGTTGAGGATGTTGGTCACTTTCTCCTGGCACTAGCACTGAAACTTTATTGGTGTTATAGAGGCAGAGTATTCTGTCATTATATTATGAAGATAAATTGGTAATAACAGACCAATCAACACCCAAAAGTTTTGAGACCCCCGGAAGTTAGGGAGATCTTATTTTAGTTTCTACGAGCACTATTATCTAAGGATTTCTTTCTAAAATTAGATCCTTAGGGTCATTAAACCCTTTGACATTTCAAACTGACAATATCGATCTATGTTGAAGTTTGCCTTTCTTTTGCTCGCCTTCTTCTAGAATTGCTAGTTGAAGATGAGGCATTGTCATTGGTTCCCTCCAGATTATCTTTCCTACAATTTGAATTTACTGATACCATCTGATCTGCAGTGTGGTCTATCTTTTTAGTGATGCTAGCTACCTCTAGGTTGTTGTTGATTATTATACCAATTTGAAGTTGAAAGGCAGAACTTTCAAGCTCACCATCTGTTTGTGTCTTAAGGTTGTCTACACCTTCCTTACTAAGAGTCTCCTATTTATCATTCACTACTCCATTGTCTACTGCCAACAAACCCCCTGCATGTCAATGTCTCTTATATGCTCCTTATTAGCCAACCCATCCTTAGCATCTACTTTTGCTACATTAGGCTCCAAACCCAGAAGCTCATCCTGCCAACCAGTCTTGAAAACTTTGTCAATAAGCACCCACTTCTTGCTTGAATTATTTGGCTTCTAAGGATAAGTCATGGCTATCTCAGCTTGGACCAACTTACCTGCTTCACCCAGTTTTGTCACAAAAAGACTCTTAAGGAGTGATGCATTTATGTTAATTTCCACATATATTTTTACATAAAAAAATTCATTCCATGTTGGATGTTTGAACATCCATATATAATGTTCTGCCCAAGGACCTGGCTAAAAACTCAAACCTTCCACCTATAACTCAAGAGGTAGATTATGAAACTGAACCTATATTGAGAATGCTTCAATAATACTTTTGTTAAAATTAATCCCCGGTTTCCATCTCTGTAGAAACATCAGTTGACCCCAATGTGCCATGGTACCGATTCTATAATATCACTAATGTTACTATCTACTGAGATCTTAAAAAGTATAGTTCCATCATCCATCAACAGTGTTTTCTCCAACCGCGTTTTTCCCCATCTAGCAATAGCCTATGCATTGATGATTAGGAATGCAGGGCACTTACTCAAGAATAAACCTAACAACGCTGAGGACCAACTTTCTTAATCATGTGAATGGCTAAACGGGAATTTATTGACCATAGCTCCTATTGAAAAATTAGGGTAGGATCTAATTTCACGTAAAGTAGAATAATTATGATTTTTTTTTCGTATTGATTCCGTGAAGATTAAAATTACTTAAATTCAATAAAATGATTAACATATAAACTATTTTCTTGTTGTATCCCTCAAACTATTTCTTAAATCAGTTTATCTTAACTACTGTAGTCGCACAAGTATCAAATTTCTAATGGTATCATCAGAACGAATTGAGAGAATTCTGCGACTGTTGTAGAGAAGGTTAGGCAAAAAGCGCTAGCTCATTTAGAACTTGAGCGTATTTATAATAAATTTTGGATATTTTAGTAATTTAATTGAAATTAAATTATAATTTCAATTAAACTTTAATTAGAATTATAAATAATTTTAATTAAATACCAATTATGTCGAAACAAGATTTAATATCTCATATTGATCCTTATTTATTAAACATCTCATATTTAATCATAAATTTTCTCAAACTTTATAATCAAGTCTCACTTGATTGAAATATTTTTTTCATTATTTAGCCTATTCTTTATATGTAACTCATTAGGTTCTCAAATATGTTAGCAATGGATTCAAATTATAACCCTAAATCTTATTTCATATTATATAAATTACACTCCTTTAATATATCTTTAATTTTCTAATTAAATAATTTATATCCATAGACCAAGATTGACGTCTAGCAATGCATCATGTTCACTTAAATATTTAAAAATGCCAAGGAGGTTTTGACTAACCTTTTTGTGTATAATTTTTCTTATAATTCAACCATTTCATCATACAATATTCTGACTAGATATAAAACATGAAATTAATGTCTACTCTAATTTTAGTCCAATAATATTAATTCTCCACCATTGGCTATTAATTCAATTAATGATATTTGTAATCTATTTACAAAATATTATTCCACCTTGGCCAAAGATTTCCCAAATCAATACTAAATGAAAACAATGAAACATTCTCCCTAATTATTTTAGAGTGATGAATCCTATCTTGATCACTCAACTAACTCCGTATAGTTCATGCTACATCCAATGACTATCAACTGAATTACCGATGAATAGAATAGATCATAAGTAGTATCAGAACATAACAATCTCTATACGAGATAACTTTGGAGATCTCAAGTCAAATGATTACATATACAATCATCATAATGAGAATTTTCATAGACATACAAACAATGTTGCAAATGTATTATTTTTTATATGGGGTTAGTTCAATGAACTTGTTCTCTAACAAGTACCTAGATATTTGTTTAAATATCTTCATACTTTAGTATATAAGATTATTGACTACTTCTTTGTTAAGGAAAAAATAACGTATGCTAGTCTTTTTACATTCTATTAATGTCTAATCTTAATAAAACAATGAATAGGAACAATTTAGGGATAATATATAATACAATATGAATCTTATAATTATAATCTCATCACAGTTTCATTTGCAATGTATATTTATCTCTTGGACTTTAACATATACACCTTGGTATGTATAAGATAAAGAATGAATTTAAATTATTTTGCAACAAAGTACAACCAATCGATTGCTTGTAGGGCTTAAACCAACAATCTCCCTCTTACTTTAAGCCAATCATTTAAGTATCTTATATTATATCACCATATGACGATCATACTAATGCTGAAACAGTGAATTAAGGAGAGAATTCTATAAGATTCTTTATAGTGAGCACTTACTTAAATCTTACAACTTTCATCTTAATTATCATCATAATTAAGAACAATTGCCTAAATACATTCTTAGATCTTTGATAAGATCTTAGCTCCTTTTATATGCCCAATGGCTCTATTGTTAGTGTGTAAGTCGACTTGTACATTATGTAAGGCGACTTATGCTTGTTCGGTACTGATAAGGCGACTTGTATC
>JANITX010000212.1:74733606-74745033 GCA_027564395.1 Erythroxylum ulei | reverse complement strand
TATATTATAATTGAATAATTATAATATAAGTAATTAAAATATGATTAATTAATTAATTAAAATATAATAAATTTTTATTTTTTAATATTTTTTACAAATCAATTATTGCCATTACTTCATCTTAAGTAATTATTATAATAATAATAAAAATATTCATTCTTATTTTTCACTATATTTATTTTCATTAATAAAATTTATTTCTATTATTACTAAATTTATTTTAAATAGTATAAATTAATCCAATTTAATCTCATTAATATAATTAAATTATTAATGTAATTAAATCTAATTCAAAAATTTTCGTACAGCCGTTAAGTTTTTCAAGGCCACATCTTTAAGCCATTGGTTATTGACACAGTAACTCGCTAGTTGAACAAGTTTTACCTATTGCAGGAGGTACTTTGGGCATAAACCAACAATTCGTCCAAATGCCAAAAAACTCTACAAATTGTTCATGAATCGCCATAACACGAGCTGGGAAGGATTTGCGTCCGAAGTCCAAACTCATCAAATTGGGTTCATGGGAGCGCCGAATGAGATGAAGCCTGGGTGGGGTGAGTTTCATGAGAACCCTTGGAGCTGCATCTGTGAGGATTCCGAAGCAAAGGTCAAGGGAGGAGGAGCTACAAATCCTGAAAATCAAATAGGCGAAGAGTACACTAATAGTGAAGAGAATAACGAGATGGGCGAGAATGGTGATGACCACCATAAAATGGAGGATGACAGTGAGCAGGATTTGGCAGAAACAGGTTACCTGGAGAATGTAAATGGGGTTCAAGGAAAAGTTAGGGGTAGCGCGATATTGATGGAGAATACTGAGGAACTGAATCTAGAACAATCAGAGATGGAGGAGTTGCGTTGGGAGTTAGCAAAATGAGGCTGCAACTTGTAGTAACAAAAGATGCGGGCTTCACTTTCAGTCTTCTCTTCTAGAGCATCCGTCCAATTCTTGAATACTCAACATGGTTTAGAAAGAAAGTACTGTGTATGTAGTGATTTGGCAATGGCAAGCAGTTCCACCAATCCTCCAATATTCTGCATAAAATGGTGGCACAGTTGCAAAGCCCACGAGGGAGAGCAGAGGGTTAGCAAAAAGAGAAAAAAAGAAGAGATCTTTACTGTTATTATTATTTGGTTAATTGTAGAAAGAGTTAGTGACAATGGATAGGTTTTTGAGTTGTAAGTTTCACAGTCAAATAGCCATATGCAATTTGCAAATAGAGCGAATATCCAGTGCAGTGGTTGGTTGGGTGAGGTGGCAGAAAGCGTAATCCACAATGAGGGGGCGAAGAGAGCGACGTGGCATTACTCAGAACCACCATATGCAATCTCTCTTCTCTTTTTGTTCACACGAACTTGCCCTTTACTTCTTCTTCTCCTCCTCCTTCTTCTTCTGCTGATTCAGTTTCAATTAATCAATAAATTAAATAAGAAAGAGAAAATTATTAAGTTGCAGAAAGAAAGAATGGCATGGAGGACGACCACTCAGCTGCCGAAACCTGGCAAGCTCAATTATCTCTCTCACATCACTAACCCCACCATAACTCAGCTCTCATGGCGGAACGCCCTTTCCTCTCCTATCCTTCGCATATCTACTGGTACAACTTGATCTGTTTCTTCTTTTTCCTCTGTTTTCAGTATAATATGTATTGTGAATTTAATATTAGTCGTAGTAGGGGGGAAGCGGTGTGGTGGCGGGAGGGCGGTGGTTACGTGCAGTGCCGGTGTGAGTGCGAGTGCTGTAAACTTAGCTCCGGGAACACCAGTGAGGCCGACGAGCATCCTAGTAGTAGGAGCCACGGGGACACTGGGGAGACAGATTGTTAGGAGAGCTCTTGACGAAGGCTACGATGTGCGTTGCCTTGTCAGGCCTCGTCCCGCCCCCGTCGATTTCCTTCGCGATTGGGGCGCCACCGTCGTCAATGTACTTGATTTAACCTCCTCTTCTCGCCTTTCTTCTTCTACACTGTTTTCATGTTAATTGTTTCTATAAATAAAATAAATAATGTCGTCCCAGGCCGACCTTACCAAACCTGAGACCATACCGGCCACTTTGGTCGGTATTCATACTGTCATTGACTGTGCTACCGGCCGCCCTGAAGAGCCCATTAAAACGGTACTGCTTAAATTCCTTTTTTTTTCCTTATTTTTTTCATGGTAAAAAACTGTTCTATTTTTGCCTCGATATGGCTTACATATCATCATCTTTTGTTACTCCATTTGATTTAGGTAGATTGGGAAGGAAAAGTTGCTCTTATTCAATGTGCAAAAGCAATGGGAATCCAGAAGTTTGTCTTTTATTCCATCCACAATTGTGACAAGCATCCTGAGGTTCCTCTGATGGAGATTAAGCATTGCACTGAGAAGTTTCTTCAGGACTCTGGCCTCCCTCACATTGTCATTCGATTATGTGGTTTCATGCAAGTAATAATCACCCCAAACCCCACAGCCCCGACCTATATATATATATATACACACGCACGTCTTTGACGTTATGCTTGTGATTTTGGCAGGGCCTTATTGGGCAATATGCAGTGCCTATACTAGAAGAGAAATCTGTCTGGGGAACGGATGCCCCTACCAGAATTGCTTACATGGATACCCAGGTCCGGCATTATACTTCCTCCTATGAGTAGTCTGCCCAAATTAGCTCCTGCATTCATACTTCCTTCCACGACTAGTCTGCCCAAGCTAGCTTCTGTATCTGATGAATATGTTTTCTTATTGCTGTCTAAGCACCTCTTTGCCTGGTATTAGGATATTGCTCGATTGACATTGATAGCATTAAGGAATCAGAGCATCAGCGGCAAGCTTCTTACTTTTGCAGGTCCTCGAGCATGGACAACTCAAGAGGTAAATATTTAATTTGGCATATTTGTTCCTTGAGTTGGGATACCATTAATCTCCCAAAATTGTACTACGGCTCCTTGGTTCTTTATTTTGTATTTGTTAATCTATTATTCATCCTGTCTAATAATTTGAACGAAAACAAGGTTGGCCTGCTGTTAAGGCTTCCAAGTTTAGACTGAAGTGCACTATGCTATTCTCTGCGCTGAGCATTCTCGCTTTATTGTTATTGTAGGTCATAACACTCTGTGAGAGGCTCGCTGGGCAGGACGCAAATGTTACTACTGTTCCTGTTTCCATTTTGAGGTTGACTCGTAGACTAACTCGATTTTTTGAGTGGACAAATGATGTTGCGGATAGACTGGCATTTTCAGAGGTAGGATATTCTTGTATTCAATTGCAATGGCATGCACATCATTATTCTCGTGTCTGAGGACTACTGGTCCCTGTTCTTCATTAGTCCTATATATCATGTGCATAAAATATGTGTATGCCTATGGTGTAGTTTTACGCATTGGTTTAGATATAATTTTCCATCATTTATCGTAAATAGATATCAGTTTTCATTCTTGATTTCGTATAAAAGTACTGATGTCTTTTGTACCACTTGCAGGTTCTTACAAGTGATATTGTTTTCTCTGTTCCTATGAAGGAAACATATGATCTTCTTGGGGTGGACTCTAAAGATATTGTCTCACTGGAGAAGTATTTGCAGGATTACTTCACAAACATATTGAAGAAATTGAAAGATCTCAAAGCACAATCAAAGCAAACTGATATTTACTTTTGACGATGGGTCTACAAATGGTCAGTTGAGCTATGTATTTATGTGACAATTCATGAGGAGATGACACCATTCATTTGGACTCGTATCCCCTTCCGTTCTCTTCCATTTCTTTCCTCTTCCTTTCATCCTTTCCAAACTTTTTGTTTGGTTTCCTATAGAAGAAAACTGAATCCCAGTTCGCGAGACAGAACCCATGAACCTTACTCTTGTAATTTGTATGTCGTTAAAAATGTAGAGAAATTTCATTACTTGAGCCTATCCATTTTTTTTTTAATTCTTCTACTAAAACTGTCTTTAGTTTTGTTTCTCTTGGATTCCAAAATATGCTTTTCTAGACTAGGAGGACATGGTAATTCCTGCTAGTCTGTCATTCTATTAGCTGCGGCGTAACTTGTCTCCCAGTTGTTTTCATGATCTGATTGAACAAAAAGAGTTAGAGAATGTCAGAAATGATTCTTCGCCACTATGGTTTCATTGGAACAGATTTTCTGTTGCCTCTATGACCACCTGTCATCTCCGTAAACTGGATGAGTAGAATAGCTTAAGCAGCACAGCGTCAAGGAACAGACAACAGATGGTATCCCTCCGGTTCATTAACATATAACTTTTAGTTACTACATCAAATCTTCTATTCTAGTTGTTCTGATTTAATTTTGTTTTATTAAATTTTATTTATATATTTATGTGGGAATTATATAAATTTGTAGATAAAATTTAATAGAATATAATAAAAATATCATAATCAGATCAGAAGATCTGATCCCTCTGATCATTCGCTAAAACTTGAAACGCAAAGTAAGCGAACTATCTGTTTGTTTTTTTGGAACAGACATTCCCCAACCCAGTAATTAGTCCTATAGAGGCTTCTGATAACCTTATAGGCCTAACTTTTAACACGATGCTTCAGGAAGACCCCAAGAGCTAAAACCTCCTAGTGGGGGGATGAGTCTCCACTCTGAGCTTATAGAGTGAGTGGCGAGATCAATTCCTAATATTTGGTGACCTATCATTTCACTGGACCTGGCCTCGTTTGCTGACTTGCAGATATCATTTGCAGCGTCCTATAGCTGTTGATTTCATTACCTTCCCACTGTCAATTCATTTGAATTCAAAATTTTGTTGCTTTTGACCCCTAATTTTCTAGATTGACCTAACCCATTTCAGAAACTAGATAAGGATTTGAAATGCAGAACCCTTGATGAAATTGGATGTAAAAAAAAATACATGATTTAAGATAAAAGATCAGAAATTTTCTATCTTGCCCAACTTGGTAACATCTTGAGGCAAATTATTGATTCGCATCTTCGCTTTTATAGAGTTGACTTCACTGCTAAGTGAAACCAGAAATTTGAGAGCGAAATAAGCATACATTACATATGTTGATAAGCAATTAACTTATATTCTCAAATAGCTGAGTCATCTGGGGAAAACTTTACACTGTTGCTGGCTCATGATCTGGGCCTTCATGTTCCATATATCACAGAATTGCTTTTTATCATTTGCCATGGATATCTGAGTCATACGTAAATAAACGATTCTGAAACTGTAATTATTCAAGAAACTTTTGAATTTTTGCACTTCAAGTATACAATATATAAACTGATACAATGCCAGCACTGGAACCTCATGAACACTAAATCTTACGACTCTAAGAGGGCGAAAAAAAAAATAAACAGTGGTTTTTCATCATAATTTTAAAATTTTGCGGAATGCTTCCTGCTTTCCTGCAAAATGGGTGAAAAATTGTTACTGCACCATTTTAAGGTGATCTTTTGCAACTCTTAAAGCAAAAGACACGTAATTATGGGGCTGGGTGCTCCAATCTTATCCTGCTGTTTCTAGAGATCATGAATGGCATAAAATTCATATCCTACCCTTATAGATTGTCGTGGTTCATCAGCTTTGACAGATCCTGACGCCATATATCTCGAGAATGATTGCTTATAAGTTGCAGTCCACAATCGAACAACAATAATACAGATAGGGAACCCTATAAAGGCATTAACCATTTTATCACTGTAAACATATTGTCTAAAGCCACTTCTGAAGAGATTTCCCACTCATGACTTGTTTTTAGCTGTCAAATCTGTTTGGCTTGGTTGTTCTCATTTTGATGATACTGACAAGAGTATTGATGCGATCATTTATAGGTACAGGCTCTAACCTCATGATCAATCTCAAATGGTTTTCACATTATCAGTGCACATTACTGCGAGGGATTGGACCATTTTTGCTCAGGAGTAAGAGAGGATGTGCCATTTACTTTTGCTTAGAGAAGCAGCATCATATATTTTTGCTGGTAGAAAATGGTTTCTGGGACATACCACATGCATTTATGTTTTGTTTTTTCACTTTTGGACCAACACCAAATTAATTTCAACTTCATTTTCCTCTCTTTTGCTTTATCTGCTTTATCTTCAACTACCCCTTTTCACTCTTTTGTCTAAAGGTTCTGGTCGGATCAATTGTCTGGCAATAAATGACATGACAAAAATCAAATGTGTTTATACGTCTAAAGTTGGACGATTGTATTGATGAATGCATAGGAAAGAGGGATTACGCTTAATCCAAGGAAAATTTCATGTAAACTGACGATAGTTAGCTAGCTATATAGGCATGCAAGAGATTTTACATGTCTTTGACTCCATGCAAGTGATTTGAGCAAGGCACATGCAGGGAGGGAGTGACAAAGAGTCCAAGCTTAGCAGGGAAACTGTTTGCATTCTATCATCATCACATGAACAATTACCGAAATTAGCAAGAACAGAACTATCTTGAAAAACACCAAGGTAGTGGTGGTGGTGTCCCAGCGAAACTCATAATTAATTTATACGGATTTATTGTGCTAGTGGACCATGACTGCGAACTGTGTCCTTTCCTTGTGTATATAGTGGGGTTCCTTTTATATTTATATGCAACTTTATGGAGATCAAAGACAACCTACTGCCATCCTCCTCCATTACCACCATGATTGATGATCACAAAATCATTTAGAAATGAAAATGTTTGTATTTAGATAAAGACACGACTTATCAGCTTTTGCCATTACTTCTTCAAAATAAAATGAGAATTACAATTCGGAGTTTAAGGATATTTCTCATTTCTCACCATCTGATTCAGTGGAGTGGGATCTCCATCAGGGATATTCTGAACAAAAGTCCCCAATACTTCAGGCTTTAAAGATTGTTAGGACATTATGCCTAGAAGTTCTCACTCTTTATCCTGTAATGAATTTGATTTTTATTCATATTATTTGACTCATTAACTTTCTAATCCCTTGAGCAAAAGTTAGGTGGTCAGACAATATTACCTTTTTAGTTGAATGAGAATGAAAGAACCGACCTTACTCCAGTTACTTTTTAAGTAGCCAACTTGGCTTTTCCATATGTACACATGAGTCTCCTGTATCAGTACTCTGACTGCAATTTAAACCGTACATTCTTTTCTTTCCAAGACCATATTTAATTCCTTTTGCACAATATATAATACATTATATATATCTATATATATATATGTATATGTAGAGATGCAGTGTGGCCACACTACCATAAAGGTTTACAGATATCAGATATTAAAAATGGAACCACAAAATTGATCAACTTTGAAAAGTGGAACTACCTAACATTCTTTCTAACAAGATTTGATGCCAGTTTAATGTATCCCCACTTGAAATGAGAGAAAGAGAGGAGGGTTACTGATACTCGCACAGAAAAAAGTGAAAGGGTCTCGTCAGTTCTCACTGAAAAAAGAAGACTAGTATACAAAACATATGTATATGCTTTGTCACATGATTTTGCTTCCAAGATGGAGGAGGAGCAGAGAGGACCCCGCCAAACCCTTAATACATATGCATGCAGTGTGTTACAGTCAATCCTGGCTTCCCATAATTGTACCCAAAACGACAGAGAGATTTCTTCTTTATGTGTGTCCTTGTGTACTGTACTGAGCCAATGCATGTTCAAAGCAGGATTCGCAGCGTGCTCATGGGTTTCAAGCTTCAATTTATGATATATCAATTGGGTTTAGATTAGTCCCTTCGTCCCCACCAACGTATACACATCTGTATCTTTAAAGTACTCCTTTTTTTCCCAGTTCTTAAGAAGATATTTGAAGGGGTTAATTTGATGTAATGAGATGAAAGCATATGGTCCTTACAGCATGAGGTTTAACAAAAAAGGGCTCATAAAGCATGAAAGCAAGAAGACAAGTTGGTAAATCAAAATGGTGAAAGAAGTTGACAACTCTCTCTTGTAATTATATCGTTAGCTTTAACTGGTAATAGGGCCCTCGCAGCAACCCCGCAAGCTTCGATGAGGTTAAGTATCACACCATTATGAATGAGGCCAAAGCGTTCAAATCGAATTTTCTTCACTAATCTTACTCTACTCTATCCAGATCTCACAAATTAATGGCTAATTATCTTGTCTGAAACCAAACTAGAATTAGAAGGCATCTCAGTTTGGTTCTGATACAAAACAATTAGGTGATGCCTGGCACAAATTTGACTCAAAGTACTTACTACTATCGTACACCTATACGCCAAGAAAGGGATAAAAAAACAAAAAAGAAGAAAGGGAGAAGCTGCGTAACATGTTTTTCATTGGAATCCAGACCTCCATTTACATGAGAATAAAAGGGAAAACATGTTCTTTCATAAATGTTGCGTACCCATTCTCATGTTGATTCTTCAGGTAGTTTTAAAGTGTAAAAGAGGCTTCAGTGACCACTTATTTAAAGTCTATTTTCTATTTTATTCAAAGTTGTAATGTGTGAATGTTAAATTAGAGTTGATTGATTATAACTTAAAAAGGAACAGAAAGGAACTTGGAAACAGAAGTATATTTATATATTCTAAAGTTCATATAATTACATGAATGCTACAGTACAAAACACATGATGGGGGCAAAATTTTTCTGGTAGAAACTTGGTCCCAATCCATGCCTTTGATTGACGAGCAGGAATTAATGGTCGTACTCACGATAGTGTATTGGTTTTTGTCTTGTTCTCTAAAATGAGGTTAGGCTCAAAATAAAATAAGATTGACAAATGCATCTTGAATGCTCTTAAAAGTGTCTACCAGTGATGGGACCAATAGTGGTAGCCAAGTTGGAATTTTTTTGAATACTGTTGGTTGAGCTGAGACTGAGAGATGAGGAGGAAATGGGGCAATGGTGGGTTTGGCTCCAAAGTACTGAATAAGAAATAATTTGATAGCTTCCTTCAGACACTGAAAACTTAAAACAAATATGAGTCTTGAGTCCTTATTTTCATTTTAATCACTCCATTTCTCAGTCGAGTTCTTAGTTTTCTTCCCGTTCTCAACTTTAGGAGGAGTCCAAAGATCATCAGGTACAGTCAAACCATTAAAGTTGCATACATCCATGGTTTTACTTAAAGCAGATAATGAGCATAAAGCTGTGTTTGTGTTTTCCCTAACCTAATGCAATAACGGAAAAGGTGAAAAGGACAATGGAAATGAGCATTGAATGCTTTGGTTGGTACTCTTAGCAATCATGGCTTTGACCCAATGTCTTCCAGAGAGGTGGGGACCAAATAACTCAATACCATTGCCATTGCCAAAGATTGCATAAAGATTATATACAACCGGAGACTCTCTAAATCTCATCAGGTGATTACATTCATTATTTCCTTTCCTTTTGATTCATCATAGGCCAATCAAACCAAGCTATTGCTCCTATCTCTTCCAAAACCAAAAAGAAAGAAAGCAAAAGAGCCTTTGATCATATTTTACTCATCAAAAGAAATGCAGTACTGGTGCACTGTCTCCATTGAAACCAAAGTGTTCCTATCCCATCCGAATTATCTCCAAGACAACTATTTCATAGTTATATTTCTCACATCCACATAAATGAGTGACTACAAGTTAGAACACATGAAGATGTATAAGAAGAACAAGATGAAAGTTTGGTGCAAAAATCATCCGACATGACAAGTTTATTCCATTGCAGAGTTGCTTCATAAAAGAAGTTTGAACCAATTTACGAGATTTCAGATGATAATATAATTTATTAATTGAAAATAATATTATTTAAAGTAATCAAAATTTCATGTATCCCTTTTAACTTGCAGCAAAAGAAGAGGATACATAAGGCGTAAGGAGATCAAGACCCTACATGCATGCATATCTTTCCATGAAATCAATTCATTTATTACATTTCTAGGCATGTTCCAGAACTTGATTGCTTATTACTCTCATTTACTCTGTACCATACCTAACACACTTACTCGCTTCTGTTCTTCACCAATTATATAAGCAGGCAACCCTTTTTCACAAATTTCCAACTTCTGAAAATATTCTCATATAGTTATAGCTAAGATCACCAGAAAAGTATAGTTATAGCTAAGATCACCAGAAAAGTAATCACAAGATGAATAATTAGCTAAACTACCGTAAAATAAGTCATTCCTTAGCTTAGTAATCACGTATGTAGCAGTGTTGCAAGTCTCTATCATCCTAAGAATCACGGACACAGCCGTGTCTGTGTGTTTGACACGTGTCCGTGTCGGACACACACCGGACATGCGGTGGACATGTGTGCGAGTCAGCATAAAATTTTTTTTTATCAACTCGGACACGGCTAGAGATGGCTCGGACCCAATAAGGTAGTTGTTTACTTACAAGACTTTAGGAAATTTCATTTTCCTAAAGGGACTTATAAAGTACCAAATATGTATGAACTATCAAGAAGTTGAAAGTCTTAAAACACATCAATCAATATATATTATATTATGAATTATGAATTTTTTTTCTTAATTCTAAATTTTATAATATATATATATATATATGACGTCTTTGTGTCTACTAAATTTTAGAAGTTGATGTGTCCCCGTGTTCGTGTTCGTGTCTGTGTCGTATCCTGTATTCGTGTCCGTATCCGTGCTTCTTAGCTTTCATCTCTCTTTTTATTCTTTTCTTTGTACCTAATTATGAATGATACCAACAATGGATTGGATTGGATGTTGTTTACTTTATCTACATAAGACACGAATAGAGGAAAATCATTTGAATGTCAAAAAGACCTTGAACAGGTAAATTAACTCATTCCACCTATTGCTGCTCAAACGCAAGATTACACTTCTTAAATGCAAAACTTCCGTTCCCACGAAAGAAAATGTAATTAATATCTTTTAAGATTATATTAAATCAAATTTAAATAATACGATATTTTAAATTATTGCAAGGAGATGATATTGGTAACTTTTTAAATATTTTATAATTTTATAACCTACTATGTATATTTTGTTAGTACGTAGTGGGAGCCTTATTACGTACTCCAGATCTACGTGAAAGGATTAAAAACGAAAGTAATGTGAAATACCTGGATTTTGGTTCCATCTCTGATTTCGATACCGATTTCGAGTTCTAAACGTCCTCAAATCTCCCGAGTCCTTTAGCGGAAAGTGTTCACTGACTCACGGGCAAAACCTTTCTACAGTTTCCTCAAATTTCGAGCTTCCTTAACGGGTCAGGAACCTTATGCCCGTGAATGGCTTATCTGAGTAACTACAAGAGACTTTACCTTTATATAGCTTCCGTATCGGGCTTTCCTATCACAAGCCCGATATGGACCCGGTCCACACTAATCGGGACCCATTTTTTACCCAGACTTCGACCCATTAATCTAGATCATTTATTAAGCCACTTTAATATCTTTATCTGGATCAAATGACATAACTTAACCGATAATTTATTTAAAAATCAAAATTGCAATTAATGTTAGTCCAACTTTATGAGACATTGACAAAATTGCCCCTAAGGACAAAAATGTCTA
>JANITX010000212.1:74441403-74452285 GCA_027564395.1 Erythroxylum ulei | reverse complement strand
TTTTTCTTTGCACACAAATAAGTCACCATAAGTTTCCTCATTTAATGCCACTTTATAATTCAAAAATTCCAAGAAACATCAGGGTCCAACAAAGTGCATGTTGTTATGGCATAATAGCAAGATGAAAACAAATTGATTAAATTTTCAATCCCTCAGAGACTAGTTTTTACTAATTTATTTGCAGTTCATTGGATACTGCATTCAACACTTTCCTTATACTTACTAAATGATGAATGTTTACTCTAGGGTCATTACACCTAAAAATTTTGTGGAAAATGAACCCAAGTTACTATTAACAATTCATATTGCTATTTCTTTTCCTATAAGAGAATGATGAGAATATAGTTTAGTATAAACTGTAAATTTGCCTAAAAATGATGGGCCAAGCTCATGTTGTTTGTTCATGCCTTATAACTAAAGATTGGTTGTAATTTAGTGATATAATTATTTAAAGGAATTCTTTTTTCTTATACATATTCAATGTATATGATAAAGTCTATATGATAAGTGTATATTGCATATAAAATTGTGATGAGATCATAATTCTAAGATTCATATTACATTTATATAATATTTTAAATTATTTTTGATCATTTTTCCATTAAGTTTGGACATTAATAGAATGCAAAAAGACTAGCACGTGTTATTATTTTCCTTATGAATGAAGTAGTTGTTGCTATAAACTAAAGTATATAGATACTTAAATAAATATGTGAGTACTTATTAAAGAATAAGTTTACTAAACTGCCCCATATAAGGATTCCATTTGGAACATTACTTGTATGTCTACAAAAATTCTCATTATGATGATTATATAAGTGATCCTTTAATTTGAGATCTTTAAAAGTATCTTATATGGGGATTGTTATATTTTGATACTACTTATGAACTATTATAGAAAAAGGTAGCTGAGTCAGTAGTCACTGGATACTGTATGAACTATATGGAGATAATTAAGTGATCAATATATGATCTATTATCGTAAAGTTATTAAGGAGAATGTTCCATTGTTCTCGATTAGTATTAATTTTGGAAATCTTTGGTCAAGATGGAATGACACTTTGAAAATAGTTTTCAAATGTCATTAATTGAATCAATTACTAATGGTAGAGAAATAATATAATTCGTATTAAAAAGAGTAGACGTTAATTTTATGCTATATATCTAATTAGAACATTATATGATGAAATAATTGAATTATAAAAAAAATTATGTACAAAAAGGTTATTCAAAACCACTTTGACATTCTTAAATATTTGGGTGGTCATGATATGTTGCTAACAATCAATCTCGATTTATGGATATTTATTATTTAATTAGATAATTGAAGATAAATTAAAAAAGTTTAAATTATCTAATCCTAAATATGTATTATGGTTATAATTTATTGTCATTGTCAATATATTTAGGAACCTAATAGGTTACACAGAAAGAACATGTTGAATAAAGAAAGAGGTGTTTTAATCAAATTAGACTTCATTGTAAAGTTCTAGAAATTTTTTTATTAAATACATATTTAATAAATAATGACCAATATAAGATATTCGATCTTATTTGGGCACATTAAGTAATTAAAATTTAACTAAAATTATAATTTTATTTCAATTAAATAACAAAAATGTCACAAATATATTTAGACTTATAATAATGGGTCTTCCTTAGCTAAATTTGTGAGAATTGGAAGAACAACTCATAATCATATAAATTTAGAGATAGTGTTAGAAATAACATATAAGATATGCTTTGGCAAAAGTTGTCACCTAATGGATCTAGGAGTTATAAGGAGTCATAAGCGATGTGATTCATAAAGTTGCTATGTACCTAACTTAAGCATAGTTGGTTTATTACTCAAAATCAACTAATTCTGAAAAAGATCCTAGCTTACTGGAAAGGCTAAAGTAATCTTTCTGAATAGTAGTGAAGGATATTATTTTGAATAAAATAGTGGGAGTTATTAAATAAATGATTAAAGTTTTGATCTTATTTGGATGTCATGACATATAATCGATTACTTGTTTTTCTTTTATTTATATTATGTTCTAAATAAAAATTACCTTTGTTTATTATAGTTGATACTAAGTTAGTAAACCAAATTTCTTGAACACAATTTAGGTTTGAGAAGAGTTCTTAAACTCAGATAGAAAATTTGTATGTCCATTGTATAATTTTGTTATTAATCTATGTTGAGGATTTGGTGATACAGTTTTAAAGATATGTTAATATTATATAGATGACAAAATGTAATGTCATTTTGAGTTGACTAATATCTTATAAAATTCAATGGCATCATGTAAAATATATGTCAACATCATGATAGCAAAATGCAAGAGCTTACATAGTAGATCTGAAAGATATAGTACCTTGATGGAATTGATGGACTACAATTGAAGGCATTAGCTTAAATGTGATAATAGTTATCATTAGAAGGAAAAAATGATTCCATGACTTTTCTTGTCTATATGAGATATGATATAGATCATCTATATTTCTAATTAATGTTAATGAGTATTTAAAACTGAATTTAGATTCAACATTACTAAAATGCTTAAGGCATAATAAGAAATTGGTTGTTGAATAAAAGAATTTGATTCAATTTTATATAAATAGTTTATATATATTGGATCAAGGGTGATTTATGCTTAACAAAAGTGGTAAGAATACAAAGTTGGATAATCGAGACTATACTTTCATGCTAAGTTGACTAAATAAACATAATGAGAATTATAAAGTTACATACAAAGATATAAGTATCCTTTTGATTATCAATCATATGAAATTTATAAAACATATTGAGTTGAAAATAACCAAATCAGCCTTTAGTGAAAAGTTGATGATGGTATCAAATTATTAAATTTACACATATGATATATTAAATGTAACAACAATTCATAAAAAGATTATTATTGTATTTCATTAGATGTACTAATGACATTTAGGGATATAGTCATATGCATTAAATGGATTCATAATTTAAATTTTCAAAAGTTAAGAGTGCTTAATCTAAGTATAAGTTAAGCTTTGAGAATACTAAAGCACTTTGATAAGATCAGTATGGTGAGATTTAAATTTTTATTTATCTATAGGGAACAAGATTCTATAGTGAATGCCTCAATAAGTAAATCTCATAATAGTATGGATTTGTGTAAGGAGGAATATATAGTATGAGATATTTTATGATGTAATATTTATTTCTTTTAAAATTACGCCTAGTACAATGATTTACCTTTAAAAGTTCCAATTAAATCAATTAGTAAGATTTTAGATTAAATATGACTATATGACTTTGATAGAGTCGAAAGTTAATGATTTTGAGATGTGAAGTTTAGTTGAAGCATATATTATCAATTAAGTCCAAAAGCAAATTGGATAATAAAAGTTTAAGAGTTATCCAAAGGTTGGATATAATATTACAAACTCTCCTGAACAAATTGTTTATTTCAATGAACACAATGGTTCTCAAGATAATTAGTGGAGTAAGATAAAATTTGAAAGGCCAAAATCTTATGCAAATTTATAACAAGTGCCTTTGTTGATACATTTGATATATATATTTGAAAGTCTAAAAGACGCTGAAAGATTCAATTTCATGATGAATTAAAGGAGTTCTTTTTTTTTTTGGAGATGATTATGGATTTATCATAATTGTAAGAAGGTTAGTGAGAGTATAATTATCTTCTTCAATAGGATTATATAAAGACATACTGCTCATAGAGAACAATATTTATATTTCTTTAAATTGTTGGGTATCTTATATTCACAAACGACTCTTATTGGATATGAAAAGATAATAAATTAATTCTAGAAATCAGATTTATAGAGATAGATATCGAATTTATTTACCTATTCTAGTCCAAATACAAAGATAATGTATTTGAGATATGCAATACTTATGAAGTATTAAATATGTCCATTATTCTAACTCTGTGTTGATATTTGAGTTCAAAGTTATATGAATATTACATTTACAAGTAAATCCTTGTTAAAGTATATTTTAATTAGAACGATATTATTTTGAGATTGGAAAGGTCCAACGTAACATTAATTTATAATCAAGCCAAAATATTTAGGTGAATATAATACGTTACTAGATGTCAATCTTAATCTATGAATATAAATTATTTAATTAGAAATTTAAATATAAATATAATTTATAGTTATAATTTATATCTATTGTCAATATATTTAGGAGCTTAAATAGTCATACATAAAGAATAAGTTGAAGAGAGAAAATTGTGTTTTAATCAAGTTGAATTTTATTGTAAAGTTTGAGAAACTTTATGATTAAATATTAGATATTAAATCTTATTTAGGCACAATTAGTATTTAATTAGAATCAATTGTAATTCTAATTAAAACTTAACTAAAATTATAATTTTATTTCAATTAAATTACTAAAATATCTAAAATTTGTTATAAGTAGGCTTAAGCTCCTATTATTTCTTGCCTAACTCTTTCTACAACAGTTGTCAAATTCTTTTAACACATTATGTAGATACCATTAAAGGCATGACACGTATTTAGCTACAGTAGTTGAATTAAACAATTTCAAAAGTAGTTCGAGAAAAATAACAAAAAGGATCAAATTTCACTACAAGATATGAATTATAATAATACTTTATTATATTTTATATATTAATTATGTTATAAAATATATATGATCTTATTTTTCAAAAAATCAAACAAAAAAATTTGTTATTATTATACTGTCCGCAAGATCGAATCTTACCTCAATTTCCCAACACCTTTTGTGTTAAGGAGCAAGCGGTAAGATTAAAAAAGAAATCAACGGTTTCCACTACAAAACATATATCGCAATCAAACTAAAAATGAAGAGCTTCAATATGCTTTGTGTCCCAACACATCTGATTGATTTCAAGATTTGAAGTTGTGTATTTTATTAGCTCAACTTCCGTGCTCATTAATCACTAAAATACATGGATATTAGTCACCCTCACAGGCTAATTGCCACCTTTTTTATATCCACCTTGCCATAATAAAACCCATTACTGCATATAACGTAAACCTTCAAATAAATATAGATGACATTCTAAACGTGAACAACATATATAAGTACTTATATAATCAACCCTGCAGGGTTTTTTTCTCGCTTTTTATCTACGGAAGGACAATTACTCCGAACAATAAGCAAAGGAAGCCCAGGGAAGTACAGTGGGTTTGAGTAATTAGCATTGCCCAAAATTCTGATTTTAGTTTTATTCACTTTACTTGCTTAAGTTAGATCTGATACAGTTAGGCCTTGTTAATTTCATTAGAACGTTTTAGGGTGGAGCAAGGGCCTTTAGATAGGCTTTACTTACAAAGTATGGGCTCAGTTTTAAGCAGAACTTTGGCCACCTTCTCGAGCTTGTAGAGTACAGGCTTAAATGGGTCCAGCTGGAATAGCGTACTGGGTATAGCAATAGTAAATTAGCAATGCTTCAGATTGGGTTGTTTCCTGAATCGCGGTGGACCTCAAAACAATTTGAAAAGTTTAATCTCGAATTCAACCGAACTTAAATAAAAATGGAGTTGAGATTGATTCTATTTAAATTTTAATCATATTTTAAAAGCCTGAAATATTTTGATCTACATCTATTTTAAAATTATATATATATATATATATATCAAATTTTAAAATGAATATTTTTATAATTTAAATCTAATTCAAATCTAGATTTAATTAAACTGAGTAATATTAGAGTAGACTTAACTCATTAGCTTCAATCTAATTACTGACGTCAAAGAGTCTAGAAAACAAAAGAGTGTCATTCGTGGAAGTCAGAAATGTACATGTTCTTCAACTACAACATAAATTGTAGAAAGATGAACTTGAACATGATAATCCTCTTCAAGAACATTGAAGCAAAGTTTACCTGCTTAAATAAATCGTTAAACAGTAAGCATATTTCACCCTATGTTTTGAAAATCGGATTGGACCGATCGGTTCGATCAGTTTGACCGGTGATCGGTCGACTATCTGGTCTGGTTCATTCCTAAAAATTGATTCTCAATTGAAGCAGTAGTCGGACCGGTCAATAAAATTTTTATTTTTTTTATTTTTTATTTTTTAATATTATTAATATTATATATAATTAAATATAATTATTGCATAATTATGACGTCACACCGGTTCTATCGGTGGTTGAACCGATCAAATTCCTGACCAATAAGACATCCAGTTCAATGATACTACCGATCAAACCGGTCAAATCAATAACTAATAAAACTTCCGATTTAATTACCGGTCCAAATTTTAAAATATTAATTCCGCCAGAGAAGAATGAAACTTGGAAGGTACAAGTTTATTGACAAAGAAACCATCATTACCATAAAGAAGAAATTACCTCGGAAAAGGGAAACACCTATGATGAAAAAAAAGAAGAAAATAAGATAAAAGTCAAGACTCTTAAGTACTGCAAGCAACTCACATCCACCATTTTCTTTTAGAAGTTAAAAAGAAAGCAAAATAAATCAAATTGTTCATTAAAAACACAAGTTTAGCTTCAGAACATCAGATCATGGATAAACAGAAACGAACCATCCTCAGCTGCTCAACCATTCTTAAACGAACCATCCTCAGCTGCTCAACCATTCTTGCCAAGCCGAGGATGACATTAGCTCCTATAGATACATACTATACGAAGAGAGCTATCTACAGGATCAAAAATTTTTCACAAGTTCACAATAATTAGTGATTGGAGTCAAATTCTGAAGCCATGGGCTGTTTAACCACCAAGTGTCCTGGTTCCAGTTATCCAATCCTAATTTCGGCACTTGGAGCTCTGGTAACTTGTCCTTATCCATGTTTAGTTGCAGTGAAGAGCCTCTAATGTTCTCCTTCGGTTTTTCAGTTTTGTTATCATCTCTTAAAGTGGCCACCTCTTCCATTTCTTCCTTGAATACCACATGTTGCAGAGACATTGGAGCCACCGACTCTTCATGTTGATGAAAAAAAGAAATGGTTTCATAAGATGAGGATGGTGGGGATGATGATGGAGATGCTTGGATTGTCTTCATTGTTATCTCTTCCTCCATTGCTGCCCTTTCCTCAAGCACTTTCAAGGACGTTGCTTTTCTGTATATCTTGCACAGTACAATGTCCTGCATTCATTGAATATCATCATCACCATAAAATAATAAACCGATCTTATTCAGGATTCATTTCCCTTCAACATCATCAAAATTGACTTGTGGGAAGCAAATTTCGTCTTTTAAATAGTTCTGTTGTTTTTTCATGAAGAACAACTGCTCCTCGGAAGGCAACAAAGACTCATAAATTTCCTGGCTATTACCAGAATTTGTATGCTAACCTCTATATTTCGTGTGTTTTATAGTTGGTTTTACAATTTATTTAGAACTAATATGAATTAGTACCTCTTGGTTTATTAAAATAATTTACACGACTTGTGTTAAAAACTTAAAAGAGACATACGAAAATTCTTCCTCCAGGAGCTAGTATATGGTATTGAAAGATAGTTTATAATCGTATATATGAACATATCGAAGTGGTACCTTAGGTAAAGGGCATGAATCTGGCAGACGATATTCGTTCATGACCCAATCCGTCCTGCTGCCTCTTGGAGCTCTTCCTCTATAGAAAACAAGAGTCTTTCTCAGACCAATAATCCTCTTGGGGTCTGATAAGCTCACAATTTTGCGGTCAGAACCAGTAGCTTTCCAAAATCCACTCTCTGTAGTCCTGTTTGGCCTCCCTCCACTTCCATGTTTTCTGTCTCTAGGCACAAAGAAATACCACTCTCTCTCCCCAGTGTTTGCCAATCCTACGTTGAAACAATTTACACACGTTGTTATGTGCCTGATTGTACTAAAACATGAACTTCAATTAGAAAGTACAAAGCATAATACATGAATGTGTACCAGGTAAGTCGCAAGGATCATGATGGTAGATGTTAACGTATGCGATAATGTCGAAAGGCAATTTGTTTCCAAAAATTATGTTTTTGAGGTAGAAATCAAGAAGCTCCTCTTCTGTAGGATGGAAACGGAAGCCTGGAAGATCTAGCTTTGGTATTCGCTCATCCATGTTATTGAAAGATAGCCAATGCTGGTTAGTGGTTTAGTAGCTATGGTACTATGTTAGCTGAATGCTGCTGATGTTTATGTGCTACTTCTGGTTGTCAAACTATAAATGTTTGAAAAGTTGTTGCATGCACTGCTACGCTGGTAGAAATATGTATATATAAGGTGCAGCTAGCAGGCTTAGATTTCCTAATTACCTTAACAAAATTTTGGCTGACACAAAAATCATTTCGAAAGGAAGACTTGGTCATGAACAAAGACAGAAAAGTCTTAAAATTGGAGTTTTATGGGTTTAATGGAGGACATGGTGGAACCCACACGGTTTATCAGAAAGTCACCAGAGACTTGTGACCCATATCCTGAGGTGGACGTTGATAGATCTTTGAAGCTTGACCTCTTTTTCTATTGATCTGGACTTTTACTAGGAAACTTACAAAGGAGGGTTCTTTCCAAGCAACTATTCTACAACATAATTTGAATTTTTGAACAGAAAAAAACGTACGATGCTCTAGAGCTTCTAATGTGGTCATTTGGTCTTTTGCCTCCTTAATCTTATAATATCTCATATTGAATTGGTCGTCTCAACTTTCAGTACTATTCAATGAACTGTGTAAAGTTCCCAAGTATACAGAACAAGAAACTTGCTTCGATTACATTCCAGGTTCTATTGAATAATTTCTTCATACTCTTATGAAACATAAGTGAAGAATGAATATGTTTGGTTAACTGAAAATATATTAAAATATCACCTTTCGAATTAGTTTGACACCATTCGTGATAAATGTGTGATTAATTTAAGATACTAATTCATAACACACATGTCCGATTTATCTAAATTGTGTGTGTTTCAGTTCAGACTACATCGATTTGAGTTTTGCAGAAATTTCTGACTAAGCAATGACAAGTTGAGTTTTTTATAATCCAGAAACTGGTGACAACACTTTGGTTCACTTTACTTTCTATCCAATATCTTAAATCTCCAGACCCATACCTTAGTTCTTTTCCCAAACAAACATTCCCCTTTGTTTGTTAACATCTAATTCGCTTTATTACAGCATGACTTCAAACCATATAGATCTAAAACCTGCCCCCAATAACCACGTCCTGGCAACTTCCCCTGTAGTGCTGTATGATATATTCGGGTTCAAGATGCACATTTTTCATACTTCCTACTAATCTCTTTCTTTCTTCCCAAAAGTTGAAACTTTTTGAATAAAGATCAGAACTTGGATCATATGATAATTCTAAAATTCACTGCCAAGCTAAAGTAAGTATGAAAACCAGCCATTAACAGGGGCTTACCCACAAATGTTAATATGAAATGAAAATCAAAGTATTCAGTCCGTATCAAGTTATTGATAATCAGTTGACAGCAAAACTTCATTTTAAGTAATTTAAAAGTTTTAAGTTTCAATATCAGGTTCTACTGTGAAATCTAACTGAAGCAATCTCACAAGACTAATTGCAAGAATTGAACATGACTACTGGTTTAATAACTTCAGTTGTCTTCATTTCTACGTTCATACTACTACGGAGAGATATTGAACGAATTCAGGATTCCATATCTGACTTAAATTGTTGATATCTGTAGGTCAATGGTTTGTGAAGTTGATATCCATCAATTAGTGCGCAGGATTTGTTGTTGGAGTGGCTCAATCTCTCAAATTCCAACAGACTGAAAATAACATTAAAAAAAGATTAGATGGTTTATCGGATTTGTCAATTCAAAAGCAACTCCGCGTTGTTTTAACTTGCGTCCTTTTCCTTCCATGTTATAATGTTTAGAACACAAACTACAGACTGTTTTTATGGCTCTTGATGAGCTGTTTGACTTGGAAGTCTTTTCCAAAGACGACCCTGAAAAGTCTTTCCATCTTCCCGAAGATAAAAGCTATTGTAATCCTGCGTGGATCTCAATTATTCTTATAATTATAAGCTTAAGTATTTAATGGACAAACCATAGCCAGTTTAATCGTATAAAACTGGTTGGATTAACCTTTAAAAGAAAAAAGGAATTAATGTAGTAGGCTACTGATAACTTTCCCCACAATTTCCTGGAACGTTCTTGATATCTGACTGACAAGCACAGATTTTCCATGCATTTTCCTGGAAGGCATCTGTGGTACGGAAGTGATATGAACGCTTTGTGAAGCACCAGTAATAATAATTTTCTCTAACAAATAGAAATCCTGTGTACATCTTTGGCCGCTTTTGGAAATCAATATTGAGATAATACCAGCCGGGACTTGGAAACCAATATTGAGATTGGTTCAGTCTGATTTTGCTGAGGTTGGGCGTCATTGTTTGAATCCATGAGGTCAGTTAACTTCAGCTAGGAAATACCTGCAAAAACAATAAAGGCATACCAGAAGTTAACTGCCGGACGGCCCCTCCGATGCTTAAGTCAGTTCTTTTGTAGTAGTTTTTGTGGCTGAGAATAGAGAGTATTAGGATTCTAGGGTCATACCTGCGTCATGAGGAGATAATGAACTTATATAGTGAATACCAGCTGGGCTTAGCTCATCATCTTAGGAATGGGTCGATCGGTCCACATGCCATCCTAGGGTTAGACCTGGGCCTAACACGACCGACCTAACCATAAGCCTTCCTACTCCTCGAGTCCGATCAGGGAGAAGGATCGATGAAGTACATAAGGTTCGTGCGGCTCGCCTGCATGACAACTCGTGATAGGCCCGACCGATCGGACATCGACGTCTAGTCAGAGCATTGGGTTTAATCATTACTTACGACACGTATCCTCTGATGGATTTTCAAAATTTGAAAGGAAGCGTCCTTTCGTGTTGCTTTTAATAAAAGAAAAATGGTCATGTGCGTCTTTTCA
>JANITX010000212.1:74101890-74114767 GCA_027564395.1 Erythroxylum ulei | reverse complement strand
TTTTAGATCCCCATTACTTGTATTTTCATTTATTTTTATGTGTTATGAATTGTTTCTGTTACCTGCATCATTCTTTTACTGTCTCATCTGCATGTGGGTCCATTGGAAACAACCTCTCTACTATGTAAGGGTAAGGTTGTGTACTATCAGACTTCTCCAGACCCTGCTTCATTGCGAGATTTTGAACTGGGTGATGATGATGATGTTTTTAAAAAATGAATGACATGACCACATGATAATCATAAATCCTCAAGGGTCATGCAATATTGTCAATGGGCTTCAAAAGAAAAATAATAAGACATATACAATATGTAAATGATATTTGAATCATAGTTAAACATTGTAATAGGATTAACACATCATCCAAATAACCAAAAAGGTCGAACTTACCCTAACTAAGCTTAAGATAGGGCGCTAGTGATGAACTCTCACAAATCAAGCGAGCTTACTAAGGTTAGGTGACTCATCTTCTTCGTTATTATTTAACTATTGGTGAATTAATACCTACCAAATCTCAACAAAAAAAATCTAACTTAAACAACTATGTACCACTACAAACAAGAGAAGATGCTTGACTATTATTGATAATGTCTTACATGCTAAGGAAACAATAATGTCTTCCTTGTTAAGGAAATTTGTTATAGGTTGACAAATTTCCTTTCATTTTTATTGGATTGTGATTTTGAAAGACTCAATTATACATACCTCTTAAGGGATTCCTTGAAGCTACAAATTGATGTTCAGTTATGGAATTCAAATAATTCTCAACACAACCTAATGTTGCATCAAATCTTTTTCTATGGAATTAAAAGTTCTCCTAATTCAAATATGAGGTAATGGTAGTACACTTAGCACTAAATTTTCTAAGTATCTAATTTGTTGCAACACATGCCAACAAAATTAATAATGAAATATTAACATCAAACAATATTTAATACAAAGTAAGAATTCAAGTATTAAAAATGCTAAAATGGAATTTAAATTATCTTTACTAAATTGGATAAAATGTATATTAAAATATTCTTTTGTAAATTTAATAGAGTAAGAACGTATACACTTATCAAATTTAATAAGCCAAAGCTATATCCCAAAACTTATAATACCCAATGCAATAGCGCACAAACATCTTATAAAAGTGGGGAAAGTTGTGGATTAGAGCTTAAATTCAAGGATTAATTATAGTGAATCCCTATGTAATTTGGACCTTTTTCACTTTAGTTCCTAATTTTCTAAAATTATCATTTAACCTTATATTTTTATTTATGTATCACTTATAAACCTAGCAAAGAATGGTGAAAAGATGACATCTGAATTATTTATGTGTTACGTGGCACAATACTTGTTTTGGTTGTGTCACGTAGGAAGCAATATTGTATGGTATAGTAAAACTACACAATGTCAAGTAGATCACAACAGCAATGTGATACTATCCTACCAATTTGTTGATTTTGAGAATTTTATTGTAAATTATGTTGAGTTGAACTTGATCTTCCAAAATTGACATATCTATTAAGCCTTTGTTGTTGCCAATGTTGCTATCTCCAGAAGCCACTATACTAGTACTATTGCTGCTACTTAATTGGCTTAAACAAGAAAAAAGGAAATCATTTTTTTGATTTGACATCCAAAAATGACAATAATATTATGTTGTTAAAGTTGTCGTTATGATTATTATTGTTACGTAATTGGTTGTGGTTATAGAGAAAGATATAAAGAGATTTGAGAGTCAAGATTAAGAGAGGCTATTTATGGATTCTATAATACTAGTTGTTGAGGTTTAAGTTGCTTATTGTTGTTAAGGTGGTGGCGTTAAGGCTATTGGATTTATGTTTGTTAAGGTTTTGTTGTGATAAAGCAAACACATACAAGAGGGAGGTGAATTGTGTGTAAAAAAAATCAAGATACTTTTAAATCAATAAGATCATGCTTAAACAAAATATATTTATAAATATAATGGTCCTATAAACTTTTCGAAAAGATCGTGTTAACAATCAAATAGAAAGGAGCCTGTTAATGCTTAAAACGATAGGAGCCTTATTAATCAATAAGAACCTGCTAACACTAAAAAAAATGATCATGTTTAATTGATAGGAACCTACTAAATTTTGAAAGAAAACTCTTGCAATATAAAAACTGAAGGAGCCTATTGAAAACTTATAATGTGAAAATTTAAAAGTAAAGAAGAGAGAAAAAATAACACAGTAGATTTATATTGATTTAGATTATAACAAAGCTTACGTCAATTCTCTAAGTATTCAACTTAAGTATTTCACTATAAAAACTAAGTAGTAATTTAACGAGACTCTTCAAACTTACAAGTGTATATTTTTCAAGACTGCTTCTGTAAGCTCTCAACAAGAAATGTGTGAAGAATTTAACAGTCTCTTTTAGTAGAGTAATAGCACTTTCTAAAACATAAAGAGTTTGATATAACTTTCAAGAATATTGATGCATTAAGATATTTCGCAAGTCTCGTGTGTGTTTTCGCAAATGCAGTGGCTCTTTTTTAAGTAGATAATTTTCTTCAACTAGTCGTTGCTTAATCTTTGAAATCTTCTTTGCTGAAATCTTTGATATTTAGACGTTAAGAAGAACATTATATCAAGGCTTTTGAAGCTAATTATTGTAATTAATATGATCCTTCTTAATGTCATAAAATCAGTTCTGAAAAGGTAAGTTTATAAAGAAAATTTCTGCACAAAAGAAATCAATTATTTCATAATTTTATTTCCTTTAAGAATTATATCGTTGTCTATATAAAGAAATAAATATAATTTAAATTTTAAAAAATTATACAATTATCATTAACATCGTTAATCATAAACATTGAGCTAATATGCTGTTAGATTTGGAATTAAAATTATTGTGATGGTACTGACGGTGATGGTGCTATTGTTGTTAGGTTTAAAGAAGGAAAGGACTTTAGTAACAAGGTTATAGTTTAGTTATATCATATGCGAGTAATTTGCAAGCATTCTTAATCGTGGATTTAGAAGCACCAGGTTCTCGTGTCTTCTAAGGATCCATCACAAAAGACGAAGCACAAAATCCTCAACTCTGTTTCTCATCATATTATTTTAGTTCTTATTCTTAATATGTAACCATGTCGAAGATCTTACACATCCAATTTCACCAATCATCCCAAGTCCCAACACTACGAGTCGCCATGTTTTCTCTGAAAAAGAACAAGATTCACAACACCCAACTGATGGATTCACAAATTCTCATTTAGTTCTGCCGCGTGTGAATTTGAAGAAGTGATAACGAATAAGGAATGAAAAGTAAACGATTAACTATTGATTATCATTATAAGAGCAATAATTTAATATTTCACTTTTGAAGAATCCTTCACATCGTCTATTTAGTAGTGAAATGAAACTTATTTTTTAGTGACCCTTTTTTTAAAAAAATATTTTAATTATTAATTAATTAAAATATAATTAATTAAAACATAATTCATTTACTAATTAAAATATTATAATTAATTAATTAATTCAAATATAATAAATTTTTATTTTTAATATATTTTACAAACCAAACCAACCATTATCAATATCAATAATCATTCTTTCTTCTTAACCAACCATCATAATTATAATGATAATATTCATTTTCATTATTCACTATATTTATTATCGTTACTATTATTTTTCTACCATGCGAACCACCCCTACCTAAAAAGTCAATGTCTAGTAACAACAAATACTGCACCTTCTCATTCCCTTCTTCGATAAGAATTACAGTTTAAACAACACTATAAGCGACAACGTCGCCAAAATTGATACATGCAAAGCTCTTTTACATTGCAGAAGTCTACCAAGACTTAGGCTGAATCTTGAAAATTTTTGTCGACCCACCAACAAGAACGACCTCGTGTAACCGTTTCCTATCGATCTTGGCATCAATAAGCACTTCCCAATTGTTTCCATACACTTTTTGAACAAATCCAAATTCAACTCTTCAAACGTGACTAGTTATTATAGCATAAAAATCAATTCCTTCATACAAAAAATCAATCTCCATAATCGTTCGAGTAGTTGAAGATAATATTCTCCTGAATTGTTCACAAGCAGTTATCAACCCCCTTAAAGCCCTTGCATTAACATTAATATCCTTTGTAAGCTTTCTCATAAATTGAGCAACAAAATAATTCACTAACCTGTTGTCAAAATCTTCACTACCTAGATGGGTACAACTACATGGCACATCCAAGATAAGTGGCGTATCTCATAGCACCTAAATAGCTCAAACTTTGTAACTTCGTGATTCTTCATTACGCTTTGAAGAATAACATCAGCAATTGCATGGGATTCATAAACAAACTAATAATTTTGTAAGACTAAAGTGATAAAAATTCAAATTACAAATAGGTCCAATGTAATTAACCATAAATCCGACTCAAAGAAAATGATAAGACAAAATTTCCAATCTTCTTGTCAGGATTTTTGCCTAGAAGTACCCTACTCAGAATTGGCTATTAGAATGGCCACCAAATTGCATACATGATCAAGTACGAGTGTATTTCATTTTGACATAATGAAGGCACTTTAGTTTCAAATATATCCCACTCTTCAATTGATCTTTGTGATTACTAAGGTGCAACAGCATGATACAACTTTGGTGGGACATAAACTGACATGTATTCAATATACATTTTACAACAAGAATGGACACCTTAGATCCTACAGCGTACAGAAAAGTCAGATTCATAATCATCATGCAACTCCACATTTCTAGCTCTCTAATTAATGACATAACTATCAGAAAAAAATCAGTCGAAAACACACGAATTTGTCAGGTTGTGGGGCTTGCCAAGTTTGCTTCCGGTTAAAGTAAGAGGGCACCTGATACGATCGTAGAATTTGGACTTCACCAACCTTCCCAATATGTAAGCCCTTGATCTAATCACAAATGTCAGGTTTAGAGGCACTGCTACTTTTTCACTGCGGTCTCTACCACTTGCGAGAAGTGGCACACCTCCATAGAGGGGAACTTGGTTTGCTTGCACTATTGTTACCACCGTCTTCTGACTCTTCCTCGATTGAGTGAATTTCTTCATCTGTATTTTTATTCAGAAAGAGAACAGATTCAACTGAATAAGAACTCATCTACATGAAATGTAAGAAGAAAGATATCATCCTCTTACTATCAGCAAAATTTAATCTTTTAATCAGTAGTTCTGATAGAGATATCATCCTCTTACTATCAGCAAAAATTGATCTCTTAAACATGTCTTCCTTTATGGTTCAAAGAATAGACTACAAGTAAAAAAATTCAAACTTTTTTCAGCTTCCCCAACATTTATAATGGATATTCAAGGCATATTGACTGAGACAGTTGGCATGGCACGGACGGAAAGAAGGGTTTGGCGCCACAAAACTAAACCAAGGCTAAGAGACATCATAGCACCAAACACATCTGGATATAATCAACCCACAAGTCAAACTAGTGGGCTCCATTGCAGTTCCCATTAAAAGAGACTGGCTGACAGTTGGTACAGGTCTTTTGCAGGCACTCCAATAAAGGTCACCCCATCACTGTTCAATCTCTTTTCCCACCGAGCCCACCTTCCAAGGTATCTTTCAACCTACTTTGGACTCAACAAGTGGAACGTCCACCCTAGGCACGCTGGGTGACTGACCTGATATCGTGTGAGGTAAATTTCAGTCTGATTTCAACCAGTTTTTTGAAAAAGTTGGCCCAGTACTCGGTACGTACAAGGAGTACATTGGATGAACTCTTCCACTGCCGCTGCAAGACTCGAACCCAAAATCATGGACTCACTTTCTTTCCCAATGATCCACTGAGCCACCCACGCGAGCTCAATCTATTTATCTATACCTCAAAGTTCTACTTATCTATACCTCAAAGTTGCTCCTCTAGTATGAGTCACTACAAATAACAACCTGTTTTTGGACCTTACCCTACAGGCCTACACCCATTTCATAATGACCTTCTATTTATCTTTCTTTACTCACCTAATGATAAAAACTAAAATGTAAAATTAATTAGGGCTGAAAAAGACTACAGCTTTACCTGTCCAGAGGCGATTTTGAGCTGGTAATAGTGAAGTTCAAGAGGTGTAGAGGTAACGTGGACGGCAAAAAATGTACCAGGATTCCTGTAATGAATCTTGACCGTAGAATTCAATGACAGCATATCCGTTGGCACCCCAGTGACATCGTTCCCTGCCTGTACGTTAAAGTTCTCGAAAACCATGGTCTGATATCCAACAATACATCAAACACAGGGTGACAAATCTTATTATCATTTACGAATTTTCGCTTAAAGGCTGCAAATGAGGGAATATTATAAGATAAAAACAGAAAAGCACGGTGCAATCCTGCTCGTAATTTCCTTGTCAGAAGCGCCTAGATATCGGTAAAACATCCCATTTCCCGAAATATAGACTCACTGAATTAACCAGGGACCACCCACCGCCTCACTCACCCTCAGTCTCACAGTTATTTTGTCAGTTCTTCTAATTGAAAATAAGCCATTGCATCGATGAAAGGTCTTAGGAAGACAAAGGAAGGGACTTTGTACCTAACCAGAAGCTTATTTTCACTTAAAACCGGGATGAATCATGAACCAAACTAAGACTATGAGACTATTAACAGAGCCTTCAGTAAAATCAAAACGTACCTTGACGATGATTTCAGGCGCATACGACTTGCTGGCACCCCACAGAATCAAGCAGAACATTGTGAAAAGCAAAACAAAGAACAAAAACCCGCAAAAATACAATCTAACGTTTCGACCAGAGCCGAGACCGTCAACGTCCAACCCCTCTTCGTCGTCTTCACGGTCGTCGTGACCAAGCTGCACGTGTTTCCAAGCGGTGAGGCTTCGCGGGTTCTTAAGAGAAGCAGAAAACCTGGACGTGGAGGACTCGCGAGAGTGGTGAATAGGCGAACAATGGTAGTAATGGTGGGCTGGAGAACCTACGGGACTTGACCCGTAAGACATCTTCTCGACATCGTGGTTGGAAGGGCTTTGAACGTAGTACACAGGCCGGCGAGGCGAGCGCGGCGGCCATGAGGTGTCCACGCTGGTTCCATCGGAGTCGGTCTTTGCGTGCATGTGTTTGGTCTGTGAAAGACAAAGACTGGGAGAGATTGGCGTGGTTAGGGTAAAAGTGGTGATATTAGGCAGAGGAACGTGTTGGGTGGTTTAAAGTGGTGGGGCCGTTCGCTGGCTCAGTGGTCAGACTGAAGAAAGGAAACTGAATCCAAGAAAGGAAGGGACAGGCAATGCTGAGCAATGAAGCTGAATCAGTGAAATAGACGCCCTGTGTGAGAGCGAGTTTTCATCATTCACCAAACAAGCAACATGATAGCAATGTCAATGTTAAACATTATTGATAATTACGCATTAGAAAATATGTACCTTAAAAAAGGACCCTAACCTTTTTGTTTCATGCTTCATTTGACGTGGCTGAGATGAAACAATCGATTGCTATCTCTGTTTATTTTTATTCGCAAATCCGATCTACGTAATACGTATCATATAATCGTGAGATGAAGTAATAAGGTTGTTATTTATTTTACTGGTATCATCGTGCCATGAAGTAAGAGATCATTGCTATACATTCCTTTTCTTTCTAAAATATAACACCCCAATTAAATAATCTATTTACGTTTTGTTCTTGTTAGACGTCACCACGTATAATGCACAAAATGTCAATGTGTGGTCAATTATGGAATTCAACTCTTCTATGGTGGTTGTCACGTGAAATTTTTTTAGTGCAATAGATTTAAATAAAATTGATAAAATTTACTAGTGCTACTACTACTACTATCATCATCATCATCATCATCATCATCATCATCCTTAATGTTATTATTATTTTTTTTTAATTTTTTCTCTTCATGTAGGTTATTTGGAAACAATCTCTCTACTAGTCAGGAGTAATACTGCATAATATTGGATCTCTTCAAACCTCTCGTATCAGCAAAATTCGTACTGAGTATTGTTGTCTTTTTATTACTATTGATAAATATATTTAATAATTTTTAAAGGCCTCATATTACATTTTGGTGTTTTAGTGGCTAAAAACCCAAATTAAGGTTTGATTAATTTAAGACCAAACCTTTTAAGTTGATCAATAAAGGTATAAATATTTACGAGTCTGCTCAATATTAGGCTATTTTGGACGAAAATTAGGAGGTGTTATATACGCATTGTTAGTAAATACATAAAGTGTGTTTGGAGAGCCAGATAGATTTGAAATGCCATGTAAAAATCACTGTTAAATCAAGTGGAACCCTAATTTTAACTTATATTATTTCAGTTTTTACAGAACCCTAATTTCACTTAATCCCCAAAACATCTTGCCTCCTTCACTCATTATCATTGCTGATCACTCCAATAAGTCTCGCTAGTTTGCCTTCCAATCTCCGTTTAAGGAGTTGTCTTGACTCCTCACGCATCGTCTCGCTGATCCGCCTTCTCCAGCAATCGCTAAGTACATTTGATCTACTCATTATTTTGTTTTTTTCGTGTATTAACTTTCAACCTAGATATGTTAAACCTTGATGGACTTGACAACCTCCTTCAATTTTGTAGCTATGATCTTTAAAATTACTCTATATACTGTGTGCAATAGGAAAAAAGAAGAAAATCATTCATAGAATCTCGATTTTTAGTTTTAGGGATAAAGAAAATTTGCGCTATATTCCTTCATATTTCTACTTGCATCTGATTGACTCATTCATTATCTTTATTTGGAAAATAGTAAAAAACTTCCTACAGACACACGTCCTAAGCCTACTAGTCAGTTGATACATTGAATAGTCCTATCGTAGAAGAACCATTTTGGATTATGTTAATGACAAGAGTTAACCTGAGCAATTTACAGAAAATTAGGATGACAAAGAAGGGCTTCATGTATGCTATGGAGAAAGAGTAGAGTAAGCTAAATCACTGTTAAATTTGAAGCAGTAGCACACTTCATACAATAAAAGTTGAGCAAACGTATCATATCTTTATTTGCAATAGTGATTTTCTAGGGTATAAACCTAGAAAAATCTATGCTTTTAGTTCGTATGCATGTGCTTCAATCAACATCTTTAGTGACTTGTCTTTCTACATGACTAAAGTGTCAATAGAATTAAATCATTTATTATTTATTCTTAGTTAACATAGTCAGCATATCTGTACAACTATATATAGTTAGTATTTTGAAAATTCCTTAATTTTCTCTCTAGGATTCTCATTAGTTCTTTTTTAGGTGTGTATATTTACTGTAAATGTCTCATAATTCTTCCTATATTAGGTACTAGATTTAAGGGATTTGATATATCTTGATGTCTATATATTGTATTTTTCTAATGGAAAAGTAGACAAGTCTTTTTAGAAAATTCTCTTTATTTCTTTTTTATAAAGTTGATGTGGATCTTTTTTGCAGTCATTTCACTGACAAATCTTCATTATAGTTTGGCAGAATGGCATTTGTTGAGGTAATTCTGATGTTTCACCATGTGAGATGTTTTGTTAATATGGGTGATAATGCTATGTATAAGGGTGGTTTTATGGATATAATTTGATCCTGACTTATTCTACTACTTTGAACTTTTTGATGTATGTAAGAATATTGGGTGTAACAATGTGAAATAGATTTTTTATCTTAGGTCTAGTTTTGAATTGTCTAATGGTTTAAGGGTCATACAATATGATGCTAGTGTGTTAGATGTGGTTAGTGAGATGATGGTTAATGGTGGTATTGATATTTATATTGAATATGGTGTAGATACCCCTGTTAAAATGATTGGGGATGAACCTAATGATGAAAATGTAGAGAATGTAGAAAATTTAGATGATGTCTCAAATTTTAATGATGGATATGCTGGAGATGATGCAAATATGGGGGATGAAGAGGATTTAGATGATGGAGATGAAGATGAAGATGATGAAAATGATGGAGATGATGGAGATCATAAAGATGATGCAGGTGATGTTGATGATGAAAATGATGAAGATGAAGTAGTTTGTTCTGAATATTATGACAATGTTGACTATAGGGAACTTGTTAGTGATGTAGATAATATGATAGATGATGCGACTAGGAGAAAAAAAAAACCTTTTTATGATGAAAATGGTACTGTGCATTGAATTAGGGATGATTTTTCTTAATCATTTGCAATTTAAGCGTGCAGTTAGTTTGTTGTCCACCAAAACAAAGAGAGCTGCGTTGTTTACGAAAAATAAGTCCAAATTTGTCCAAGGTAAATGTAGGACAGAGAACTACCCTTAGTATATATATGGAACATTTGATAGGAAGCAACAGCCTTTTCAAGTTAGGAAATTTAAGACATTCATGACTGTAATAGCGTTTATACAAATCCTAGGATGGATACCAACATTTTATCTGACTTATTGATGGATAAGCTTAAAAGGAAGCCATTTTTGAAGAATGATGATATCAGATTTTATATTAAGGATTGTTTTGGTGTTGAAGTGTCTATGAGTATGGTAAGCAGAGCAAAGAAAAAAAATTGTAGACAATGTTGTGATCAACATTAAATAGGAGTTTGGGAACCTTTGGTCTTATGCGGAAGTTATTAGACAGACCAAACCAGGTAGCACAGTTACAATGGCAATGTCTCGACCAATTCCAACATCTCCACCTATTTTTTTTAAGAATTTACATATTCTTAAAATTTATTAAACATGGTTTAGGCATGGGTGCAAGCATTATCTTAGCTTAGATGAATGTTGGCTTGAAACCATAGCAAAGGGTGAACTTTTATGTGCTGTGGGAAGAGGCTATGAGATTGATCATGGTGAGAACAGATATATGGTGAGGCTTCAGGACAAAATATGCTCTTGTAGGACATATACTCTCTATGGCATTTCTTGTGCACCTGCTATATGTGCTGTTAGAGACAAGAGGGTTAATATTGAAAAGCACACTTTAAGTTGGTTATGGAAGAGTGAATATGTCAAAACATATGAGAAGGCTATTCAACCAATGTTTGGTATGAAAGACTAGTCCATTAGTAATGAAGAAACTATTAGGCCACCAGAATTCAAACAAAGACTTGGTAGGCCCAAAACAGCTAGGAAAAAGGGTGTTGATGAGCGTCAAAAGATTACAGAAGTGACAAAAGAGATAATTGCTGACCACATGTCTAGAAGGGGCATGATCATGACATACAAGCACTGCCATACAGAAGGACACAACAAAAGAGGTTGTCTTTGGAAGGGTAGAGAGGTAATTTTTATGTTGTTTTGTCTTCTCTTTGGTACAACTAAGATTCTCTTTTATAGTAGTAGAAATCTGATAGTTTTATTTCCTTTTCACTATCATCAATATCAGGTTCCAACTCAGTTTGAAAATACCATTGAGACCAGTTAACTCATTTTGATATGGAGCAAATCACAACCAATTCACAATCAACCCAAGAAAACTTATCCACAATTAAAACCAACATAGAAATCTCAAGTAAATGCCTCTGCATCTGTATATAACAATGTTAAAAGGGGAAAGAAAGGTAAAAAGAGGAGCAAATGCCTCTGCCTCCATAACTGTGTCTGTATCTACTAGTGTCATAACTGCTACAAGTACTGCCAACGCCTCAGGTACTGCTCATGCATGTGGAAGTGCAAATGCAACAGCTTCAGTTTTTCTCCCAACACCTAAAGGTGCTTCAGAAATAATAAATATTTCTACATCTTCAAAGGCCACCACTAAAAAGATCACCAAAGGGAAAAGAGGGCCTAGCTATGGTGTTGTAGATGATGAAAGCAAAATGAGGATGTTTGGTGCTAACAGATCTAGCCCAAATTCTTAAGCAAAAATTTTAGAAAAAATGGCCTGTCACATATTCTTTTCTTCAACATGAAGCAAATAACAAGTTCAAGAAATGAATGGAAGGAATAAGTATATACACAAATCCAACAAAAGGGTTGCAGATGTTATATGTAAGTGAAACAATTGTAAAATTTTAATGTTTATTCCTTCTTTCCAAACATTAATTAAATGATATAACTGAAGTTAATAATGTTTGTATTTTATTTATAGCCTGGAAGGCGAAGCCAAAGACTAATAAACCCTGGCAGAAATAAAAAAGGAGCAAGCAAGCTATTAGTGGCCATGTGAATCCAAGTCAAGAAAGTCAAACTACATCTTCAAAGGGAAAGGAGATAATGTAAAGAAAACTGTGTTTATTAGTGTTTTGTGTGGTGAACAATAGATGATATTTATATCCATCGATTTTGTGATATTTGTGTATTGAACAATGGCGTTGATAGGTTAGATTATATCAATGAATGCAATGACAGACAATTTTCATCAGAATTGCCTTTTCTTTTCTTTTAGGGGTTTTTTCTTTTTCATTTTTGAAGTTCATGAATGTTAGATGATGAAACTGCATTTGTATATGTATGCCATGAAACAATTTCACTAAGCTCAATTGCATTTACATAAGATGTACATTGTTAATACAAATAGTAACCAAGTGAACAATTAACCCCATAATTTTAAAACACATAATCTCGAACATATAAATCCTTAATGTCACAATCATAATATGGTTCCATATGTTCAAACATAAATCAATTGGTGTAACACCCCACTCCCGCCTGATCCGAACCCGACATCATTGGTGATATCCGAGTCCATGTCCCGCGAGGGTGGCGTACTACATTAGTCAGTAGAACTCAGTAAAAACTTTTTTTTTTTGCTTTACAAGATTCATTCTATCAGAGTCATTCATTACACTCATGTGCGCAGAAAATAGTAGACAATTTGCACCCATGTGCAATAGGAAACCTTTTCAGTTAATACACTCAGTTTTAGTTATTACAAACAGTCAACAATAAATTACAATCATTTAACAAACGAAAAGCCATAACCAAATTGGATTCAGTACAA
>JANITX010000212.1:74072560-74087985 GCA_027564395.1 Erythroxylum ulei | reverse complement strand
ATGAAGATTGAGTGTTGTTTTGAAAATAATGTAAATTTTTGGTTTGACTTTTGGGTTTGTATCTGATATGTATATGTAGATTTGTTTGTAAGTTTGTAACAATGATACTTCAGTTTGGTTTGGATTTTTCAGTGATTTTGTGTTAAGTACTATGTAATTTAATGTATGTTTGTCGGGATTAATTACCGAAAGTGTTCGTATGCTTTGGTTTGTTATACTGTTTTGTGTGACATTCATACATCCTTCCAGGGAGTATGTGGGTGTTACACTACCACTTCATCCTTCAATATATTAGTTTGACGATCTAACATCTTCTCTCTATTTTTTAGATGTAAAATAATCTGTCTTGCTCTTAGAGAAAATCTTTGATCATGTCATTCATGCAATCCACATACATTTTCACTCTACCATGAAACAAAAACTAACAATTTGTTAATGAAAAATATGAACATATTTATATAAAATAACATCAAAATGTACTAAAATTACCAAAACAATGTCAACAGCTATAAAACCTTCTTCCTAGATTTTCATCAGTCTATAAAGTCCATCTAGGTGCTTTCAAGTTATAGTAACAATATTTAGACCCTCCGTCATAGTCCCATTCAACTGAGTAAGTTGAAGAAATCAACTTGTATAATCTCGAATTAAGCTTAGAACGTGTTCCTTTATTGTCAAAGATGAAAATTTCAAAAATTTCCACTAAACACAAAATTACAACCAAGAAAACAACAAACTGAATCCTCTAGTCGACCTCATTACCTTGAAGAATTACTAATTGAACTCATTCTCAAGTATTCCTAGCTGATGTCTTCAAAAATGTAGTACAATCCTCTAACTTACCTTTTCATCTAATAAGTAAATTATAATAATGTAATGTTGATTATGTAGCCAGTGATAGCTAAATGATGACTAAAGAAATGAATTGGTATGCTGTTAAGAATATGTTGAATGAATGTCATACTTTATCTTAAAATAAGCAGAAAGAGAAAAAGAAAACATGGATAAGTACCAAGGAAGCTATACCAAGTGACATAAATATGTTGAGAGGGGAAATTGCTTCATTGTAGAAAATACTAAAGAATGGTGAACATGAAACTAAATTGCTAATGTAAAGAAGTAATTTATACATATTGTGAAGTAGATGGGGAAAAGAAGACTTGATCATATCCTACATACAATGTTGCCTTTTTTTCTTTTTTCTTTTGATTGGCTAATTAGCATAAGAAAACTGGAAAGGAAATTTCATCTCAAAATGTGTACATGAAAACAATTCATATCTACACACTATTCGGCCCTATAATCAAACCCATTTAAAGAAGATAAAGGAATTTACCTAAATTACATTGTTAACAAAACTTTCTATAAAAAGGGGAAAGGAATAAAGTGAAGATTCAAACACCAAAAATTCCCAATTTTGTAGCTAATGTTTGAGACAAAGCCAGAATGGTGAAATACAAACCCTGAAGTCAAAGTGAGAAATTGAAGCATAGCATATGATGCGTAACATATTCATAATAAATCCATCAAAGAGTAGACATATGGTTTTACTATGAAGTTAACAGGAATCAAAGGAGTAAAATCAGAAGGGAACATGAATTATTACCTACTTGGGGCTTCAATCAGAATACTAGTACTTGTTCAAAATCCAATGATAAACAAGAAGAAAATTTTGGGAGGCAACAAGAGGCAAAAAGGGCATATATATTGTATGTAAATGGACAATGTGAAATGATATTTACCTTGACAGTATGAAGACTAGTTCTCTACTCCTTATTCATCTCCATTAAGATTTTGTACTTAGTTATTTTTAAATCTCCAAAAACCTAAGCACCCATTCACCTCAAATTTTTAAGGAGAAAGCTCACATTACTAGAAGGCGAATCGACGCTGATGCGTGAAGTGATGATGTGTGAAGGGATTGGAGTGATCGAAAAACCAAGAGAAATAGGGTGAAATTTTGGAGATTAAAAGTTGATTTAGGGTTTTTGGTTAAAATTTAAATGATTTTATTTATTTTTGTTTTTTGAAAATCCACGTAAGCCAGGTGTGTTTTTTATATGGCAGTCTGAAGACCAACTGGCCTGTATATAGCAGCACGTGCATGAAATCTTTTAATTTTCATCCAAAATAGCCTAACATTGAGTAAATTCGTGAACGTTTAGACCTTTATTGAGAAGCTTAAAATGTTTGGTCTTAAATTGATCAAACTCAAAAAGGTTTGGCCCTAATTTGGGCTTTTAGCCATGCTTTAGTTGCATTTTTAACACGCCCATGTTTGTTATAAACTAATCAAAAAATTAATAAATAAAATAAAATAAAACTAACTTTTTATTAATTTATTTACATAAGGAGCCAATATAAGGACTTTAAAACTTTCATTTAAGATCTTCTTAATCGAAACTCTTAATACAAACTATTTCAAAATTCTTAACTCTCTTCCAAATAATTGATGAACTTAATGTTATCTCAAATGACTAAATAAGCTAAATTATATTTGTCTATAATAATCCACTGAATTAGACAGGAATTACTACTCTCTCTTTTTTTACTAACTTCACTAATTTTGTAGAGAGTTATCAATTTTAAACTACTAGCTCCACTTTAACATGTGATAAATATCGTTTGGAAGATGTCACTTTTTCACTAACTAAGCAAATGTTCTCTCTTTCTTAACTCAATAATTTCATGTTTTCATATGTCGCTACATTATTTTTTCTTAAGGACAAGTGACTTCATAAGCATTTGATTTAGTCATCTAAAACTATTTTTGTGCATAATCTATTCAAACATGTCTATGGTGCACTCATATTGTTCAATGATCTATGTTAATCAATATTTTACAAATCAAACCAAAAATTGAAATGACAAGATAATAAGTTTAAAGGTTCAACCAATACTAAACCGTTATAAAATTAGTGTACAATGAAGATTGAACATAATTGAAAAACTTAAAATATGATTGAAGAAAGAGACTATCTTTATCTATTGAAGAGATTAGAGTTTAATTGAAGAAAAAGACTATTAAATGAAAACTAATTAGTTTATTCTGGTTGATAAAAACCAGTTAGTTTATGAAAATTAGTTTGCTAATTAATAAATTAATTGATTTTTAATAACAATAGTTACTAAGGTAAATCGAACTAGTAAGTTAAATCATTCAAAATTTTTACAGTTAAATTGGTTCAATGTTTTAATTATTGATGTTAACGACAATTCGAGCCATTGCATAATAACTTGCATATTATATATCTTCCAACCCCCTTGTGAAAATAAATACTTTTATTCACCCTCAAATTTAGAATGACATAGTTGCACTATCATCTTTGGTCTCACTTTCAAATCTCACCTATCATTAAAGATTTCTACCATGTGCACTTAAATATGTCAACCCTCGCTTATTTTGGAAATTTCCTCAACCTTACTCATTTTACTTTGCCTACCAGTAGATTTTTACCTTATTTCTTATCAATATATCATTTTCGTATCAACCTAATTGTTAACTATGAACCAATACTCACCAACATTTTTTTATCAATTTTTTTGAAAATTTTACAATTTCACAATTTTGCAACTTAAATAAGAATCTAATAGTAAACCCATAAAAAAGGCATAGTTCATCATTAATAATAGTATAGCAAAACAACTGTTATTACTATTTAGGTCTAATTTATCTATTCACTTTAAATTATTATTAACTTTATTAAATAATTTATTTAAAATATATAATTAATAGATTATTTTATAATTCCAAGGATTAAAGGCAAATAACTCCTATCCTATTTCAACTTTCTGAAAAATTCTATCTTTTAATTTTATTAATACTCATCTCATAATATTATCAATATGCTACATAATAAATTCAGAGCAAGGTTGCAAACTTTTGAAACTTTTTAGACTTCGTATATTTGCGAGATTTTTGTTAAGATATTGTTATCGCATGACAAGTGATTAACCATTTAAATGTGAGTAACCCAAAACTTGATTCAATAGTAGGAAAAAAAAAGTTATCAATTTGATTATTGGATTAAATATTTTAGGAACTTTATTCACACTTTTTCAACCCCAAATAATTTTGAGAGGAAATGCCTAAAATTGAGGGGATGAGGAAAGGCTAGATTTTGTTTAAAATGATAGTGTAGGTGTCTGTTAAAAATTGAATATTGGGTGTGTGAACAAACGAACTTATCAGTATATATTGGACGCAATTCACAAATGCCTCTCCAGCTGGTCAGCCAACCTTCTGTCCCTTACGGGACGTACCACGTTAGTACAATCGGTCATTGCAGCCCTCCCCAGTTATACGATGCAAACGGTCCGGCTGCCCCGAAGCATTTGTGATGAACTGGAGAAATTAATGCGCCAATTCTTGTGGGGCTCACATTCAGGCACCAAGCGGGTTCATTTAGTTAACTAGGAATCCGTCTGCAAACCTAAAGCGCTAGGGGGTCTTGGCATTCGAAAAATTCGTGAAACCAATGATGCCTTCTTAGCTAAATTAGGGTGGTCTTTGGTTGCCAAGCCTACCAATTTCTGGGTCCAAATTCTCTCTGCAAAGTATAACTTTGGTACCCACAATCTCCCCAACTCTATTGACACCATAGGCGGATCTATGATCTGGAAGAGTATTAAAGCCACTTGGCATATAGTGCTCCAGGGCTTGAAGTGGAGAATCGGTGATGGCAATAGAACTCGTTTTTGGTTGGATCCATGGGTTGGTTCCATGGGACCTCTTCTTACTTATGCTACAACGCCTATTCCTGATTCTTCTTAGCACCTTAGTGTTAATCACTTTGTAGACATTGATGGTAATTGGAAGTGGGACACTTTGCACTCTTGTCTCCCAATGTTGATCTGCAGGTCACTTGCTGGTATTTTACCCCCGAAGGCCCATTTAGGTCACGATAAGTTAATCTGGGGCCTTTCTGACACGGGACACTTCACAGTCGCATCCATGTACTCCATGTTAATGGATCACGAGGAAGTCTCTTTTATGGGTATTTGGCGAGCTATCTGGCAATGGAATGGCCCTCAACGCATTCGCTCCTTCCTCTAGCTCCTAGCCCATGATCACCTTCTCACCAATCAGCATCGAGTTCGAAGGCAACTTACGACGGATGGCGCTTGTTATCACTGTGGGCTTGAGGAATCCTCCCAACATATCATGAGGGACTACGACAAAGCGCGCCAAGTGTGGACCTCATTTCCCTCGCAACTCGTCCCTCTTGGGTTCTTTAGTATGCCGGCTCGAGAATGGATCACCACTAATCTCCATTACCACCGACGAGTGTTTGGGCAGGATTGGTCTATTCTGTTCGGTCTTACCTGTTGGTTCCTATGGACATGGCGTAACATATCTCTGTCTGATGACCAGTTCCATTAGCCGAACTCACCAATTTCTTTTATTTTGTCTTATACAAGTCAGATGCACTAGTCATCTATGTGGCAAGGTAGAGTAGGCCTTGGCCATCGGCCTCGACAGGAGCAACTTCTTGGATGGTGCAAGCCTCCTCCTGGCTAGGTTAAGCTAAACACGGATGGAGCTTGCAAATGGCCCCCCTCCTCTGCCATAGCAGGCGCATCCTACGTGACAGTGTAAGTACTTGGCTTGGAGGTTTTAGCCAGAATCTCAGCTCGTGCTCACCAGTGGCTGCGGAACTATAGGGTGTGTATACCGAGCTCACGCTCGCATGGAATCTAGGCTATCGTCAGATCGAACTCAAAGTGGACTCGATCGCGGTGATCCATCTCCTACCATCCTCGACGAGTCGCTCTATGGCTCTCAATCCCCTAGTCCAGAGTATTCATGAACTGTTCACTCGAAACTAGACTATTATCCATCGCCATATCTATCGAGAGAGAAACCAATGCGCTGACTGGTTAGCGAATTATGCAAAACATTTTGATTTAGTAACCACTTTTTTTGTGAATACACCCATTGGGTGCCACCTCCTCCTCTTCAAGGATATGTCGGGACTCTGTATCCCTAGACTTATTGTGTAATTTGTTTCTTATTTCCCTTTCAAAAAAATAAAATATTGGGTGTTTTGAGTACTTGTCGAAGATTGGATGTTCGAATTTGACTGCCTGTTAAAGATTGTGTGTTGGGTATTGACCAAGAAATAGTGTATAACTTATAAAAGGTATATTCTTTCGATTGCAGTATTCAATTTTTTCATTCCAAGTGTCCAATTTTTTAATCTAAGCCTTTAACCATCTAAAATTTTTAATTAAGTGATTAACTATTTAAAACTTTAACAATTCAGTTTAAAACGTCAATTCAAATAGTAATTTATTAATTTCTAACGAAATCTTTAATATTTATAATATGTAAGTGGTTATATAAAAAAAAAGCTCTCTACTTTAGTCTGACTATGACTATTATTTTTTTAATCAAATCAACAAATTATTAGTAGAATTAACATTTTGAATTGATATGTCAAAGATTTAAAATATTTGTCACTTTTAAAATTTTAGAACCTATATTTAAAATTTTGAACAGTTTAGAATTTGTTACCCTTTAAAAAATAGAATGAATGTTAGTTACATCTGACTTGATTTGATTTTTCTTTTTTTTAGGTTAAATAAATGATTCGTAGCTTGATTTGAGTTTTCGAAACTGTAAATCACAATATTCTTATCACTATAATGTTTTATATTTTTCTATGTATTTATCTTCTCGACATACGGTGAACATTTAACACCCTTTACTTAATTTTCTGCAGACTCACGCTTGCGAGTTAAGCAATATCCAACCTTTCATTCTCCTTTAATCTTAAGTGTTCTCTCTCAAATTCATCTGGCGTCGAAGAATTGTGAATCGATACTCTAAAACAAGTACAACTCAATACTTAAATGGATAAATGTCTTACTTGTTATCAAATCAACTTTCGGGTTATCAACATGCCACATTTTTTATGAAAGTTCTAGTTGAACTTATTGGTTACATTTTTTAAAAATGGAAGGCTCACAAAAAATTGTTGTCTACTTACAATGCCCTTAAAATGAATTTTAGTAAAATTAAACGGTAAGGAAATTTTTTGAAAAGGTGAAAACCTTGATCTTGGACAACTGTTAATTCTTTGTCATAAATACAATGTTGCTGAAAAAAACGCAAGATCATCAGCGAAGAAAACCACAACCTGTAACTCTAACCTATTCACACACAGCACAAATAGTTGCAACAGATCTTCAGTTTTGATTATTATGTTCTATTTTATATAAATGTATAAATAAATTTTTTCTTTTTTATTACAAGGAAAAACACTCAAAATAAAACAAACATACGACTATTGCGTGACTCGTCAGAACACAGCTCCTTACTTGTCGTGGTGAAGACTATGAGGAACTGGTAAGGGAAGTTCTTGCAGAATATGGAAGCCTGGATTGGCCAAGCCCGTGAGGATAGTCAGGGTATCCGTGCACGAGTTTCCTTCACGATGTATGTTCTAAATTTGCACCTCCCAAGCTCTTTAAAGTAATTCGCAAGTACTTGTCAACAAAAAATTATTTTTGACAATCATTGTATAGGAAAAGAAAAGGAGATTAATGACTTCTAAAGAGTCCACTTCGATTATGATAAGATGGTATCCTAACAACCACATCAGTGTAAGGCTCAAATAAATTCCCCAAAGTTCTGCTGTAATACGGTTGGAACATCGAAATCGAACAGCAAATTTCACACGCATATAAATCTATACTACACGTCCAATCCTTAGAAGAATGTGATATGGATATACTGGGGCTCTGGAAAATCTCCAATTTGTCATGCCTATCTTTAGGCTGCCCATGTTATTTTGTCACGTAAAAAAGCTTTTATTTTGGGCCTCTTACACTAGTTGATAAAACAAAAGTTACGCATTTGTTTTGTCTTGTTTTCTCATATAAGAGAAAGATGTATTGTAAAACCCGGCTGAATTGTTACTACTTACCACTAAGTAGAAATTTCAAGTTTTCGTGGAATGTGTCAAAGAGGAGTCTAATATTAAACGTCCTATGTAGACAGAAGTTTCATACCGATATTAGAATATTGCTCTACTTCAAGATATATTGGACTTCTAAGTTCCAATGTTAATAGGGGCCATTCTTTTCATAATAAGGATACTTAAATAATTAGTTAACCAAAATACCTTCTTAAAGTAAGTATTTTTTTGATTCTATAATTATATTTATTTAAAATAATATCATTAAATAAAATAATAAATATTGATGGCATCTTTAGAAAAAGGATAGATATTATTAGCAACATAAAATAATAGTCAAAGGCATTATTTTAGTCATGGTGACAAAGTCTTTATCGATATTGAAACAACTTTAATTTTCGAAAGATATTTAGTTAAAAAGTATAATAAGGTTTCAAAAGATCATTTTGTGTGTTTTATCTTGTCAATTGATAAACTTCGTAGAACAAAGCTTTGGAATTTTTAAGGTGTTTCAAATTACAACGAAATTAAATTGATTAAGATTTAGATCAAAAAGAAAAATTTCTTACTTCACTAATTGACTAAAGATTGCATCCAAAAATAAGCATAAGTTTACGTTTTCATTAATAACACAAAGACATGATCCCACTGTTCCGATTCTTGTTTTCTAAGCACTAATTCCTTATTTCCACACACACTAATTCGCTGTACACAAGCTGTTGCGCAGTAGAAACAAAGAACTTCCTCATAATAATCATCTCTTCTAATTTCCAAAACTTTAACTATCACAATTTGTGTACTTTTCCTAACGGAAATTGTAAAGATACGTTGTTCTATCTTATTGAAAATGAGATTTAATCTAACAAATTTCATACTCTTTATTTTGCCTTTATGTTAATATGATTTAATTTGGATTTTAAGAACAAAGTGTTAATTAATTGTTTGCCTCTCATTGTAAATTAAAGACTCGTTAAATACGTGATCAGTATTCCTGTATCAGTTACCATTCTCTTTTTCTGTGTAACCTTCTGTGAATTCAGAGAGAAAGAGACTGCCCCTCCATTTTCTCATCTACCGAAAACATCATGTCAGTTGGTGCCATCAAGACTTGTAGGAACCTATTCATTCTTCTTCTCTGCGTATCAACATCTTATTTATCCACTGTTGGGGCTGAAGATCCATACAAGTTCTTCGACTGGACCATTACTTATGGAGACATCTATCCTCTTGGCGTTAGACAAAAGGTTTTTTGTTTGTTTGTACTTGTTAAAAGACTCCCACTTTTCTTCACCTTGTTGTGTGTAATTAATTAAGAAGAGATTTAATTCAATACATGCTTTGTTTGCCTGAGTTGGTTTGCAGGGAATTCTCATTAATGGACAGTTTCCAGGGCCAAACATAGATGCTGTTACCAATGACAATCTCATCATTAATGTTCGTAACCACTTGCACGAGCCTTTTCTACTTACCTGGTAAGAACCTGCGCCTCTTCTAAATTGGATTGTCATTTTTAGTAACTTCGTCAGGGGTGTGTGCTGAATGGACGAGAGTTTGATTCAATTTTCATTTATAAGATTCATCAATTGTTGAGAGTTAGTGACAGACAGTGGACTTACGTATATATATATATATATATAGAGAGAGAGAGAGAGAGAGAGAGAGAGAGAGAGAGAGAGAGGTAGACCAGTGACGACGAAGAAGAGTTTGTAGGTAGCAATTGGGAAGGTAGGCATGATCATGTTTTCTCCATAATCAAAAAGAAGCTTGTTAATCTTTTTATGGAATTGAATCAAGATTTTTAATACGTGAAAAACAATAAATTAATTGAATTAAGATGAATTCAATAAAATTTGGTTTTGCTTTTAATGTTTATCAACCATTTTGGTCATGAGTCTATAGTCTTTCATTTTTCATTGCCCTTCTTTTTCCTCGATGGATTGCCCCGTAATTACTTGGGAAATAAATTAAAATGGTCAGGAATGGAATCCAGCAGAGGAAAAATTTGTATGTTGATGGAGTATATGGAACAACATGTCCAATCCCACCAGGCCAAAACTACACTTATAAGTTACACGTAAAGGATCAAATTGGCACCTTCTACTACTCTCCTTCTTTAGCATTCCACAAGGCTGCTGGTGCCTTTGGAGGCATCAAAATCCTTAGCAGATCACTCATCCCTGTCCCCTTCCCTAATCCTGCCGATGATATCCACATCTTAATTGGAGATTGGTACCGAGCTTCCTACAAGGTAATGGTTGATGCACAAGTTGGTATCGGATATAAATGTGTATATGCCAAAGCTTGGTGTTAACAGCATATTTGCAACAACGTTTGATGTTTCAGAAATTGAGAGCCAAGTTAGACCGTGGCCACAAGCTTCCATCACCGCATGCCGTTTTGATCAATGGTCGCAAGAAGGGTACAACTTTGACATTTGAACACGGTAAGTAATTGCGAACATAGCTTAGCATTGGTATTCCGAAACATGGAAGCAAAATGACAAATGTTTAGTTTTTGTTGTTTCAGGGAAAACTTACAGGCTCAGAATATCAAATGTTGGACTCCAAAACTCACTCAACTTTCACATCCAAGGGCACAAGATGAAACTGGTCGAAGTTGAAGGAACACACACTGTCCAGACTTACTACTCGTCCCTGGACATCCACGCCGGTCAATCCTATTCAGTGTTAGTCACAGCTAATCGGAAACCAAGAAGCTACTACATTGCTGTTTCAACTCGTTTTTCCGAGAGGGTACTCACCTCCATGGCAATTCTTCACTACCGCAACTCTGAAAGCAAACGCTTAGGTGGAATCCCACATGCACCAACCACCACTATTGCTTGGTCTATGAACCAGGCTCGATCCATTAGGTTGGTGTAAATATTGTCACCCACTTGGCTTGCACTTGTACCTGTTGCAACCGATGATATATACACTGATTTTTATGATGACAGGACAAACCTTACGGCAAGTGGACCGAGACCGAACCCGCAAGGATCGTTCCGCTATGGACAAATAAAGATTTCGAGGACTATCATTCTTAAGAGCTCTTCAGGAATGGTTCATGGCAAGCAGAGATATGGTGTTAATGGAGTGTCATTTATCCCTGCTGACACACCCCTGAAGCTTGCCGATCACTTCAATATCAAAGGCGTTTTTGGCGTGGGAACCATCCCCGATAAGCCAGAGTCATCTAAGAACCTGAGTCTTGCCACAGCTGTCATGGGTGCTGATTACCATGATTTTCTTGAGATTGTGTTCCAGAACCGTGAGAAAATCCTCCAGACTTGGCATATCAATGGATACTCGTTCTTTGTTGTCGGGTAAGATCGATATACAAAAACTGATTTTAATTTCCCAAAAAACACCACAGTTATTAACATCCCAGATCAAGCTTTTGTGGTTATCTTATGATTCACTTGAATTCTAAAGAACAACTATTGCAGGATGGATCAAGGGAAGTGGACACCAACTAGTCGTAATGAGTACAATCTTATTGATGCCGTTCCACGGTCGACTGTTCAGGTAATGAGATAAAATCAATCACTGATATAAGTCAAGCTTCTTCGCTTGATTGCTGTTTCTTGTCCTGAAGTATGATGAGAAGTTTGTTTTATTTGGTTTCAGGTTTATCCCAGATCCTGGACAGCTATATATATATCGCTGGATAATGTGGGAATGTGGAACATCAGGACTGAAAATTGGGCACGACAGTACTTAGGTGAACAGTTTTACTTGCGTGTATACACGTCATCTAAATCAACGAGAGATGAATTGCCTATTCCAAAGAATGCCCTTCTCTGTGGCAAAGCCAAACTCATAAACGATATCTCTGCATGAGCAAAGTTGATTAATTACTTTTAAGAGATGAAGAAAAGGAAGAAAAGAAACAAGAAGTAGGACTTTAAACTTTTCAATTGCTTGTCAGGTAGTGGACCAGACACTGTGTTTATTTTCCGAAAATTTAAAACCTTACGTCGTAAGTTTGACAGTATGTGTTTGGTTTATAACACGTAATTAAACAAGAACATTTACATTTCTAATAAGCCATGGATACATTTCTAATAAACCATGGATGTAATCTTCTGCTGTTAAATACTCTTTGCCAAGCTCTGAAGTTTATACTCTTCCTTTTCCATTTAAACTCGTCAATCCCTGAAGCTCAGTTGCTTCATGCATAACAACATTTGCATCTTATTTAAGTGCAAGCACCATTTTGCAGCTCCTGTTCACTTATATAAATGTGTTAGTTTATGCCCTTTGTAATTTAATAAATGACATTATTATTTAATTAATAAAAAGCATTTTTTTAATCTTTGTATTAAATTAATTATATTTGATATTTTAATAATAAAGGTAAAATTCCTGTGTAATTCTTTTAGAGATATTTACTGTGTAATTAAAATTATGATTAGATCATAATTATGATATTCAATTTATATTTATATATTGTTCTTAAACATTATTAGTTGCAGTTTCATCAATACGGGATATTGTTAAAATGATAAATTAGTATACATTATGTTTTTTTCTTATGAAAAAAATAACTGGTCTCGTAAATTGAACGATGAAGATACTTAAATTAATTTATGGGCAATTATTAGAGAATAAATCCCAAATAGAATATTACTTGTGTCTGTGAATTTTCTTATAATGATGATATTGTATAATTTATCCTTAAACTTGATATTACCAACTTATCTCATGTAAGGATTATATTGTTTTGATACTACTTATGAATCGTTTTAGGATAATTTAGTCGGTAGGATGCAGTATGAACCATATGAAAATAGTTGAGTAAGTCAATAAAAGATTCATCACTCTAAAATAATTAGAGAGAATGTTCTACTATTCTTGATTAGCAGTGATTTATAGAATTTTCTAGTTAGAGTGAATTGACATTTCGAAAGGCATTTTCAAATATCAATTACAGCTCAATTACTAATTAGCAAGTGCGAATATGATTAGATGAAAAGAGTGGATATTGTATCCATACTATGTCTAATTGGAACATGAAATGATTAAATTATATATCATAAACCATGCATGAATAGATTAAGTCAAACCTCTTTGGCATTCCTGATATTTGGGTAGTCATGACGTGTTGCTAGACGTCAATCTTGATATATGATTATAAATTGTTTAATTGAAGAATTAAAGATAAATTAAAAGGAGTTTTAATTTATTCGATTTTAATTGTGAATTGTACTTATAATTTATAATCATTGTTAATATATTAGAAATCTAATAGGCCACACATTAAAGAACAACTTGTGAAAGAAAAATAAATTTTAATTAAGTAGGACTTAATTATAAAGTTTGAAAAACTTTAGGGATCAAAATGAGAAATTTGTTTTTATTAAAATTAAATTAATTATAATTAGAGTCATTAATGTTTTTTTTTTCTATAAATGGGAATAAGTATGAGGGAGCTAGCACTCCTTACTTAATTTTTCTTAAAGCGTTGAGAAGTTGTTTTGTGGATATTGTTAGGAGCTGGACAATTAAACAACTTGTAGTTGACAGGATAAAAAGTTTTCAATAGAAAAAGCGAATCAAGTACAATTTCTTATTTTATGATTCATGCTTTTATTTAAGCTGTTCAATTATTGAGGTCTGAATGGAAACTATTAAAAAAAATTATTTTTCCGTTGCGTCTTTGATTCGCACACGATTGGTTTCTAAAAAATGTACTTTTAAAAGTAACTCCATTAGAATGATGTTTGTTAGCTATTCTATTGCTATTCTAATAGAGATAGTTATTTTTCACTTATGGTGTGAGATAAATTAATTCGTTATATTCGACCTTGTAAATATATTTGATAATTATTGAAAACAAGTAATCTATGTTCATATTGTTAAAAAGAATTGGCCTTAAAAAGACGAGCCTTGTTCTTTGAAATGGAATTACTAGTGACAGCGGGGTCTTTTTTACATCACAACCTTTGCCCATATACATACATGCAATGCAGTTATGGGAATTCGATTAAGGGGATAGCTCGCTTCCAACCAAAAGCCACCATCCCTATGCAATCATAAACATATAAATATAAGAAAAATCAACCTTCCATTGTCAAGTACCACTTGAAGGCTGCCAAAATTGCAAAGTAGTAATATAAGCCGACAATAACATGTTCTATCTGCAATGCTGCATCATTCTTTGCAGCATATCCCTCTTTCCCTCGATATTTTGATGATATAAGATTGATATATCATACTAATGTGTAACAGAAAAGCAAATTAACGAGACAAAGACAAGAGAAATGACATAAATGCCTATCGGAATTGGCTGCAAAAAGGTCCCTACGAAACGGGATTTAATGAACGATGTTGGGGGATGGTAGGACATCTTTATGAAATGTTACAAAACCAGGCGAAGTCATGACCTTGCATTTATCTGTTGAAATTTATACTGATGCAGAATACCAACATGCTGTATGCACATTCAATATTCACTGTCACAACTAACTTATATAATTTTTATAGTTTTAAAGTATGTATAATAACAAGATTAAAAAACTTACCTCCTAAAATAACAAAAAGAAATTACAAATCACTAATTCTCTATAAATTGTTGCAACATAAGAAATAGCACAATAAAAAAGAAAATCAGGGGGCTCTGAATTCTATTCACCAATCTCTTTCACACATTACAGAATACTGAATTTGAGAATAAGTAAACGTACATCAATTAGATTAAAATATATTTTATGCTAGGTCACAAGCTCAATAAGTAGAGAGTAATAATTAGTAATATAAGATTTATAATTGGACTCAAAGACCTATAGTTAGTAGTATAATGTTCATCCCACAAATGATCCAAATATTATATGTACATAATTAAGATATTAATCGTTATAGTATTAGATAGTCCATATTGATTAATTATTCTCCCGCTTGAAATGTATATTGATACCTTAATGCTCTTGCAATATTATGCATAGTCAAACTATTCATACAAAACCAACATTGATATAACACATGGATTGTACATAATTATGTTCTACTAGTTTAGAAATATGGTAAAAAAAAATTAATATGGATTCAATAAAATGAATATCAATGATTTGTCACTCATTAAAATTATTGAGTTACAAAATAACAAAAATAGGGACTAATGTCCAAATATGCATTTATTACACAAAATTTAGGTAATACTCTTAAATAATGCATAGAACAAAAGCTCCCACTAAAGTAAGAAAACTAAAACTCCCACTAAAATAAGAAAACTAGTTTTCTAATAGTCACATAAGAGAAACATATTCTTGAAACATATAGATAGGTAAGCCTTTAGTTAGTATGTCTCCCAATACGCTGCTCAAATATATATGCTCAATAGTAATAATATACTCTACAACTTTCTTTTTGACAAAATAGAACTTAATGTTAATGTTGGGACCCGATCTCGAGACCGGACCCCAACCGGAGAAGTGGAAAACGGAAACGAAAATATCGAATCAAAACAAATCGAATCGGACAATCGGATAACAAACGAATCGGA
>JANITX010000212.1:73995398-74012004 GCA_027564395.1 Erythroxylum ulei | reverse complement strand
CGGTAACACTCGATCTGCCACCTGGCATGTTTTCTCAGTTCGGGAAATTCCTCACAATTTAATTCTCCAAAATTGCCCAATTAATAAGTTCACTTCCCAAATCAGTTCGCAACACCAATTACCCATAATTCTAATCTGGAAAGGCCAAAAATGCATTTACACTAATTATTCTGTGCAAAGAATAATGATTCACGTGCATGTGTCCCTTATGGGAATGCATGGGTATGAGCGTGCTATCCCAATTTCGCTAATTAATCTCACATGTACCAAAAGTTTCGGGTTCTACTCCTTTGGACGGAAACGGGATGTTACAATGTGAATATCAAAACCAAATCTAAATGAGATTATACCTTTCATACAGCAAAAATATGCAAGGGAATTGGTAGAGTTAGGAAGAGCATATCAAAATTTTCTTTTCTATTGGTATCCACACTCTTGCAAGACTAAAACACCATTTTATGATGTGCTAGCACTAGACTCATCTCTCTCTCTCTCTCTCTAGCAGAGGACGATCTCCTTTAGTGTTTTGAGCATATGAAACTCTTTAGTCTATTATTCATCCCATATATCCACATATATAGGAAAAGCCTAAAGCCCAAAGCCCAAATCCTAAAGCCTAAAGCCGAAATCTAATTTAGGCCCATTGAATGCTCAATTTACTTGGTGTGCGACCCTGTAGGTTTATTCAATAGTAACAGCAAACCCAAACTTCTTTTAAGCCCACAAGTTATAAGCGGTGTCTAACATGACATTATAACTACCCAATATTAAATAAGGTCAGAATACGACACCACAAATTGGGTACATTTTGTAATTGGTTCATAGGGCGTACACTAACAGATATAAGATCTCCTTGTCTAAATCCTTTGGAGCTTTTAAAAGGCCTACTAGGCTGACCATTCACCGTTATCTTAAAGGAAGGAAAGGTGATGCATCGTGATATCCATTGGATAAAGTTGGCTGGAAATTCCAAAGCATGTAAGATGTTCAATATAAAGCCCCAATCAACACTGTCATAGGCCTTCTTTAGGCCAACCTTAATGATACAATTCCTGCTTCCCATCCTTATGGTGTAAGTCCTAATAAGTTGTTACATTAACATGATGTTATCCCCTGTAATTTTTCTAGGTAAATAGGCACCCTGTGAAATGTTAATGTATTTGTTAAGACCTCTTCCGTTCTTTAAGCTAAGATCTTAGCAATGATCTTATACACACTGTTATAATAAGAAATAGGTCTGAAATCTAAAAAAGTTCTTTGTTCTCCATTCTCTAGAGTCACAAAGGTGTGATTAATTATGATAACATCTGACCTTTGTTGAAGAATTCTAGAATGACATTAACTACCGTATTCTTTGTTAAATGTCAGGATTTATTGAAGAAATGAGGGCTGAATCCATCAAGTCTAGGTGCCTTGTTTGGATTTAAGGATCTTTAGGCAATCTCAATCTCAAAACTTGTAATAGGCTTGCTAAGTAAATCAACGTTTATAAGACTAGTCTCGTCTAACATTATTTCACTTAGTAATAGCTATAAAGAGGTAGCATATGTAGGAGAAGACAAGATATTTGAAAGCAACATGAAGCAACAAATCCTAGGAATTAAGAACCAGATTGTTAAGTTGTAATCAAATGACTGTATTGGAGTTTCTCTGGTTTATAACAGCTTTACGGAAAAAAAAAGTTGCATTTTATCTCCACACTTCATCCAATCCATCCTAGATCTTTGTTTCATGAGAGAATAATAATAGAAGAGAGCACTAGAAAGATGTTACGTAGCTACTTTTTCCTGACAAATCAATCTCTAGGTGATTCTTAGATATTTTATGATCAATGAACTTTAATATACTCGTTAATATATATCATTGTGTCATTTCAAGCATGAGCATCACATTTTATGAGTTATTATTATTATTATTATTATTATTATTATTATTAAATTTGTTATTTATGAAAAATTGATAATTTGATAACTTTGGTATCTAACAAATTATTCATTACATAAATATCAAACTAAATAAAGTATTATCATTACATATGATATACCACTAATTGATTATTAATATAAAACAATTTCATAATAAGAAAACATAATGTATTTATGCAATAGTTAAAATAATATAATTTATATTCTAAAGGATATATTACTATTATGTTAATATTTTTGGAACTTGTTTTCTTAATTCCTTCCTAAGTTAGTTTAGTTACATTAATATTCTTTTGCTTTTTATTTGTAATAGATGATGTCTAGTTTTTAGTTATGAAGATTACCTTTATCCTGACAAGAATGTATAATTAATACAATAATTAAAAAAGTAAGCATTTGTGTTTAACAAAAACGTATCATGCTCAATCAATTGTTAGACAATGTTAACTTTCAAATTATCAACTTATCACAAAATCTCATAACAAGGCTTTGATAAATAAAACTTAAATTCAATAAATAGAAAGAGAGGTCATTAAAACTTAATAGATACCTTTTTAAAACTATTTTTCTTTTATTTCACGCTTGGAATTAAAAATATAATTATTTTATTTGATAATTACCTCCTTTTAAGGGAATAATAAGATTCAAACACTTGTATACTTAATAACGCTATCTAACACAACTCCTGTTGAGTGCTTTTAAGGTAAGAGGACAGCATGTGTTGTTTTTGCTAACCAGTTTCAATGGTACTCTTATGCTCCTATAAATATATATCTAAATTAAATACCAGTGAAATTTAATAGCCACCCTGTCTTGTCACGGAGACCGGAAGTAAAAATGAGCATCCACTGCTGCTGCAAAACTAGGAACTCTTTATGACTTCGCATGATCATATGCTAATGCTTCCGATTATGAAAAATTGGTAAAAAGAAATGGATTTTTTTTAAAATTCTTTTTAATAATATTTCTATTAAAAATTACTTATGTAAAAATTATCTAATTTAATTCTTACATTTTAAATATATATATATATATATATTATTTTAATTTAAATAAAATTTAATTAGTTTTAATTATATGCCTTTTTTGCTGTGGACCATTTCCCTCAACATATTAAATTACAGAATTGAATTTTTTTCTTAAAAATGACGCTCTCCCGTCGAAAAGAAATATCATCCCAAAAAACTATCTCTTTAAAAAAGTCAACTAAGAAGTTTTCAATTCATATTTTTGTGCAGCTAGAATTAAAGAGCTCCTTGCGTGAAATGTCAACCTAAGCAACGGATATTTTGTTGGAGAATGAAATGTCAACCTAAGCAACGGTTGGAGAAAACCTAAATCAAAAGCTTTAAATGGATTATGAGCTTAATTTCAACAAATATACGAATAATAAATAAACTGATACAAAATTTGGTTAATAGTATAATTTAATTTAAATTTTTTTACTTAAAACGCTAAGATAGAAAAAAAAAGACCCAAACTCAAAGTGGGACCCATTTCCTTAATTTGCTTGCCTGTGAAGTCTAAGAAACAGACCAGTTGCTCCTGTGTCTGTCCACAAACCCAACTACAAAAACCCAACCCTCCCCCACCCGTTCACTGGCAAAACCACTCCTCTTTCTGGCATTTTCACCAACAGTAAAGCAACGTTTATTTCTTTTTCACAGAAATGGCGAGACCACAACAGCGGTTTCGAGGTGTCCGCCAAAGGCATTGGGGTTCTTGGGTATCCGAAATTCGTCACCCTTTATTGTAAGATTAAAATTTTCCGTTGAAAGCTACCTGTGTTTCGACATTCTATTTCCGACACTCCCAACTTTTTTTCCCCTTATTTTTTGGTTTCTGCAGGAAAACTAGAATTTGGCTAGGCACATTTGAGACTGCCGAGGACGCTGCACGGGCCTATGATGAAGCTGCGAGGCTCATGTGTGGACCAAGGGCAAGAACAAATTTCCCTTATAACCCAAATGAATCACAATCATCGTCATCGAAAGTTCTGTCCGCCACTTTGACAGCTAAATTGCATAGGTGCTATATGGCCTCCCTACAGATAACGAAACAACGAACATCAACCCAAGAGCAACACAAAAAGACACCATTTTTTCTTGTCAACGCTACACCAAATGGCATTGCCACCAACAATGAAGAATTGGTCACTCATTTGCCAGAGAAAACGCCAGTTCAAACCCCAGAGACACAGGCAAACTGGGATGTCAAGAACACTACCCAGCAGTTTAAGCCGCTTGAAGAGCATCACATAGATCAAATGATTGAAGAGTTGCTTGATTACGGATCAATTGAACTATGTTCTGCTGTTTCTTCTCAACAACTCTGATTTACAGCCCTAAACGTCACCATCTTTAGCATAGTCATTAGCCAATGGCAGTCATTTGCTAATTTAACCGCCTCCGTAGCCTCTTAAGTCACTTTAGTACTCGGACTCCTATCCCCTAGGCGAGTCAGATCAGGATGCTTAGTGTACAGTTAAATATGTTAGAATTTATCATGTTCTATGAATCGTGTTTTAGTTCCAGTGGAAGATATATTGCATTAGTTCTGCTGCTTCCTGAAGAAAATTTGGGCTCAATAGCCATCCATGTCAAATGGAAAAGTGACTAAGCATCATGATGCAAAATGGTCAAACATGATTCCACTTCCAGCATTTAATTGTCATATGAACAGTACATGAACAAGGAAGAGCTGTTTTGAGCTTGATAACAACCTCCCTTTTTTGGAGTAATGAAACCAGCAATCCTTGCTCTTGCTGCTTTTTCAGAACGCAATTTCCAGAATCAATAATGCTTAAACTGGTCCGCTCACTGTCACATAGTAAACAAAATTGTTTCCTCTAAGATCTCCCAAACGTTCACCTTCTCTTTTTACGAAGAAGGAGGCTCAAGAACAGGCTCCTAGGATGTTTCAATTGGTGAAAATGTAACCGTTGTTGAATTTATACTACCTTTATTAATGATCACCGGATAGAATTGGTAACATGAATATTAGAGTGCTGAAATAATCTTCCTTGAAATGATAAACTACGAAAGCAACTAAGTTTCAGCAAAAACTGGAAAACGCCTTGCAATTGCACAGAACTTCTGTCAAAAGTTGTAAGAAAAGGAACGGGAAGAATTTGATAGCCACTGTGAGTTTGGATCCTGAGATCTTTTCACATGTGAAATCTGGAACAATTAAATGCTCTACCCATAGCCTGCGAGAATTGCAGCAGATATCGTATTCCTCAGTAAGTGGAAACGTCGATTATTTCCTTCGCTGACAGGAAGGTAACTGACTAAATTTAAATGGAGTTTGGAAACATAAGTTGGCGTTCCCTTGTGAAATGTTGGGTTCGACAGGATTTTGGAATTACGCAAACAGAGACCGGCTCTGGAGTTGATATTGCTGGTTGAGATAACAAAAAAAAATAAAAGAGGGGCTGAATGTGACAGAAATTAAAATGTAATGTGTTTCTTTGGTTTCATTTTCATTAAATAGTAGCACCCTAATTAAGGCTCTTTGTACAAGCAAACAGTGAGGGAATCTTCGGAAGGTACTTGGTTGAAGGATTTGGAAAAGAGTTAAATGGTAAGGGATTTATTATTATATGCGCAGTAGTTTAGAAAAGAAATTGGTAAGAAATAAAAGTTAGTAGTTAATTGTTGATTATTATTATATGGGCAGTAGTTTGATATTTCACTTTTGTGAATCCTCTATATATACCTTCTATTTATAGTAAAACCTCGATAAATAAATATTGTTGGGACTTGAAAAATTATTATCTTATACGGAGTTATTAATTTATCGATAAATGGATATTTTATTAATTTATCGATAAATAAATATTTATTAATTTATAGAATAATTTTTATTTTGTACATTATATTTGTCAAATTAAATAATTAATTTTCCCCTAACTAAGAAAAGAAAAAATAAACAATTAATTAATGATGGTGCATTGTATCTAAGTTTATTAATCTTGTCAAAAATAAATTTATTAATCTTAGGTAATCGTGATTCAAAATAGAGTGCATATAGGTACATTAGAATATGAAGTGTTGTGAATTGCTTCAAGTACACAGTACTGTATGGAGTTTATAAATAGATACATGTACTTTAATGATGCACTCATATTCTCTTATCTTTTTATACTTTTAGACTTAGTTTTTATTCTTATTTTATGTATAAATCACTTGACTTATATTGATTTTATCATTTCAAGTGTTTTAAGTGTCAAGTGAAGAAATCGTGCTAAGGAGGGAGATTTGGGACTTTTGGGTGTCATTTTCAAAGTGAGGAGGCCGAAATACCCTAACGTATGCTTCTAGAAGAAGAAACTGGTGATGTTGAAGACATTTAAAGATTAGAGGAAGTTATTTATAATTTACATTATAGAAATGCCATGAATGTAGAGCAGATTTTGAATTATCCTAGTGAAAATGAAGCTTTAATGGAATCGCTTACGGATGAAGAAATTATTTAAGGAGTAATGGGTATGGAAGATGATAGTAACGCTATATCCTAGTGAAGATGATAAACTTTTATTATTTTATCTCATTGATCCAAGTCGAAATCGAACAAAATTATTATTTAATTGAGATTATTAATTTATCAAATATTTATTTATCGAAATTTTACTATAATTAACAAATGACACTTTATTTTGTTTATCTTTTTTGTTCTGTCCCAATCAGAACCAAACCACCCTAACCAGGGCCTGCTGCGTGCATGTGGTGATAATAGTACAGCTACTACTCGTGTGGCCGACCTATGGTGCCAATCCTCCCCACCTCTTCCCATGCCTTAGCTGCCCGCTCTTATAATAAGCTGCTTTCATGTCGTGTGGTCCTTCCCCCTCTTCGCTTCTCCTTTAATCCTTACCAACAAAAAATATCATGCTTCTTATTCCAGCGTACAAAAAAAGGCAGGTTGAATATTGGGAACCATCTGATCAACATATCTGTTTCGATTTGAGGTCATGTCAGGTTCAGTAAACGACACGCCTCAGCCCCGAAAACGGCATTGCGTAAGAACATGCCCAGCCTCTTGCTCTACTTCAGCCCTCATCAGAATCTCCTGCGTTGCGTCAGTTCACTGGTTCAATTGGGTCCCATTGCATTTGCAATCAATTTTAATGAAGAAATCAATTATTAATTCATTTAATGAACTTGCACTCAAAAGCACAGTAATTATCAATTCCAAACTCTTTGAGCATCCCAACCGTCCACAGTAATTATCAATTCCAAACTCTTTGAGCATCCCAACCGTCAATTATCCCTTCCTCAACTGCCGTTAAACACCCACCGCAATTTCCCTCCTTTTCACATTCCAAAATTCATTTCCTTTAGACCAACCACACCTCCACGTCGCCGTTCTGATCCAATGTGGCAACAATACGCACCTAGTCCCGGAAAGAAGAGGAAGGGCAAACGACAGTGGACCCCACCGAAAGGGCGCCGTGTCGGGTGCTAAACGGAAAGGCAGCTACCAACAAACGGCCGTCTCTTTTTTTCACTCTTTAGGAAACAAAAATGCAATACGTCCATGTGCAATTCACCAAACTCATGCTGGCCGTTCCAAAATCACAGTTACCAAATCCAACGACACACAGTATCTCTTAATACAGTTATACCATAAACTCACACGCACACCAAGTCTCACCCTTCGTCCTTGATAGTCCGCTTTATTGCGAGTTGCTCTTTCTCTCTCCCTCACCCTCCCTGTTTCAACAATCACTTACATTGAGCGGAAGAAGTGAGTCTTGAAGAAAAAGCAACCAATCAGCCAATTACTTCAATAATAAACAAAAAAGATAGAGATAGAGAGAGAGAGACTGACAGAGTCTGCAGCCGCCGTGTGCTCCGCCACCCACCCGATGCCGGAGCGGTGGTTCCTTGATCCTTACGAAGGCATTACGTTTCTTTGCCGGCTCTGTGCGTGTGAGATCTCTAGCGGTTAGTGTTTGGCAGCTGAATCTTTGATTTCCATGGGGAGTTTATCGTCGGACGACGGCTCCGATGACCAGCAGAGTGAAAGGTGCGGGAGCTACAGCTTGAGCGCTGACGTCAGCGAGTCCGAGAGTTGTAGCAGTTTGTCCTGTCAGCGCTTTGATGCGGAAGGGGCGTCCAGCTCCATGACTTCATCGCCCCTGCCGGCGCCTGGAGTTTTCACTTTCCCGAAACTACCTTTGATCGGAGGTCCAAATGTGCTGATTTGGGACGAGAAGAGCGACAAAAAGGATGATGATTTGTCTGGTAGCTCTCTTGTTTACTTGATTTGCTTTTTTCTGGGAGTTAATTGCTTTCTGTATTGATTGTGCTTCTGGCAAATAAAGGAAAGATTTTGCTCTGTTTCTTAGGGAATTTGAAATGTCAGAATATGAATCTGGGTTTAGATTTCAGTTATATTTGTTTCTTGAAGATCTTATAATGTGTTAATTGATGGCTGCGTTTATGCTTCTTTGTTTGTTTATGCATATTTATGTATAATTGGTCTTCTTATGTGTGTAGAAATTGAAATGATGAAAGAGAGATTTGCTAAGCTACTTTTAGGAGAGGACATGTCTGGTGGTGGTAAAGGTGTCTGTACGGCACTTGCTATCTCGAATGCAATCACCAATCTTTCTGGTTTGTATATGAGCATTGTCCACTGAAATGATTTTTGGTATTACTTACATAACTCTGAACTCGAACTGGGTTGGATTTGCAGCAACTGTGTTTGGTGAACTGTGGAGGTTAGAGCCTTTGGCGTCCCAGAAGAAGGCTATGTGGAGGAGAGAAATGGAATGGCTATTGTGTGTTAGTGATTCCATTGTTGAGCTTGTCCCTTCGATACAACAATTCCCTGGTGGGGGTACCTATGAGGTCATGGCAAATAGGCCACGTGCTGATTTATATGTGAATCTCCCTGCTCTCAAGAAGCTTGATGCAATGTTAATAAGTATGCTGGATGGGTTTCGTGAGACGGAGTTTTGGTATGTGGATCGGGGTATAGTTTTGGCTGATAATGATGATTGTGATTCATATCCTTCTGGTCTTTCTAGTGGACGACCATCAGTTAGGCAAGAAGAAAAATGGTGGTTACCGTGTCCAAAAGTGCCCCCAAATGGGTTGTCTGAGGATGAAAGGAAGCGGTTGCAGCAGTCTAGGGATTGTACAAACCAGATATTGAAGGCAGCAATGGCAATTAACAGCTGCGTGCTGGCTGAGATGGAAATACCCAATGCATATTTAGAGACGTTACCCAAGGTATGTGGTGATTGCCTATTAATATAGCTATATGATATAAGGGTGCCAAGGATTACAACCAAATCATCTATACTGATGTTCTAATTGTGATGCGTAGTTTTTCGCTAACTATTAGTTTGTTTGAATTCCCAAACTATTGGGCTTCTGTTTTTAGAAGCTCGTGAAGAAATAGGTTCTTGCTGTGACAAGTTACTAGGTCTTTTAATAAAAAATGTAAACCTGTGATCCTTTGTACCTGATTGTGAAATATAAAGAAGAAAATTTGGGTCCTTTGGTTAGATGATCTTGTGTTAATTGTTTCATTTCCTATTTCCTAATTAATATAACTGTGTTTTATTTTCTTGTTGTTGTTCTATAATTTTCTATCAGAGTGGGAAAGCTTGCCTGGGTGATACCATTTACCGCTACATAACAGCTGAGCTTTTCTCACCAGCATGTCTCCTCGATTGCCTGGATCTGTCTACTGAGCATCACACTCTTGAAATTGCTAATAGACTTGAAGCTGCAGTCCATGTTTGGAATCAGAAAGATCAGAGAAAACACAAGAATCATTCAAGAACCAAGCACTCATCATGGGGTGGAAAGGTCAAGGGCCTGGTTACTGACACTGAAAAGAATCATTTTCTGACCCAGAGAGCTGCGACCCTCTTACAGAGCCTAAAGCTTCGTTTTCCTGGACTCCCACAGACATCATTAGATATGAGCAAGATCCAATACAATAAGGTATCTACCCTATCTTTCATTTTATTTAGTTTCTGCTAGCAGGATATATCTCCTTATCTAGATTTAGACTACCTTTTCAGATATTTCTTATGGATTAACATGAGGTCCAAATAATATATATTCCAAATGAATAATATGCTTACTTCTTTATCTTTGAGAATAATGAGGGTAGAAGGGCAGTGGTGAAAGAATTCATTTAATTGCAGGATGTTGGGCAGTCAATTTTAGAAAGCTACTCAAGAGTAATGGAGAGCTTGGCCTTCAACATTATGGCGAGGATAGATGATGTTCTTTTTGTAGATGATGCCACCAAAAGATGTGCTGCAGCAGAGTCAATGTCTCTTTTCAATAGGGCAGGTTTAAGTGGAGTTCCAATCCAGAAGCGGATGTCTCCTAGCCCCTTCTCAATCCAACACAGCCCTTTCACGTCTCCTTTTGCAACTCCAACATTCTGCTCTTCAACTCCGGTGGCTGGAAGCCCTGCAAGGCTAACGACTTCTCTAAAGAAGAACAATATGAAGGAGACAGCTGGTTGCAAGTATGAAAAATCTTTCCCAGCTGATATTGGGAGGGTTTGGTCATATGCTGGTAACCTCAGTGCAAGAAGAGTTTCTGGGGATGCCCCTGAGCGAGATTGACTCTGAAGCATAAATGTCATAACTCCTGGATAAACTTGAGTTTGATATTGGAAGAATAGTACTAAAAATGGCAGTAATAGGAGTCTGAAGGCAGAGAAGGCCTTGAACTTTAGGTAATTCTACGACTTCGATGTATATTGTCTAGCGATAGAAAGATTATCTTCTGAATTTTTTATTTTGTTCCTTTTATCTAGTTGTATTGATCAGAGATTTTATCTTTATGTATGCAGTTAAAGTATGCCCTTTTATCTGCTAGGTGTTAATTATTTTGTGGCCTTAGTATGCGTTGAATTTCTCATGCATGTTGCATGTGAATGTACTTTTCATAACCGAACATTTACAATTTAAGGCCATGGAAGTCTCAGCCCTAGTTTATTCCAGTGTTCTAATTTTGTCAATGAGCGGTTTTGTCCTTGATTACACCTAAAACACGGGTGACAAACTGATTGTAGAACGACGCCGAGGGAAGCTTACGTTTTAAGCTGAGAACAACAGTTTCGTGTCATAGATTGCTGGTGTCTGTGTAGACCAACATATGTTTCCACTGAATTTGGAAAGATCTCGTGTCTCCACTCGCCTACATTTTTTCTCCACCATGTTTTCAAGTTTTTCGATGCCTCTAAAGAACCATAGTCCAACTTCTCTCAGAAAGAGAGGCGATGCCGATCTACATTCCGGCCACCACTTCAATTATCATCCTGAGCAAGCAGGCATGCGTTGTGGTTGCATTTTTAATATTTTTTCGGTGGCAAATAGTGATCCCTAGATTCTGGACATGCACACAAGCATGCTCATGAGACCCAATTTTTCTGAAACCATACACAACACTCTTATGCCTCTCACCTGCATCAACATGCGACCAGCGTGAAGTACTATCATGCAGTTTGCCAGCAGCTAAACATTCGAACAAGCATCTCAAGTTGAAACTCACGTGCCTTTCGAGTCTCACGACATACTTCATCGTTGAAACTGATAGGACTTCTTGGCAAGTGAAGGATACGTGTGCTGGACCTAAGAAGGACCTTTATTGGCATGGCACGAGGTGAAGATAGGAGAATCATTCTTCATTTACATAGCTTTGATGTTATATGGCTTTTTCGGTTTTGCTTTGTAGGGAAATTTACTTATTGTATGGCCATATCCTGTGGTTACATACCTATTACATGGCTTGCTGCTGTTGAAATGACTGGCATGGAAAAAGGTATGGTTTGGATAGAAGGAAATACCATGGTTTGGATGCGCCATGTCTTGCCTCAAAGTCGAGTAAGGAAAACATCTCTGTGCTTGGTATACAGATTTTGTGGTTAAAGTTATAATTTTCATAAATGATATAACCAAATAACTTTGAAGTCCCAGCAAACTATAGCAAAAGCAATAAACTAAAAGCTTACGTGTTCTGTAGCAACTTAACCAGCTCTGCTTCAAGATCCCTCTTGGAACTGCACTTCAAATTTTGAAGCAAGTTCTTGAGCAGTTATGTTTATCTACCAAGCTCCATATAATTGGTTGCTTTTGGTCTACTGACATCAATTCTGAAACTCCAAACTATAACCTGATAAGTATAATTTGTTGCTTTTGGTCTCCTGACATCAATTCTGAAACTCCAAACTATAATCTGATAAGTAATATTTACACGCGTTTGAGAAGCTTTGCCACTATTGCCGTGGGTGGCTTTGAATAGGCTACATTTGAAGCTTTCAAGGTGTTGCATTTTAGGATACTTTCCCTATTTACTTCACTGGCAGGAGCAATGTTAGATTTTCGGAATCTAAATGCAATACACATTAAGATTTTGCCCAATGTTTTGAATGCAGACAGTAGTTTATAGCAATCCTTAGTCCATAGAACTCTTGATCCTATAGATTCTACATTGAGCTGATACATGGGCCACCGGTGTTACTTTTTCTACTAACATAAGAGAACTCAATTCTTATCTCCGAGGGAACTTAGTGTCTAATACAAATACTATTGTCCCAAAATCTGCGAGGCTATCAGGAACATTCTTAAGGCATTGATCACTTGAATCAATTTCTCAGCACACATTCTGCAAGTTCAACCTTTTAACTCCATAATAGCTTGGGATGCCACGAACTGAAGTCTGTCGTCACCAAATTTCCAGTCCAGTCCCATCGAACAACAACACAGCCAGCATTGCTCATCTTGAACGTTTACTTAAGTGCACTATCATGATCTTGCAAATTTAGCATTCATTTCTTACATTACACCTACAGGGGCCAAAAGCTACAATTGACAACAAATGACTAATACTGTCTATTTTCAGTTAAAAAAAATGGAAAAACAAGATTAGTTCAAATATATTGCTGTTAAGAAAATGGTTAGATTAAAGTCTGTACAACTTATATCGCTTAGTTACCGGTAACTTGGTCAAAGTAACATATTAAGGAACACCTAGACAAAAATAAAACAATTGCATCTGACATAATTCACATGATGTACTAGAAAGAGAAATTTAATACTTATCCATCTGAACCATGGAGTTATTTTTATTGTTGTATATCAGAATACTTACCCGTGGATTGATGTTTTATTGTTATACACAGAAGCACCAGCTCGTGGTTAGCTACTCATCATCGGAACAAATTTCTATATCAACAACCAAAATTCTGACAAAAGCCCACAGTCAATCAACCACGGTGAATCAGTGATGAAAACTCCTCATAATACAAGGAAAATCGACCACACAAACTCCAGCAACGCGAATGCCAACGTTCAAGGAAAATCTTTGAACTTCCTACAAACACTTAAGAGACACTCAAAGATCAAAAGATCATGTTCCTTGAGGATTTCTCCATTTAGCTGTTGAAAGATTTAAGTCTAAGCAAGTCAATTGCTGCCTTTTGTGGCTTGATAGCAGTTATCAGCCTGAGACAACGTGTGCCATGCTGGGCACTTACTAAGACAGCTTATGAACCTAGTTTTCATGTTCGACCTGTTCAATTCACCAAATCATCTTTAAGAGTCGATTAAAAGCAAAGTAGCAATTGCAAACAAAACTTACGGGAAAGGAAACTTACCCCCAATGTTGAAAACACCCAGTTAGGAGGAGGCCAAAACAGTTTGGAATATTCAGGATAATTACTCAGAGGTCCAATACAACCAGTTTCCAAGTTAAACACACCTATGTCTCGACCTACAAGCTCCCCATCATCTCCCCCGATGGGATACTCCTCCATGGAGTAAAAGAAGTTATCCACAAAAAATATGCAATTCCCTTTACAACCAGAAAAATCAGAAGCCAATGCTGAAAAGGTAGAATCATCGCCTAAAAACAACACACGATCTCCCAAACTCTTGAGCTCAATCCAGTTCTGTGTCTCTTCATTCAACTTATAAACCTTAAACTTCACTGTCCTCTCACTCATATATTGAGCAAGATGCTCCAAAAATTCTTCACCAGTGCTCAGACTCCCTTCACCTGTATCAATACTCAAATACATATCAACCAACAGCAACTGCCCCTCAGACTCCACTAAATATTTCTTGTCACCTCCAAACACAGGATTTGCAACAAAATCCAATTCTGCGTTCAACCCAACAAGCACAGTCCTCCCTATGTTATCCACTGCAAAGAACTTGCCTTTATAAACAATAACATCATCATAAGGAGAAGGCATGTCCTGCATTATATTCCATCTCTTATCACCACTTGTAAACATTGCCAACTTACCAGAAACATGAATTGTAAGCAACACAAAGGTCTTTCCGCAACTTGATTGTATCATCACCACTTTCTCCATGTACAAGGTACCAGCACCCTCATGAGGGGACAAATTATAATTCAGAAGATGCAAAACATATTCTTTACCCAATTCACAGACCCTTAAGTTCAACAAATCTAATACTCTAGGAAATCTATTGGGTAAAGCATTCATCTTGTACCTAGAGAGAGGGTTCAACAACTGCTTTCTTGGTGCATCTTCTTCAACTTTGACTAACCACCCAACTGTGTCTCCCTGATCATTAGAACCCGGTAACCCGATTCGAAAGATGGTGCGTTTCGAGAGACAAAAACCAAAAGAGGTGTGAGAGATTCCATCGTTTGGAAGGAAACGGAAGTTTCCCGATGAACGGCGAGGTTTGGGCCCGACGGAGGATCGCCACGAAGAACAAACGGAACGGAAACGTAGTAGATCGGTGGAAGTCTCTAAACATTTGGAAACTTGTTCCAAGAGGTCTTTTGGTAAATTAGCCCACTCTACCATTGTTGTCTAATTCTCTCGGGAAGTTGAGAGAGAAAGTGAACGAACCACGTAAAGGGAAGGAGAATTGTACATGTACGCAATCTGAAGTTGTGGACTTGGCCTTGGTTCAGGTCCATCGTTACAATTCGGAAAAGGCTCAAACCTTGATTCGCATTAAGTAAAAATTATATTTTGGAATTTTAAGGTTGGCATTAAAAAACATACGAGACTTTTATGTTAATATTTATGCATTGTTTTTATTATGTTTAGTGGCTAGAAATCTTAGTTAGGATTAGGGATATAACTCTGGATGAATATTTTAATTATCAATATATGATTTAGTTATTTATTGGTTGAACTTATTATTTTTATACTTAATCATTGGATTCATGATTCGCAATCACAAATTTAATCTTAGGAATTGTATAAAGGATCAAGAGGTAAAATATGATATGTGCACTAGGATAATGAACACTTTAGTGCTGGAGAATAAAAATATCCTAGACTATAGTGATAACCAAATAGATTAACTATATTTAATAAATTTAATTATGTTGAACTACATATTAAAAGATAGTAGTTGCTTAATTGATTATATCTATATGTCTCGAGAGAAGGTATATATACAATAGGTTAATCATTATTTCAACCTGGATAATCAGTCTTGTATGATATTTCAAATTTTGCCTATGTGAACTCTAAAGCCCTAATATTTGCTTTATTTATTTTCCATTACTAATTTATTTACATTGATTTAGTCAATGTAGTGGCTAAATTACCTTTCATAATTAACTACTTTATTCAGTTTTACTACTTAACCATAGCTCATAAGTTTAGTGAAATAGTTTATGTGAACTCTAAAGCCCTAATATTTGCTTTATTAATTTTCCATTACTAATTTATTTACATTGATTTAGTTAATGTAGTGGTTAAATTACCTTTCATAATTAACTAATTTATTCAGTTTTAATACTTAACCATGACTCATAAGTTTAGTGAAATAGTTTATATGGAGTCGATATTCTTGAATTACTCTTGTTTTATTAACTTATTACGATTGACTTTGTGCGCTTGCAGAATCAGTTGATTTAAATTTTTGGAATGTTGCTAAGGAACTATATAATTACTATTTTTTAGTTTAATTTCATTTCATTTTATTTTCTTTTACTTTTGATTTCTTTCATTTGTCTCAAGTAGTTGGCACAAGATATGACTTTTAGGAGTTATAACTTAGATACCCTACTTTGATTTGATCTTGAAATTAAATGAACTTATAGATAAAATCGAGTAAGAAGGACAAAAGTGATGACTATTAATCAAGATATTATTATTGTTAATATGAAGCAAGACCAACGATAACCACAAAGGATATGTATAAGGGACATCCAATTACATGTGGTTAGTGCAAATTCCTTATATATTAAATTGAGTCATAAGGCACAGAATTATAAATTGAAATAAGTAAATCTCCACTTGTTTTTTTTTAACCTTTGGTGGATTACTTAGTGACGATGCAATCACATTTATAAAGAATTTTTATTTAGTGATCCAAACACTTGTATTTGCCTCACAGAAGACAGGCTTCATATAAGGTATTAATATGAATTAAGGTAAATTCTTTTAAGGAGTGGGACCAGGTTTGTTGGATCCCGTTACTCTTGCTTACTCATTCGTCTGTTGGACCCCGCTTGATTATAGAGTCTAACGCTTGCTCTGATAATTTTTTTTCATTGAACCCTTATTAGGCATCATCAATTCATCTCCATGCTCATAACATCCCAAAAATTTACTCACAAATTTTTCCATGGTGTGCTTATGCAAAACAGTCACTATGCTTGAACTCAAATCTCCTACTTGCGAACAGAATTTGGAAATCT
>JANITX010000212.1:73935780-73947596 GCA_027564395.1 Erythroxylum ulei | reverse complement strand
TAAACGTGACAATGTAAATTCAGTCCATATCCAAATATCAAACTATTGTTCAACACACGATTAAACTCTAACCATGCTAATCTAATCATCCTAATGTAATCTGCGACCGCAGCGTCTTACAATAGCATAACTAGACTTTCAGACAATAAATGATACTCCCCTTTGAAGCTCGGTAAACTCCAGCCGTCGCTGCATCTTCAAGAGAAAGGAACGCCTAACCACGCATAACAACCGGAAGCCTCACAACTCGCAACGACTCCAAGCTACCACGGTGGACGGCGACGGAAAATGAAGAATAAAAACTCTAAGAAAATGTCCCAGGGAACCCCGAAGGGAACCCTGGGCGGCGCGAATGCTTCCTCTCTGTTGCTCTTCATCTCCGAGTGTCTCCCTCTTCGTCTCCTAGTGTCTTGCTACCGACCGAAAAGCACCCCCGTAACCTAATTCTGGATTTGTTAAATAGAGGGCGTTGATAGCACCAAAATCATACAAATCTCTTATTGTTTGAGGATTAGCTCCGTGCAGAAAATTCAGTTTAGGATATATTCATGAAAAAATCATAATTATTTTTAAACATAAATATATTTTAATAATAGTTATTATATTTAAAATAAATATTTTTATGTTGATTTTAATAAAAAAAAGAGTTATTGAATCCAAATTAAAATATTTTTATTTTTAATAATTTAAAAAAATTCAAAACGTTATTCAAAAATTAGCAATGTACTGCACCAGTACTAAAACCATTATAAATTGTATTTATAATTATGTTTAAAACTCAATTTCTATATCAAATACTTATTAACTATCGTTCATCCTTTAAAATTATTTTTATATTTTATATTTTAATTTAATTTAATTTTCATTTTTCTAATTTATTTGTCCTCATCTATATGATATAAATATATAATAATTACATGTAAATTTAATTTAGGTATGATAAAAGAAACATTATAATTTTTTAGAATCTACCCTTATTTTAAATTTTTTGGTTTCACTTTAAAATTTAATAGAAAACTATTTGACTGAACTTTTGTTATTTTAATTTTTTCCTATTTTTATACGAGTTAATTTTTAGTTTTTCATTACCTAATTTTATTATTCACTAAATAAAAATATTCAATATCATTTATTAGTGAAAATTTTGTTAATGTTAAGATCTTTAAAGAATTTTACAGGGCTTAATAATATATTTGTACAGCCAAGAGTACATTTATTTTTTCACAATTTTACATAAATACATTTTGGTAAAATCAAGATATAGTATATAATGCATTTGTAAAATTGAGATAAAATTAAATACATATTAAATTAAAGTTAGTTTATTCATTAATTGTTAACTCTTTTTCACTATTATGAAGTATGACAAAATTAATAATACTGAAAGAAGATACAACGATTATTATATTTCTTTGCTTTATATTTGCTGAAAAATAAATTATAAAAATCGATATACAGTATTATTATAATAAAAGATGCATTTATAGAATTAAGATGTAGTATGTCTTTCATATCTTTTAACCATTCTAAACAAATATATTTTAAAAACACCGAAGTAAACAGCTCTAATTTTATAATAAATAACTTGTAGAAGGTAATGAAGCAATTTGTTTGATTTTAAATGATGACTTATAATTAATAGATAATGAAGCAATTTGTTTGATTTTAATGATGATTTATTAATTGATAGATGCATAAATATATACTCACTGTTATATTTCTAACATTTTATTTATCCAAAGAGACATAGTTTTTAATTAAATCCTGCTATATAAAAAGATTATTCATCAATAAATACATGTATAATATAAAAAGTTACATTAATTATAATTCTATTTATATCTTTAGATATTTATTAAGATTATATGTATATTTAATAATTCAATGAAACCTAATTTATAATACATTTATTATAACTATTATCTCTACATGTAGGTATGAATGAAGCTTTAATTTACAAAATATTAAATATCCATCTAATAAAATTAACATAAAATATCTCCCGAGTCTATTTAGGATCCAAGCGAAAAACTTGCTTCCTAACTCGTATTATTGAACATGCTATAGGGCATGAATCACTTCTTTGTCTCGTTTCCTATTCTTTTTGCGTGTCCAATCTAAAGGATTAACTTAGTTCTGCCATCCAAGTGGATTTTCGATCTCTGAAAAGAAATCGTGAACTTCATCTTCAAAGGTTCATGGAAAAAGCTCATAGTATAAAGCCTCTATAGGATGATTGATATGTGTGATTCAATTTGTAACATAGAAGCTACGCACTTGCACAAACAAAGCATGTGCACCTCTTTTGTTTCTTTTTGTGGATACACGTTAGATAGCTTTAACTTATAGCTCACAGATTATTAATTTGCAAAAGCTGACTTAAGTTTGTCTACTTGTACCAAAAGAGAAGAATTTCCCTCGCAAGCTTCCACAAGTACCGCAAACCTTTTCTCCATATTGCAGCTTTCAAGGTACAAACATTGTTGCTCCCCATCCAAGTGCTTGTTATACCCAACAAAATCCAACATCATTCCCTGTCCATAGGAAATAGTTCAATCGAACCTCAGTATAGTGTGTATAGCTTTCTTTTTCTATCTTTATATACGAGCACACAGGCATATATAGCTAACATGGTGCACGACAGTTATCATGCAGAATGATTCTCTTTCTTCTCCACCAAACCAATCTTATGTATGTGATCTACCTGGGCAACATGCGTTTAAAATCCCAGCTTTTCTAGACAGTGAATGAAACAACTTTAGGACCATAACGTTTGTATCCAGAGTATTAGCAATGGCATGTTGTTACTTGTATAAATAAATAAAACAGTACGAAACACTTGTTGAAGTGGTAGCACACTAAACCACAGTTAATCAGCAACTGGAAGGCATATCACAGAGTAAATTACTTAAGACAGCTAAACAGGAATAATGGCTACCAAGTCTTGAAGAAAATTACACACCTCGTGTTTTTGCTTCTGGGAATAGTCTCGTAAAAGAGATCTCACAAGCTTATTTCGCAGAGACACCTTATCATTGGGATGGAACAAGAAAATGAAAGATGATAGGTGATGCAAAACCAGAGTAAAAGCCATTGTTCCTCGCCTTGCAGCTCTATCAAGAGCATCAGAAACCCATGACTTTGCATAAGCTTCCAAAATACCTTCATTATCCTGCAATGAAGATCAAATCATTCTTAAAGGAAAAGATCCATCACACTTTAGAAAACCTCAAATAAGGCATTGAACCAATTCTTGAAAGTGACATATGACAATAATCTGGTCTCGATCAGTGCATGTGGCAAAAGGATGACATATAAACTCAAATTAGAGAAATAAGAATAGATCATTTTGAGCCAGTTCACCCGGTGGAACAGGTGCACGTCTCCCAATCAAGTTTACGTCTCCCAATCAAGTTTAACCAGGAATAATGACAAAAACAGTTTGGCTTTCAGCTACTTACAGAACCTGACTAATCAGAATGAATAAGTTCTTTTATTTCTATTTTTTGTTTCAAATTTCTTAGTTTTTGCTACTTACAACCCAAAGTATGAGCTTCATTCTTTTCACAACTTGAAGTGGAGAAAATTTGCTCTGCACTGCAGAACAAACCTCCGCAATAATCTTTCATAAAAAGTTGATAGGGATAATACTAGTACCTCTATAGGTTCAAGATACCCTTCTGCCTCAGAAAAGCATTTCTCTAGTGGTGGCAGAATATCAAGCACACGAGCGTTACTTAGGGCATTCCAAGCAGCAAGTCTGACAGCAATTTCAGTGGCACGGTTTACATAAAGAGCTACTTGACGTCCAAATACTAAATCCCCATAAGATACAGCAGCAAACTGCTCAACAAGAGTTTCAAGAAATGTAGCATAACTCTCATTAATCACTGATTGAAACCTCAGACTCTCCACATGAGATTTATTCCCAGTCCCATGCAATATATTTGGGCTTTTGAATCGCTCTTGTTCAAGTTGCTGACCATATAAGTCTTGCAAGGTTTCAAAGCTGTTCCTACTCTTGTCATCCTCAAGTACATCCATTCCAGGGAGCAATATCACAGATAAAGAATGCAATTTCCATACCAAATTCACATTGCAAACAGGAGATGGAGAATCGCAGGGTATGAAAGTGGACATGGTTTCGAGTCCAAGTAGGAAAAAAAGTCCACCTTTAGCAACTTCAAGCATATCACTGGGACCCTGCATACCAGTGTTTCCGCTGTTAGAGATGGATGAGATTGGACTGAGAAACCAATGAACAGGAAGTGGCAGTCTCTGGTAAGCCCACTCTGCCGTCAAAGTAGAGCAGTAATGACCTCGACTTGTAATGCTTGATGCGTCCAAGCTCTCATGTATAGTGTCCAAAGATATACTACCCTTCTTAGAAGCCCTATTTGCATAGAAATTACCATCATCAACCGCTTTTGATTTTGTCTTCATGGACAGCCACCTGTTTTTGAAATGAGAAGCTAGTATCTTGCTGAAATGTAAGTAGTCCTCTTTCTTATATTCCCAATGAAATAGTTTCATCCTTTTTTTAAGTTGGAGAAAATGCCGTATACAGAAATCAAAAAACATAAAAACTGGAAGTTGAAGTAAAAGATCAAATGCGTTCTCCACAGTGACTCTATCCCTAGGTCCAACAGATAAGCATATTTCCAATACTGTGTTAATTTTGTCCACATCAGGCATCATCTCCTCTTGAAATTGTGATTCCCTGGTTGAAACTAAACCAAAAATTTTAAGCATATGACTCAGCAATCCTGCATCTGTCTGAGCTGATAAAACAGTCATGGACCAGAATCCTCCACCAGCGGCACCCCAACCAACTCCTAACCCCGGGGCTGGCCCTCCTCTACCAAAGGTCTCAATAGACTGCACCATTTTCCATTCCGATGCTACAGAATTCATGAAAACATTGAGAACAGATAGCCATTCAGCCCTAGAACTATGCAATATGCCATCCAGAAGCACTTTTAGATCTCCTGAGGAATTGCCTCCTTGGGGTGGACCAGGGATCCCGCCGCTCACTAATGAAACCACATAATCAACCTTGGTCACAAGTCGAAGCAGCACATGCAGGCAGCATGCAGAAGCTAATGATGTTTCATATTGACCTTGCCGTCTCAAGTGACACAGTTCCTCCACAAAAGAACCACCTTCAGCAGAATGTTTTCCATGATCTACAAAGCTTAAAAACCCATTTCTGATCAATTCAAGTCCAATCTTAAGGACAAAATCTGACAGCCATGTTACATGCTGGGCACTTCCTTGATGACTTATTGCATCCTCTGGGTTCACTGTATCAAGGATGGCCAAAAGCATTCGGAAGACAGCTGAGTACACCCACAACAAGGAACTTACAAGAAAATCTTGAAAATCAAGGTCCCTAGGAAATTCATTTTTCCATTCAAAAACTTTAGAAATACCAACATCTTTCTTTGACGCAATCCACCTTACAGCTAAATCAACCATTGGCATAACATAACTCCAAGACCAGTTGTGTTGGAAATCACTGGGAAAATTACTGTTATCATCTTCTTTAGATTCTTGCATGTAGAAGTTAGGAAGTTTTGTAGCCAGTGCCGCCAAAACAAGATAGCACTCCTTTGAGATGGAAGCAAACTCACCAAGAACATTGTTTGCTTCAAGTTTCTCAAAAGTTGGTGGAGTCAGCCATAAGCACAAGGCAGGGAAGATATCAGGGAAGTATGATATGCAGCAACCATAATACATGCAGACCTTCCAAAAACGTAGTTGTTCAACCATCAAAGCTGATGAAAGTTTACAGTTTTCTTTCCCTAACCTTATCCAGTGGTCAAGGGGATAAGTGCCTTGATACAAATGCCTTGTCATTGCTTGAAAAGATCCATTCTTTATAAATTCAATGCATATTTTCTTATCAGTTTGGGCCAACACCTGTTCATGTCACCATAGATAATCAATGAAACTGTGATGAGAACAAGAATTTAAAAAGTCAATAATCTATAGGAACAAGTATCATTGATGATTTCCCAAAAAGACTTGATAAAGTTTACCTTCAAAAGTCGTACAGATTTTATTTTCAAGGGATTGATATCATTGCAGTCTTCTGTAAATCGACGAACAATTGCAGGGAGCAACCCTTGGCACTTCATAATTGCATCAGTACAAGTTGGGGAATGCCTAGCTATTGCTATAAGAACAGAGATAATGCACTCTTCCAAAGATGTTGAAGATCCAGCCTGAAATTACAGAGTAAGGCTTGTTCAAGATTAATACTCTTAAAAGCAGAAAGCACACAGGCCAACTTCTTTCAATCGTATCATACATAACACTAGTAAAACAAAAAACCAAATTACCATACATTGAAATGTCTTTTCACGAGGATAGCATCTACAAACAAGAGTCAGTTCTTAACAAACCACTATATATTCTTAATTGCGGAAGATGAAAAGATTCCACATTTTAATACGGGAAAGTGAAAAAAAGCCGCTATTTCACATTTTCCATAATTTTCAGCACTTGCACTGGATATCGTTAAGCATCTCTTTCAGGCATATTAAGTACGGCAGGTATAAGACTGACATAGTGCTTACCTCCAATAAATACCGCAACCTTGGAAGGATACCCATTCTGACCAAACCTGCAGCAAAATCTTGACTAGCAACAACAACGTCGTCCTGAATTGTTGGACTTCTTTCTGTCTCATCAGCAATCACATCATCACTGAAAGTCAGGATATTAGATGGTTTTGCACTGTACTTCCAAAAACCACCATGGAGAAAACCTGCATCAACCCCAGGCTTGCTTCTAAATACAGGGGCAGTGAAGATATCCTTCTCGCAAGTCGTTATATTCTGGATACAATAGAAGATATAACCACCAAGTCAAGGACAAGTAAGGTTAAGTCAAAAGCAAAAGTTAAAAGTCTGTTAGACAACTTTACCTCTAAGATTTCAAAGAAACTCTCATTAAAATTAAAGCTCAGAGCACACTGGATAACTTTTGCACAAGCTAAAACTACTGAATTGTGGTTATCATCAAGGCACATCCTAAAAATCAAAGAAACATTAATTATATTTACGTAGGAACTTGGAGACCAAAGAAACAAAAGATGAGCATCACATAGTAAACAGCTGATCAATTCATGGTCAAAATGAAACGACAATCAACAGTATGAGCATTAAGATACCTCAAGCATAAACCAAGATCAGGTTCAGGGCCAAGTGCAAAAGCCCATATAGCCTCCCAATCAACTGATTTGTCAATTTGAATAGCCTTTTGCATGGTACACCCAACTTGATTTTGGTGAATACCATGCATAGCCTTGTTAAGAACAGAAGCAAGTAAATGCAATGCAAGGGCTCTTTGTCCAGGAATCTGAAAGAAAAAATGAATTGAGCAGATACTGTGGAAAAAACATATAGCAAATAATAAAAACAGTTATTATCTTAGAGAAGCAGAAAAGAAAAAATAATTTATTTAATTCAAAGTCAAAGGAAGGAGGTAAGAACTGTACTGACCACACTTCTAGTGAGATCTATAGCTTCTTTGATAGTGTAACCAGAAGCACCAGGGTCCCCCTCATTACGTAAAATATCACGTTCAGCAACACTTCCAATCTTAAGCCTATCGCCAATGGATAAATTACCTTCAACATGAAAAATAGTTACACTTTTTTATATTGACGCGTATGGCTATTAAACAACACGATTCTTGTGGAAACAAGCACTAATTATCTGAACAGTGGGATGCAGTTGAAATGTGTGCAAGAAAACCCAAGGCTTTCACTCAACTTTAGGGGAAATTTTGACAAAAGGACCAAAATGGTAGGAGATATTAGGAAAGAAGAAGGAAGGACTTCTATTCTACCTTGAAACGAAAACAAATTTGTTTCCGACCCAACCATTAGCAAATAAACACAAAATCACGCACACATAATTAGAGAGAAGAGAGAATGTGGAATTTTACAATGTCCAGGAAGTGTATCACAAATTCCTTGTGCTATCAACATTACCTCACACAGCACGTACATAAAAGTTCTTGTTTTGTGATTCAAGAGGAAACATAACCACTGAAATGAGAAATTTATTTGCTCCTCAAATTCGCAAAAGATAAATCTGAATTAATTTTAGATATAAAATAATAAAGGTAGGGAAAAGGTTGCCGTAAAAGAAAGTAAAATGCAGGCTGCGAAGAACATGGAATCTAGTAACAAGAACAACAACAGTCAATTCTTACCCAGCTTAGATTCAGCTGCAATAATATTGCCCTCCAAAGAAAACCTTAATTCCCTAATAGCCTCAACTCTCTCAGTCCAATTATTCCACAAACTGTCCTTGCCTTGAACTGGAGACTGGACAGCTCTATTATCCAGTCCACTTTTCACATCATTTAATGTACCAGTCATTGTGCCAGAAGTATCACCATTAGGATGTAGAGAAACATTAGACTCTTTCTCAAAATCATTGACCCTAAGAATACTAGTCATTTCACCAGTGTTAATCCCATCTGACCTTGAAAGATTTTGCTGCTTTGATTTTTGTCGGCCTCGTTTTGTTAATAACTTCAGCAATGCAGGGTTCAACTTCTCAGCTATCTCAGCTTGTGCTTCTGCAATTTCTTCAGATGACATGCTCTGCAAACAGGCTCGGTTTTCAGCATCAATTTCACTTTCAAGAGACATAAATCGTTGTTCATTGCCAAAACCATTAAATCTAGAGGCAGATGCCATATCAGAAGTTCTTTGTTCTTGTTTCTTTCGCATCTCCCACAATTCAGAATCTATTTTGTCCACTTCTTCAAGCACTTCTGAAGCAGCATCTCTTGAGATCTTGTTAGAGGACCACAATTTAGAATCCATTTTGTCCATTTCTTCAAGCACTTCAGAAGCATCAATGCTTGATATCTTCTTAGAGGACCACGCTTCACCTTCAAAGGGATGAGAGTTGATATCTTCAGTAATCTCTAATAGCTGATGCGAGTTATCTATTTCCATGTCAACTGTTGACTTTTGAGATTGCAAGTCAATATCATTCGACACAACCTCCTTTTTTTCAGAGGGTGGTACAACAGAGCTTAATGTCGTTTTAAACTCCACTTCCATTGGAACCTGATTTGTTGGAGAACAATGATATTGTATGTCTTCCTTCTGTTTATTAATATCCTTAAGATGTAACCTATCTTCTTCCCCCTTACAAGTCTTCTCACTTGGAACTAACTCCTTCCATTTGCTTAGGTCCAAACCCTTTTTATGCTTCCTCGGAACTGGGTTTGCAAATACAGATATTCGGTCAAAGTTAGTAGGATCATCATATTCTACATTATCCCGATCATCCTCATTAGAAGCATCACCACCCATTCTATTGCTTATTGGATCCCAATGCTGCAAAAATCGAACCCAAAATCATGCAAGTAAGTTCATCAACACATACATTTTACTCTCCAATTACGTATAAAACCAGATGAATTGTCATCAGTGGGTTCATATCACATCTGTTCTGTGTCAACTTCCCCGGCCTAAAGTAACTCTCTTTCGTTTATTTTGCTAGCATTGAAACAGCTAACTTAAGGCTCAAACACAGAAAAAGAGAGATTCTGAATTTCATAGAGGACCTGAAAGAAAGATGCAAGCTTGAGACTGAAACTAAGGCTTACCGGTCCATGTGATCGGTGGCGAGCAACAGGAAAAGGTAAAACAGAGAGTTTAGGCGGTGGAGTAGGGTTTGAAGGTTTCTTTTGGAGGTCATCCGATATGCCCTTTTCAAGGATTCTACCAATCAGAAGTGAAGTGTTGTCTGTATACATTCCCACATGGTTTGCTGCAAAAACCCTCTGCCTTGAAGAGAGAGATTTAGAATTGTTTCTTTCAGGGCTGCCCATCTCCTTCTTCTTCGTCTTCTTCTCCTTAATATCCTGCTTTTCCATTCAATTTACTGCTAACCAAGTAAGAGGCTTCGCAAGAGAAAAGCACACATCCTCAAGTTGAACCAAAAGGTTTATCCTTTTCTTCTTCAACCTAATTTGAGCAATGAGATGGCAAGAAGATGGAAAATACAACAAGACATATGACAAAGGGATGGCTCAAAACGATGAATCAAAGCAATGCTAATTTTGAACTCAATACATTGGAAACTACTTGAGTTGATGGAATATATAAAAGACAAATGCAAGCGTGTCTTATTTGTCTTTGAAAATGAAATGATTAACTAATACAAATATCATTACCCCACATTTCTAAGGAAGGATCAATGATTCCATTTAGCGGAATTGCAAGAATTAAGAGGAAACAGAACATGAGTACATAAACATACAGCATATTAAGAACAAAATTAAAAGGCATGCAAGGATTCTACTGGATGCATACCCACCCACGGAAAAAACAAGAAAGAAATTTTTAGGGGATAATGGAATGGAGCCTAATAAAGTTAACAAATGGAGGATGTTTTTCATTTTAAAAGGATAGGCTCCAATTTAGACAATCTTGTTTCCAAATATTAAGATTAAACTAAGTGGAATTGTAGGTGTTTTAAATTTGAGCTAAGGGCTACTTTACCTCCACAAGTACTCGAGATTAAGAATAATTCACAGATATTTGAAAGTTAGCAATATATTGCTTTATGAAACATGAACCCCAAATGCTACAACATCGTGCCTTATTGCCATATACTTAGGGTGTAGATATATGTGGAGCTCGTATACTAATCAGTTACAATACATGTTGCTATAAATGCAGTGGTTATAAGCCTTCTCAGTACGTGGAAGGCATCTTTTCTACAAAATCTAATGTCTTTAGTTTCGGTGTGTTAGTGCTGGAAATTGTGAGTGGCAGAAAAAACCATGGAATTTTTTGTTTTGAATTTCAAAACAAAATTAAGTCTTCAAAAATAAATTCAATATAACCCAAACTCTGAAGCATTTTCCCCCAGTCTTTAGCATTGTTTTTTAACACAATTAGCTTCAACTTGATCTTATTTTAGAGAAATATGGTCAAGATTTGAAAACATAAAGCCTCGACAGCAGTTATCAGATACCAATTCTTTTCTACAACACGTTACTAGATACCAATTCGTGTCTGAGATGTTTATTAATTGCAACTCCTATAATACAAACGTAATTGTTCAATTCTAATGGGGTATTTCGTCAAACACTTAACGTGCACACATGTTCAATTGTACAACTCGTCTGTCAGAACACAACCAAAACTCCACAATCCTCTCCAAACAAGCATACGTGTTCAATTGTTCATTAATATGAATAATACGACAAAACCAAATTTGAGCAGAGAGAGAGTACCTTAATACGTTATAAGCTGGCCGGTGGTGCGCGGCGAAGGGGCAGGGGCAGTTGATGCAGCTGCCGACTGGTGGCGCGGCGACGAGGCGGCTGCTGGCCACTGGTGTCGCGGTAGTGAGACAGACAGAGACGGAGCGGTGAGGTGAGGTGAGGTGACTGACGTGCGTGAAGTGAGAGTCTGAGACTGAGAGAGAGTTGAGACGTGCGGCTGGGTGACGGCGTGAGAGAGTTGAGAAGGAGGGACGGTGAAGGAAGGAAATAACGTAGCGTTTAGATAATGTTCCCGTCTGTTACAAAGGTCACCTTTGAGGCTCGAACTTTCACCCGAAGTTTCTCCCCACACCCTTTGCACGGCAATCTCACTTAGATCCGTTTAAGCAAGATCCAGCCCTAAACAAACCCTCGAAGTGTTTACCTCGCACACACTCGAAGAAACAATGCTAAGAAAGCAATAAAGATAAAGGCAACAAGGAAACACAGAGATACGGTCGAAACCAACTTTATATTACTTCCCTCCAAAGAATACAAAGAATGCT
>JANITX010000212.1:73923645-73935680 GCA_027564395.1 Erythroxylum ulei | reverse complement strand
TGTTTTACACTTATTAATTTCTTTAATTAATCTCTAAATGATTATATTATTTTAGTCAATGAATTTTTTCTATTAATTATTTAATACTTCGATCAATAACTTTGACACATATTAATTACCATTTGAAGTATAAGTATTGAGTGTTATGCATTAGTTGTTACTTATACAGCAATGTTCAAGATTAACATTAAATAACATAGAATTAAAGTAGTTTTTTTTTCCTTTTCTTCTTTTTTTTTTCACTCAAGAATGAATATAGTAAATATTAGTGAATTTATTATTATTAATATCCTCTTAAATTATATCTAAATACATGATAACTTTTTGGGTGTTTCAGGTTCAGGTTTAAACCTGAATCTATAAATCAGGTTCGGTTCGGTTAACTACTATAAGTCTGGTTTAGGTTCGGTTAACCTAGAATCGCAAGTTAGAAACCTAAACCTGAGCCATGAACCTGATTTTTCAGGTTCGGATCGAACCGAACCTAAACTCAGGTTCGGTTAACCTTATTTACAAGTTGGATTTATGCAGTTCAGGTCCGGCTCACAGGTTCGCGGGTTCTCTTGAACACCCCTAAATACGAGTACATTCTTGGTCAGTACTCGGGGGTTAACAACACCGAGATCTGGAAAACAATCAGAAACTGCAGGGAAACTGCCGAAATTTGCTCTGATTTGGCCAGCAAAAAGAATGCCAATGTCACTGAACAAAAATTCTACAATTCAGGTGTCCCTTCACAAAAACAACATGCTAGAGTTCAGAATTTGTATGTCAGCTGATATTATTAATGAATGATGCGTCATGTTGGTACGGTGTACCTAGCAATATTGACTCATCATGTTTATGTGTATTTTCTTAAGCCGCTTGTTGCAAGCATCTCAATTGTCGGATCCATCCTACCGTATCGGAGATAACCTATGGAAACTACACGAATAATCCTGATTGCTTAGACCCAAACAACAAGCCTAATATCTTTCGTGACACCTCTGGGTTTCATTCCAGTGTATCCCACAGAAGACGCTTGTATGGATCCTCACTTGCAGTACGATAAAAAAAGTGAATTAAAATAGATTTTAATTCAAAAGTAACATTTAATCTAAATTAGACAAAGTTATGAGTGAGGTTTCTGGTCCAACCAATTATTATTGCATTCGATTATTTGTCATGTTTTCTACTGTTTCACCAATTATAGTGTTGTGCTGCTTTCAAATTTTTGATTCTTTCTTTAACGTTTTCGCAATCTTTTCATTCTTTGGATTATAACGTAAATCAGCTTGCTGTGTAGATCTTGTAACAAACACACAAACTAAGAATTCCTTAACAACATGCCAAAATTTGGTGATGCTATCATCTACCCAAATTAAATCCTAAGTTCATGTAATAAAACAAATTTACTATATGAAAGTAAGAATCAATTCCACAAAGAATTTTAAGTCGTTAATCATTATGAAAGAGATTCTAACAAAATAAGCGGTGTAATGATATAAAATTTTATGATAAAGAAAATAAATTAAATTCTATGAATAATAAAAAAGAGAATTATCAGTAAAATAAACCTCAATTTATTGCCGCTTCCACTATTAGAACTACGATTGATCATTGATAAAAAAAATAATTATTTCATTTATCATATATTTGATGATATTAAATACATGTTTTTCCTTAAGATTAGTTAATAAAAAACATGTAATTAAATTAAATCTTATTGTTTGACCACCTTATATACGATCGATGATTTAATTAAACAATAGATTTAAGAAAAGAAAGACCACTGAAGCAAGATAACACAATATTCGTAGTTGTATTTAATATAGTTGAATGATTTTCTTAAAAGTTAATAATTATTGATATAGTAAATTAAAAACTCCTAATTGCTACAAAGGTTAAAGGAATTGAACTTTTACAAATTCAATATTTAATCTAGCATATGATCATTTTATTCAATAAACTAATTGTGTATATTAGAAATTAATAAAAAAATAAGAAAAGCACCAAAAAAAAAAACAATTTAAGATATGAATTAATGAAACACTTAGTAGTAAGACTTAATTATCTTATAGTCTTCAAAGTTTCAAAGGCTTCAACTCTCTCTAACTAAGATGAAGAAGATTTAGGCAACAATAGCTATGACTACTACTAAATTCTAACAAAGAAAAGCTACTCTAATGTCTACTAAAAAGAAGAAAACAAAACTTTGTGAAAGTTGTATTCTGCATATGAGAAAACTTAGAATGAATTTCTTCCTTTACTTTCTCCCTATTTACGGCCACTTAATCCTATATGTTGTTGATGTTGGGGTCTTTTTGTTATAATTCTTTGGATCTTATAAATCATAACTTCTCTAATTAGCACTCATATTTGTTCAAGATAAGGTTCAAATAACTTTTGACACATCTTTCTTTTTAATCCAAAATCTGGAAGTTGTAATTTTTACTAAACGTGCCCACACCTAATCCTTAGAAATACTGTTGTTAGTTGTATACACCTAATTGTTCCTTATTTTATAGTGTTTTGATGTATTTAAGCTTTAGATTTACCAAGGGTCATCTGAATACAAAATATAAGATAAAATTAAAATAATAATAATGCAAGGGAACTCAAAATAATCATCTTTAAAGTTTTTATCAAATGAAGAATCTGATTCTGATGTCGACAATGACTATGAAACTAATATGTAGCTAAATATGATTTTAAATAAAGAAAGATTATTCAAGGTTTAGTTCTTTTTTATAGAGATGAGTGATTTTGGAAATGATTCATTTGAAGGCAAAATATATGTAACTAATGATGGAAAATATGTTATCATAGAGGAAATGTGGCAAGAAGGTCTTTAGTAGGTTTGAATGTGACGATGTTATAGATGAATTTAGAAGTAGTGCCAAAGATTGCAAGAAAGTGAAGCATTATTGAAAAAATTCACAAAGGCAAGAAGAGAGTTCACAAAGTTGGTATAATGAATATAAAGGTAGTGATGTTGAAATTCAATCACCAGTTTGTAATGATGATAGTGTTGAATTCACGGGATATATTTAGTCATCTAACTACTATTATTGTTGTTTGAGTTCCTATTTGAGTCTTTTGGAACTTGAAGATTGTTGTCGCAATTTTTAAAGTTGGTAATCCTTTAGTTCTGAGAGTTTATGTAGTGCTAGAAAAATAAAATGCAACATATATTTCTTCAGTAACATGATAAATTTGTTTTTTAATACGTGCAAATACATGATAAAATGCTTAAATTTTAAAATGGTCAAATCCTTATATAACATTTAAAATTATGTTAATATTGGAGCTTAATAAATTAAACGTCCAAGATATGTATGTTAAGTCATTTAATTTGCACTTATTTTGGACTTAATTATCGTTAATGTGTTGAAATTATTATCCGGAATTGATGGAATTATCTTATAATTGTTTACAGATGGTTTTCAACACCTTAGAGACGAAATGGAATCAAAAAGATGCGAACGAAGGAAGAAAATCCGAAATTCCCAAATTGACATAAATTTAGTGACAAAGCGTGGGCACGCCTAAGGATGGAATAAGTCTACAGATAAAATTTTAGAAGTCAAATTCAAACTAAACACAATCTTTAAAGATTATCTTGCCATCTTTCAAGGGAGTTACCTACCGAAAATAGAAGAGTGCCTTATCTAGAAAGAATCAAGAGAAGATAACGAAAAGATTAGCAAAATGAAGGAGATTGGCTGATTAACGCATATATATATATATATATATTAGGTTTTAGAATAGGGTTAACACGTTGGGAGGCTGCTACACTTTTCTGTTTATTTTGTTCTTTACGTTTTTGCATACTTTCAATTGGGTTTTTGTATTTGTCATTAAAGAACCAGGGATGGAGACTTATGACTTTGTTATTTCTTTTGCTTTCAATTCAATTATGAGTAGCTAAATCTTTTTTCTTGGATGAGGGGATCCATGTTATATGTTATTATGGTGAGATGTTTCAGATACTTTTTATGTTGTTAATAAACATTGGATATCTTCAGATCTATTCTTTCTAATTGGATTCGTTGGTTTCTAGGTGCACAACTAGAAATTAATTGGTTCAATCGCTAGATTACCGGAATATGACGTTCAGTTTCGATGATCATAAGTAGCAATTAGGATTAACTTCTCTACGTTAGAGTCGAAAATTTTAAGAAGATATTCGCTTGATTAATGGCATGTCGTACATGTATTTCACTTGCTTATTGGTTCTTGATTCTTAATGCTATTATTCAATTATACCTATGATCGTATTTAGGTTATTTTTTAATAAGAATGCTAGGATACATGTTTCTAGTCATTACCTTTAAGAGAAAACTTTCCTAATGAATGTTTGTTAATGATTACAATTTTATATCGAGGATCCATAATAGCATGATAACATCGGTGACCCGAAACCAAGGTATTTTCTTATTGATTTTTTAGATTTAATTACTGTTTTTGATTTGTGAATTTTCTCCTAATTTGCTGATATTGTCGTGATTAAACACCCCCACTTTTTACTTTTTTTATTTGTTTTGTTTGAATTCGCAACTCATTACCGTAAAGATTCCTCGTGGGAACGATATCCGCTTACCACTACTACATTAATTTGTTTTAATGGAAGTGATTTCTTTTATATTTGGTTGCAGGTGACAGCATTACCAATGTAGTTACATGAGACCTACAAAATAAGACAAGAAATATAAATAGTACACTTATTTCAAATATTAAATTTTTTATGAATTAGTATACAAACTCACCTCTTGCGAGTAATAACAAATCTTACAGATAAGAATATTACCCCAACACCTAGAACATGTCTAGAGAAATTTTTTATAGTAACAAATCTTCGAGTCATTTACTAAGAGCAGATACCTGCAAGGTACCTATAAATTGAATGTTCATTAATGAGGTATATAATAGTGTCATTATTAAAAATATAATTGAAATACTTAATTTTGTATTAATGAATTGACAAAAATGTCGATCAATATTAATCTTATCATTTGATATCCATAGATTAATCTTGTCGTTGCAATAAGAACAGTCAATGCAGAGAATCTAAAAGAAATGACACGATAATGATATAAATGAAATAAAATTTGTAACGCCCCAACATATACTCTGGAAGTATTATATCATGCCTAGGGTGTATTAAGTAGTGAACATAATGAATTAAGTACATCTAAGTATAGAAGAGATATAATGGTACATAATGTAAAAGACAAGAGTAAATGGATAGTTCACTTCGGCATGGACATACATACTTAGACGTGAAATATATATGAAAATTTTTGATATGTTTTCTTGGATTTATGAATGTGATGTGAGGGGAATTGATAAAAGAAGTATTCAATAAGTAAATGGGATGTTTTTGTTTAAATTGGATGTATTTTTATGTTACTTTTGCATGATAAGACCGAATTTAATTGATTTGGAATGTGTACCTTACTGAATGGATAGGTTCCATTAAACAAATTTATGTAATTTGGCCACATCTTGGCCTGTAGACCTCCAAATTCGATAGTTTCAATTAGAGAATAGACTAGAGACATAGGTCTAAAACTATCATGAAGGAACCAAAATCTGATTTTGCCTCTAAGAGTTTTGAATTATGTTTTGAAGTTGAGTTTTAGCTACTGTCCTTGTTTTCGAATAGCCTGTAGTTTTTGGACTATAACTCCCGATATGATTAACTAAATTGCATGAAATTTATGCCATTAGAAACTTAATACAGAGGGGGATGAAATAAATTGATAATATTATAGGCTAATGTGGGAGTTAAAGGAAGAAGAAGGACCAATATGCAATTTTCCTAACTCATAAACCAATAAGATTAAAGAATGTGTGTCCAATAGAATTGCAACATATGGTCCAATAGAATTGTAACACTTGGTCCAATAGAATTGTAACACATGGTCCAATAGGATTGTAATACAAGGTCCAATAGGATTGTGGCACGTGGTCCAATGGGATTGTAACATATGGTCCAATAGGATTGTGACACGTGGTCCAATGGGATTGAAACATATGTCTAAGACTAGAAAATTCATGAAAAGGCATATGGAGAGGAAAGAAGGGCGAAACTTTGATAGCTTAAATTCATATTTTTCTCCTCTCCATTTCACCTTCTTCATCCCATCATTTTGCATTTGGTGATTCAAGCAAAGTTAAAGAGAAAGGGAAGGAAAAGCATTAGAAGAATTATCTTGCCAATTTTAAGGTTTGGGACTCTACTTAGTTAATTTCTGTATTTGTGTACATTTGAATGTGTAAAAAGATTCATTTGGATGTGGAATGGTTACTGGGATGATACTTTGGAGCTATTTTAGTGTTATTTTGTATATAATTGGTTGAATATGACAAGAGATTATTGTGTAGTAGAATTCTGTCTAGGGTTTGTTGAACCAGTCACATTGTTTTAGTCATAAATCAGCCTACAAACATCTAAATTTGGTAATTTTAGTTGCATATGAAAACTAAGACATAGAACTAGAAGTATCTAAAGAGACTATGACTTAATTCTGGTTTTATGACATTAGAAATTGGGATAGAAAATGGTGATTGATGTTGCCCTTGTTTTGGAGCAATGTGTGATATTTGGTCTATAGCTCATGTGTTAGAAGTATGAATGGCCTGATCTTTGATGTTTTGGAAACTAGAGACACATATGGAAAAATATCTAGAAAACCACGAAACCCAGTTATTACTTTTTCTATACGAATATTAAGGAACAATTAGACTCTGACATGTGATTTGTTTTTCGATTGATAGTTTGCCTATTTTTAGACTACTTTGGAGTTTAACTCAAATTGCACTATTTTGATTTTGTTTTCATTTCCATTTTTTAAATCTTATTTGAACCTTTTTGAATGTGTATGAAACTTTTCAAACACCGAGAAAAAAATGAAATAGGACTTACCACATATGAATTGGGAGATTGAACATTGGAATATAAGATTGAGCATAATACATTCCAAAGAAAATTTATATGTACATAAATGATTTGTATGCATATTCATTACTTATATGTGTATAGTATGATTATACAAGTGTGATTTTGATACCCTTGTAATGGTTGTAAGCCATGAATTGCACGTATGAACGCAAATATAGATTTTATGTCTTGAAATGTATCATATGATTTTTTAATATATAAATTGTGAAATTTGCAAATGGTTAAAGGAAATGTTATAGTACCTTCTCTATTGTCTTGGTTGTGGATAGATAGACATGGCTATAGGGTTACAGTGCAGCTGCTATAGTTTGAACATAGCATTTACATTATTGAAACAATAACAATCAATATTCTAGAATTCATTAATAACACTTTTACACTCCTTCCATGTAAAGTATATACTATATGCACGAGCAATAAAAGTCATATACGTTTTATTCCACCTATATTTCTCTTAATTCTATTATCATATCATCATATGTATGATAATATAAAACAAGAAGGCAATGATTAGAAGAGCATATATAAATGTCAACTTCTATTTTTAAAAAAGGCAAGTATTAACTTCAGAAAAGAGTAGAAACTAAAAACTAAGTAACTGCTATTAGCACTATAAAAGTTACAATTTTGGCAAGGACTATACACGAAAGATACCTAAAATACCTTGATGGGACCCTAGATGTTGAGTTGTTTTAGATAGAAAAACAAATCCTTTAATATATAGTTGATGTTGTTAAGTTTCTTTTATTATTTAGTTGGATCAAATGGGCCATTGCATTGCTATTATGAGACCTTATAGGCAGCGTATCTTAAACTCTTCGCCCATCTGTGTATGTATATTTAGTTTGGAGTGGAAGAGAATATGACCAACATTTTGAACTACGCATTAAGCAACTAAGAAAGTATTAAATTACAAGTTAAAAGAACGAGAGGGGCTAGCATTATGATAAAAGGCCTAGTTCTAATAATGACTTAAGAGTGGCTAGCATTATGATAAAAGGCTTGGTTCTACTAATATTTGTAGACTCTCACACTGCTAACTTCTATAGTCATCTAATTTTCTTTCAACATTAGGAATAATTTAACATAAAAACGTTTATTTGACCTACTTCCTACTGTGTGAAAACTAATTATTTCCTTGTGATAAAAATTATACTTATTACTCCTATGCAATTCACTTAATTTATTTAGTACATATTTGGGACTTGTACCATTGTTCATAATCATATTTTATCACATTTGGTAAAAAAACAAATAAAATGTGGAATAAGTCTCCTAAACAACACTTATTCTTCTAAAAATACAGCTATGATTAGTTATCAAAGTATATTGAGAAAAGAGAATCTAGTCGATGAAAAATCAATGTGAATATAAAAGCATAGAATTGTTTATTCATTAAGTATATATACTAAGGGGGAATGGGACAACCACAAAATCCATCCCGTTCGTCCATTTCATCAGCGGCCTCTATTCTTCCGCAGTTATATATAGTTTTTTGCCTTTTTTCTCGATATTTGTTTCTCTTCTCTCCTATTCTTACTCAATATGCTTATTAACCTGTTTTTGTAGGTGATCATTCTCCTCCATCAGCAACTTATTCATTGCTGTTAATTTCCTATTCACTTTCTGGAGTCTTGAAGCCTCTTTTCTCTACTCGACATTTGCATATCCAAAACACCATTTTGTCTGAGACTCCTAAAAATTCCCTTCACCGTATCTCACATTGAGTTGTGTTACTCTATGCTTATCTTTTTCGTGCAAAACCCAATTAATAGAAAAAAGATATATGCCCAAGACAAGTTTAGATATAGCAAAAAATATGCAAAACAATTGCATTTGCATGATGTCATAGCCAGAAATGTAATAAACCTAGCGTCATAACTTTGGCGTAATTCAACAAATGTTAACTACAAAAGTTAAAGAAAGAAAGCAGCATAAGCAAGAAAAGAAGCTGGCTAAGAAACAAACACCGACAGTTCCATTCTATAACGACAAGCAGTTGCTACAGATTAATGCATAAGATGTCAAAAGATCAAAACTTTAAACCCACGTGCCTAGGTGCATGACTCAAAAGTTTGATCAAGCATCTTAACCTGCGATTTTGAAACCAGACTTTGATTTGCTTAGGTTCGATGTTAGCCAAAATGGAGCACTCTGAGCCACATTGATATAGATTATTATAGTAAAAACACAAAAGGAAAAATAACAAAAAAAATCTTCTTTAAATGTTAAATTTGATTAAAAAAAGTAAGTTTTTAATGATACTGTATACAAGCAAAATGCAAGAATCTGAGTTTACTCGAAAGTACTATGTTTTTAGTGTTAGTATATTTTGATCTATTGTGAATCAGTAGAAATGAATTTAGATGTTAAGTGTGAGTCTTGGAGTTTTGACTTATGTGTGTTGATGAGCTAAAGATAAGTTAGAATGGTTTTGAGTGATCTTTTGAATTAATTAGTCTGAGATTGAGTTTTTGAAAAATGACAGTAGGGAGAGAATGAAAATGTGGAGTTTCGGATTTTGGAGTTTGATTGATAAAAGTTGGTTCTAATTTATTTAGAGATTGTATTTGGAGTTAGAAATGCTGCTTAGATGAGTTTAGACATGATTAAGTTTGAAAATGAAAAAAAATGAAGAAGAAGAACAGGAGACTCGGTGAAGAAGAAGAAAGGAAAAGCACTGTCATGCTTATGCATGACGATGACATTGCTAGGTGAGTTTAGGAAGTCACCCTCGTGCTTTTGCACGACGACGACATTGCAGATGAAGACTTGAAAGTCGCCCTCGTGCTTAAGCACGACGGTGACCTTGAATCGTTATGTTTGAAAAGCCTATGATCTTTCTTCTCTAACAATACACACGTTTCCTTCTCAGAAAACGTTATGCCTACGTGTCCTAATCCAACGACCCTAGTTTATTCCCATCATCGAACGACCCTAGTTTTTTCTATAAAATCATGAAACTTTTGCTATACCGAAACTCTCGAAGGTTCGACCTTAAAACCCATTCACAGAGCCCTTTCGTTCTCTCCCCGACGATAGTTTCTACTCTCTTCTTTTGAGGTTTTGAGCAGTGCAGGGTAAGTTAGAGATTTGTTCAACTTATCACAGAACAAACTCTACACCCGGGTTTGGTTTTGTTTCTCTCTGTTCTATCCTAATGTTCTTGTTTTTCTTTTTCTTATTATGATGCAAGTGTCTACGATCCACTAGATGACAAGCCTTCCACTAGAAGAGATCGCACTCAGCTCTGGCGAGGAAAAAGAAATGCTCGATCTGTGAGTGTTGTTCATTGTTATTTCTTTCTTTGTGAGTAAGGTTTCTCCTTCGTTATTCACCTACTTTTCTATCTCATATATTCCATAAAGATCGAAGAAGCTAGCTGATCCACTTCCTGCGTTATCCTTTTTTCTTCACAATGGTAATGAAAATGGGATTATATTTTTTAAAGTTTAAGTCTTTAATTTATGTTTGGTTTCTCAGAGAAATCTTAGCCACTAGTTATATCTTTCTCAAAGTTTGGATCTTTATTTCTTTGTTATTTCATGAGTGCATCGGTGATTTCATTGGCCTTTTGATTTCGGTGATTCTTATCTCGGTTGCTTGGTTTTTTTATTTTCTCTCATTACGTCTTCTCTTAAGTTTTGTGATTTTCTATGATTTTTCTTCCATCTTCTTCCATATTGCATCCTTTTTCATGTTCTCCTTTATGGGTCTCATCTTTGGAATTGTATGAAGCTTGTTGTTATATCTCTTTGACATTTGGTGTGGCTATTAGGACTTTGAAGAATTGGTGGAGGAGGTTCAAAAAGCGAGAAGGATCAAAATGTTGCACCAACCAAGCAAGGTATTTATAGGCATCGCAATTGACAACAAAATATCATTTGTGAGTGATTATTATATTCATTGATTTGAAGACGATATTATCATCTCGTGTGATGTTGGACATGATTGATCACGAGCTACTTCTGGTGAGATTTTTATGGATAACAACATTAACCTATGACTAATTTATTGGCATCTGTTAATACAGGAGCTACAAAATCATTTTATGCTCTAAAGCCTTTTGATGTTGGGCGAGTCTTGTAAACTGAAATTGTGTGTAAAGATCTACATATCACATTGTCTACAACTGGTGCCATTGATTCAGGTATTCTCTTCAACTACTTTTCTGGTATAATTTAGTTTACTAATGTAGGTTTCATGACGACAATTTTGTCCTTTTACCAGTACACGAGTCTTTCATGTTTACTATATATACTATAGAATTCAAATCTAACCTAATTCTTTGCTTAACTGCTGGTCTGGGTAGCTATGTAGAGGCACTTGTTCGAAAACATGACGTTGAATTTAATGTAAATGTTCGTAGCACAATTTAAACATTTCCTAAATTAGTTAATCGTGCATTAAGTTGATTTATGTCTACAACTGGTGCCATTGATCCAGTTATTCTCTTCAACTACTTTTCTAGTTTAATTTGGTTTACTAATGCAAGTTTAATGACGAAAATTTTACTCAAAATTTTCATTTCAAGATTTTCATTTTACAAGTACCTGGGTCTTTCATTTTTACTATAAATACTAAAAACAATTCAAATCTGACCTAATTCTTTGCTTATATGTAGAGGCACTTATTCGAAAACATTACATTAAATTTAATGTAAATGTTCCTTGCACAATTTAAGCATTTCCTAAATCAGTTAATAGTGCATTAGGTTGATTTACTTGAAGAGTTGTTCATTTTCAAACTAAGTATTACATGTGTGCCTAATCGTAGTGTTCACTCTATCAAGTTTATGTTGGTCTTTGTATATTTGTGACCTTTTTCCTAATGAAAAGGGATAACAGTCACTGTGACTGCAATACAGTCTTCAATTATTTACATACTTTTTAATTTCTGCTTCAAATTCTTTATTCCACATGTTTGTAAATATGAGCATTCGATATGACTTTTGACACTTATAGCTTTCATGGTTCTTTAGGAGTTACCATTCTATGCAATATGAATCATCCTTTGTTTTTTACAGGGAGTGAGGGGCATATGTTAGAGGAAGCAAAGTCTATAAATCTATCACTTAGTGCACTAGGGA
>JANITX010000212.1:73692686-73703658 GCA_027564395.1 Erythroxylum ulei | reverse complement strand
GAATCGAAGCACTAAACACAGGTTTGGTATTGAGTTTTTTTTTTTCCTGGAAATTCAAGTTGACAATGGTTGTGTTCCATGTGCTAACTTATTCTATTTATGTTGTTCAATTCTCGTTGCTAAAATAAAATTCATTATTACTGCTTGTAATGATTGCATTTGCCATGGTCAGCCTACATCCTCCACCTGCCTTTGGTTCATCACCTAATCTTGAAGCACTTGCCCTTGGGGTGAACAAGTTTGACAGCGAAGATGATGATGATTCTGTACATGCTAATTCAAAATACTCTCGGTATTCTCTCGTCTAAAGTTTCCTTTCTAGGCTCAAAATTGTCTAGCTCGGCTAATCAAAACTTGGTTCGTGGATTTGAAAAAACTTGGTTCGTGGATGTATTCAGTCATTTGTGATCTGAGTGTTTAACTACATCTAATAATATAATATTTAATTTTCCTACATGGTAAACTGAAATATACTTGCTCTTTTTATACATTTTTTTGTGTGCACCAAGTTATGAGCAAGTACTACTTTGCTATTGGCAAAGTGAATCTTTAAGCAAATTCATTGTTTATTTTCTTTAAGCAAATTCATTGTTTATTTATCTTTTTGTTAATTGCACTGGTGCAGGCCCTTGCATGAAATTACTTTTTCTTCAGATGACAAGCCAAAACTTCTCAGTCAGGTGAAACTAGGTTTCTTTTGTTCATGTAAACTTTGTGCTTATAACTTTGAGCTTTACTTATAACAAGTCATTGTTTTATTGTTGGCTTCATGTTTTTGTCTACACACTGTTCTGTCAAATCTGAACCTATTTGAGCCCATGGTTTTCTTTTTTAAATTCTGTAAGCTTTTACCTTCTCCATATGCTAGGTCTGCTCAACGTTAAGGAGATAGTGGAAATTCTCACTTATCAGTTTAAAAAGCTGGAACCTTTACAGTGTCTACTCAATTGTTCCCACCCAGACTATCCCTTATAGCAATGCCTCCTCCTCCCTTCTGATGCACACATGTGCAAGTCCAATATTTATCCATGTGTGTAACTAAATGTAAGACATCATTTTTTTTTCTGACCTTTAGAAGGCCTTTCAATGCATGTTGTTGCTGCTGTGCAAATTCTGAAGTTAACTGCCTTACTTGCTGAGATTGGGTTGAACATCCAAGAAGCACATGCTTTTTCTACAATTGATGGCTTCTCCTTAGATGTTTTTGTTGTTGATGGTTGGCCATATGAGGTACTCATCTTTTGCACATGCATTGCTTTGTCAAATGTGGTTATGTTGCTGTTTTTCAAAATTTATTCAGAAAAACCTGCTTGACAGCCATAGTATTGAAAATTTCAGGAGATAGAAGAGCTTAGCACTGCATTAGAAAGGGAAGTTTTGAAGCTTGAGGTAATTCTTTTTTTCTGTCTTGTTGCAATGGTTATCTGATGTGTATTATCTAAGATAGTTTGAAGTTTGCTCATCTTTCCTTGGATCTGTTAACGTAGATGGAATCAAAAGAATCCTTCCTTTTTTTTTCCTTCTAATTTTTAACTTCTACGTCATTTGGTTACTGTTATCTAATACTCGCTTAATTACTTTTCATGGTTTTTTGTGATGTTGAATCCTTTTGATCATATGAGCTAGCATATTTCCCCTTTATCTAATTTGCTACCCTGAACATGTTGTCATGTAGAAGCAAGCATGGATGGGTCAACGTTCATTTTCTCCTATAAGTGAGCCAGACCAACCTATGATCAAACCTGATCCTGATTATGTGGCAATACCAAATGATGGGACTGATGTATGGGAAATAGATCCTCAAAGTTTGAAATTTGAGAATAAAGTTGCATCTGGATCATACGGTGATTTGTAAGTTCAATCTCTTCTATGCATAAGTGAATAGCTGGTGATTGTGTTTTTCATTTTACTCTTCTTTTATTGACTTAGGTTCAAAGGCACATTTTGTGGTCAGGAAGTGGCTATTAAAGTCCTTAAGCCTGAGCGTATAAACTCAGATCTACAAAGAGAATTTGCCCAAGAAGTCTTCATAATGAGGTTGGATATAATATCTCTAATTTACTGCTACCTATTCAACTTAAGCTTTAGATATTCTCCGAAGCATTAGAGGGTTAGGCAAAGTTGTATCACGATATCTCTTATTATTTGTTTAAGTTGGGTCTGTTCTTTTCCCTATTTCCACGCAATTACTCACACTTGCAGGAAAGTTCGACACAAGAATGTTGTACAATTCATAGGCGCATGTACCAAGCCTCCAAGTTTGTGCATCGTGACAGGTGACCATCAATGAGTTCCTAGATCTTTACATTTTCAACCACAGTTCAACATTTAAAATCAATAAAGCTGCCTGTTTTTGATTTTCCATTCCCATATGAAAGTCATTAGAATTCATTGTGTTATTGTTCTTCTATCTTTCCTTATTTGATAAAAGTACTTTGCATTTACTTTATGTTATTCAACAGAATTTATGTCTGGTGGAAGTGTCTATGACTACCTACACAAACATAAAGGTGTCTTTAAGCTTCCTTCCTTACTTAAGGTTGCTATAGATGTTTCTAAAGGAATGAGCTACTTGCATCAAAATAACATCATTCACAGGGATTTGAAGGCTGCAAATCTTCTTATGGATGAAAATGAAGTGAGGTTCTCCCTTCAATTTACGTTTCTGTTTGTTTCTGTCTCATCCATGGTGTTTTTTTCCTAAAGAAATTTGAACTTGCAATACTTTAACTGCGAATTGAATTTGTAATAGAAAAGTTTCCCTGATTATCTTTTATTCATCTATTCTCATTTCATGAACCAAGAGTAGTGACTTGCATTTTACTAATTATTGGCTGTGATGGCAGTTCTGCCAATACTTGGGTGTCTATTTATGAGATCCTGAAACTCAACATATCTCATGTTAGGAAATTTCCATCCTATGAGGCAAGTTTATTGAATGTTGAGACTTGTTTGCATATCAGGTGGTTAAAGTAGCTGACTTTGGGGTTGCCAGAGTGAAAAGTCAATCTGGAGTTATGACAGCAGAAACAGGGACCTACAGATGGATGGCTCCTGAGGTGCATCTTTTTATTTGCCCTTTTCTCTTCTTGGTCCCCAATTAATTTTTAGAAACATATCTAGTTAGAACTTTTAGACCTCTTTATCATTGCTTAAAGTGTATGCAGTTAAGTTTTTGATGATGTTTCTTAATACTTGGTACTTAATTATCAATTAAGCATGCAGAAGATACAATTATTGGCCCTCACAAATGTTGCAAAATGAACCAGTGGTGCTTACATGTCACAAAACCCTTTTGGCTACTCTCAAAACATACAAAACTATTTTTCATGCTAAAAATTGATGCCAACCGGATAACCTATTTATTTCAACATATTGGTGTATCTTTTGCTAGTACTGATTTTATTAATCCATATTTCTCACTAAAATCAGAATGAACTTTCCATGGGAAAGAAATAGGATTCTGCACCAAGAGCCATATCTTTTGGCTAATTGTGTTTTGTACCATGAACTGGATTCTATTTTCAGACTTAAAATGTTACCTTGCTTTATGTCTGCAAGTGGTTATTCTCATCATATACTACTTATTTCCTAACTTACAATAGACCAGTGACATGGACCAGTTCTCATCTGGTAATTATCTTGTGTGTCGAACTGGTTGTTCATTTTACCATTTCTTACAACAGTTCTTTTGCTTTGAAGGTCATAGAACACAAACCTTATGACCACAAGGCTGATGTTTTTAGTTTTGGGATTGTATTGTGGGAGCTTTTAACTGGAAAGGTACTGTTTGGTTGTACTTTTAGCTAGTTTATTGGATTTTCTGATTCCGTTTTAAGTAATTTTTTTTGGGCTCAAGCCATGTTTTTCTTATTTGGCTTCCCAGCTTCCGTACGAGTACTTGACCCCTCTACAAGCAGCAGTTGGTGTGGTCCAAAAGGTGCAGTGGACATCATACTTTTACTTTTATCTTCTTCTAACTCTTGTGTCGAAGTACATTCTGTGGATTTTGGAAGTTATTTGGGTTACATTAAGAGTATATGATGATTGCAACTCACAGTAAACACTTGCATTGGTGCTGGTTCAGGGTTTACGGCCTACAGTTCCGAAACACACTCTTCCAAAGCTTGCTCAGCTGTTAGAGAAATGTTGGCAGCAAGATGCCGCACTTAGACCTGATTTTTCTGAGATCATAGTGGTCTTGCAGCAAATAGCTAAAGAGGTATACTCTTACTCTTGTTTATCGATCATTTTATTTATCAGCAGCGCAAGAATTAAGAAGCAGAAATTTCTTTTTGTGTAGATTAACTTATCACTGACATACCTGTTCCTCTTTTCTTTTCCATTTTCAAAAACTTTATCAAGTATTTCATGGATGTAGGTGGCAGATGAAGGTGAAGGGCGGAAAGAAAGATTATCTGGGGGATTCCTATCAGTCCTCAGAAGGGGTCACCATTGAATAGACACAAAATACAAAATAGAGGTGTTTATCACTTGAATCTATAGGCTTTAACTAATCTCAACCGATTTTCAATCCATCTTATCACCTAAACTTGTACAGTAATCATCATCTTCACCAAGCAGTAAGTGGCTTCTTTTTTAGAAATTTGGTCTGTTAATTTATCTTCTCATGATTAATTTATTGTTAAGCCAGCCATTCCCTTTTTTTTTCTCTCTCTCGTTTTCATACTGTGGCGCCATAGTTATCATTGTACACAATAGGGATGGTAGCGAAGAAGAGCCAAGTAAATGATATATATAGAGGCGGAGGCCTTGCAATACCAGCTTACTAATGCCATGTCCTATGTATATCTATCTTTTTACAGTGTCTTGTCGTTTCTTATCAATTGTTGAACTAGCCTATTTAGTATGGAATTAATGGATTTTGTATAGAGAGCAGTTGAACGATGGATCAGATAGGCCTGGTTTACTAAGCTTTGTTAGCTACCTTGTTCATTATGGAAGATCATGTCGCTGGAAGGGCCGTGTAATTGGCTGCTTTTGGGAAGCATAAGATAGATACGGTCGACGTTGGAAAATGTCCCAAAGAAATTGGAAGTTCTTGAGATAATTCGTTAATAATTAATGGTAACAGCTGATTTTTACAAGAAGTGTGACGTGGAACCATTCTTGGACTAATTGTGTTCTTTGAAATAACCAGTAACGTAACTTCCAGTTCTACTAACATACCTGCATGCATGCATGCATGGGTTTTTTAGTCGTGACATCAACCTTTGACTTTCTACGTTGGATGCTTTTGCAGCCGTCTATAACTAATTTCTCCTCAAGTTAATTGGAGTGCGAATAAGGGGTTTAGATCATCGTTTCTTGTTATTTTGTTTCTATCAATCATGTTTTATAAGAATTCATCTATTCAATTTCGATTTTATTTATTGAATGAAACAAAGTAAAAATTCGTTACAATATTTCCAACACTGCCATTTGATCAGCAGTTTTGCTATTCAGAAACCCTTAACGAGTTGCGAGAAGCCAATTGCACTGCTGATAATCGTAGAGGAAGCGTATATACAAATATTTCCAAGTACAAAAGTTTCTGCAAGATACATCAACTTGAAGAAAATGATTACTGGTCAGGATTTTTACCCTGATAATTCGATAAGCATCCTAAGGATTTTGACAGCAAGTCCATGAGAGCTGCCTGCTTGGAAATGTCAAGAATATACGTATCAGGTACAGAAGGAAATTTTCTTCCGTCTTTTCTCAGTTCCTCAATTTCTGATACGAGGGTATCTGAGAAATGACAATCACTTTCAGCGGTAAATGAAGAGTGGTACAGACTTTCTTCTCCTTAACGGTGCAGTTCACGAATCGTCTTGACTAGCCCTCCTCACTTTTAAAGCTGATCTTGTGATTAGGAATCGGAGCAGCAGCTCTTATGAAAACACTTTGAATGAATGAAATCATCTGCAATATTTTGTTAATACAATATTAATTTTCTTCCTGGATCATTGGAATCTACTAGCCAATTTACTATTGAGCATCAACAGCAGTAACTCGATTTTGTCAGATCTCCGTTAATAACAAATTCCACTCCTTATAGATTTCAAGCCATGAACTGTTATATGACTGATCCGGAAAAAGAATAGCAAGAGAAATGGTCATACCATAGCAAATCCAATGCACAAGATACTGAAGCCGGGGAAATTAAAGGGTGCTTCTTCAGAGATAAACAAGACTGCATATATAATTCATAGCAAAAGCAAATCAGCGATCCCAAGTACTAAAAAAGTCCCAGCGGATACTTTATTCTTAAATTCACAGACCTGCTAGAGGACTAAATATGATTGGAGAAATAACGGTGGCTAACGAATTTATGCCTTGAATGCATCCTTGAGCCTTTCCCTTGTTACGTGTGTCGAATTAATCCAATGGACAAGTAGGTAATGAGTAAAATTAAACAAAGAAAATCAAACTGAAACCACAAAAGAATTGGGTCAGCACACCCAGGATTGTTTTTAGTCAATGGTTTCTTCCTTTCGATGTGTATAGAGATTACCAGAAGAAAAGTGGACATTTTAGAAATCTTGATTGGTGCTCAGGAGAACGTGAACAAATGCAATCAAAGATAAGCTGTACCTGCTCATTTGGCCCAATTTGTTTTGATGCAATGCTTCCCAACTGTAGAAGTTGTGAAATGGGTTAATTCAATGGAAAAAAGTGAATACTTTCATAAAAGTAAATGAGCATTTTAGTCACAGAAAAGTTCATTACTCACACAAGGAGGCACGATGACAATCATAGCAGAAAGCAGAGCATTTGCATATGGAACCTGTCCACGAAGAAGATGTTGTGGACACGCAAGGAGAAAGAAGACATGTTTTCGCCCAACGTCATAACCCATAGAATGCATGAGTTGTCTCAATCAGTCTCAAAGGAAACATATGGTTAATTAAAACGGCAGGAAAATTAGTTGAAAAAAAGTATTACCCATTTCGACCATGCTATGCTGTAAAGCAAAAACTGCAAGGCACCACATAAACAGACATGGTCAGCATTTTTCCTCCATATCTTCATTTTCATAGTAACAATGAGCATTAAGATCAAGACTCTTACATATGTGAAGCCCCCAAAGAGTGCTACTGAAAGCAGTCTTTCCTCTGCTATAAAGGGTGTCAAAAGAGGCACGAAAAGAAGCTGCAGAGTCCATAAAATCAAGAACTGGAAATTTAATAAATGTCTATTTTTGGAATACTAAATCAAGTACCAGAATTTGAAGTGGAACGTGGGTTAGAAATTGAAGAAAGAATATAACAACATGGTTTGCTGATGAATACCTGCATTACCATTGCTGTAACACCACCGATTAGCATTAGATCAGCATACTGGTCTTTGTTGAAGTTAAACCGTGCCTTCAGGAAATACTGCGTGGTACAAGTAACAAAACTTTGAGTAAGATTCAAATGTAGAACTTTTGACATGTTTACTTGCAGGCCTTCCAACTTATTCTGATTCTAGTCTTCAAACGCCTTTCGTTCTTTTGCTGAGCAGTTGCATATTGCAACTATATGCAGAACATCTCACAATGATTTTCTTTCATTACTATTCTTTTTGCAGGCTTACCTACACTTCAACCAATAACTTGAGACTTTCCTACAAATTTTCTGCTCTAATCCTCATCGTAATTTTTCAGTAATCAAGGGAATAAACATATCCGGCGCCGTAGATACACGATTATAGTATTAGACAACAGAAATTTACCAATAAAGAAACTTCTACTCCACCCTCTGCAAGACTGTTGAAGAAAGCAATCACTGCTGCTTGTGAAAATGTTGGGCTGCAACACAAGTTTTACAAGATAAATTATATCAAATCTACATATACAGGAAGAGAAACAAATCAACAACTATCTCTTGCCAAAGCCTAATACGCCAGAAATATGAAACACATTATTGCATTAAGCGTCCAGTGATACCTGAACTAACTTGCATGTCCCGCGTGCAAATATTACTGAAAATATGTCATAAAGGACCACTAAAGGCTTTTACTTCGACCAACAAAATATTGTCTTGAAAGAGTGTACTAAGAATTTCATGTGGTTCAAGTAAAAGATAATAGTGCTTTCTTCCCTACAACTGATTGGGATATCCAAGTGGGCGAATAAGATCATCATAGTGCGATTAAATAAAATATACTAAAAGACTTGTATCATAGTTTCTGATCAAGCTTGCGTCCTAACTAGAAATGCAAGATTTTCCACTCAACGAGCACTTGAACTTTAAAGTAACAATGATTTGCACTTGTATTTGCAAGTTCTATACTCCTACCTGATCTTAAGTAAGCAAAAGAGATCTCTAGGAGATGGAATTGCCTTGAACTCTGTTGCCTTTGCAAGCAAAGTGCTATGACCTTCAATGTCATCTGGTGCTTCCTTCAGTATCGGCTGCGTAAAGTTTTGAACACTTTCCTTGAGGAAAATTCTCATGTAGACAGCAGCAACTATTGACACACTTGCAGCAATCTGCCATAAAAAGATTAGCATTATCAAAAAACTTGCAACCTTCTATTCCTGTTGAAGTTCGAACTTATAATGTTGAAAGAAGCAGATAACAAAAATATGCTAAAACGGCAAGACTACCTGAAACGCCAAACCAGTGGTAAGGCAGCGAGTAGCCAAGGTTCCAAAAACATAAGCAGCAGAAACTACGCCTGAAAGAACTCCAAAAGCCGATGCTCGTTGTCCATCTGACACAACATCTGCCTGAGAGAATGACAACATCAAATGGTTTCTTGCATGGGAGGGCGACAAAGTTGAAAACTTTCTCAAGTGTTTTTATGTCTTAACTATATTTAACTGTCTAGCAACTTATCAGGGTTAAGATAATGCTACACAGTCCATACACAACTTGCAAATTCCCAATTTCTGGACTATGACTTAGATTGGTATCTCCTAAAGTAGGCAAGATTAATAGAAAAGTGACCCAGTTGAGATAATTACCACGTAGGCAAGAGCAAGGCAGTTAACGCTGCCACTGGTGACCATAGCTGTAATAGTCCTGAGCAGATAGTAGGCGTAAAAGAAGTTGGTTGTCCTTCTATATGCCAGTATAACTGTAGAAATAATATCGGTGTTTAGTATGTGAAGTGGAAAAATCACAAGAAGGAAAAGGTTCCCTTTTCTTTTCCAATCTATTGTCTTCTATCTTCATGCTCACAACATGGCATGATAAACTTGGAAAAAATTTGCAGTCCCTTGTAATTAGTGACAGTGGAGTTACTTCCTTAGCAGCAGGCACAAACTTCAATTATAATTATTAAATTTAAAAAGATATAAACTTATGGGTTTACTATACATGTATTAATTTGTCTTGTATTTGCATAGAACAGCCTGGTCTTGAAGCCCGACACCAAAATTGAAGTTCTTGGCTTTAAGGGGATAATTGTAAAATGAGTACTGGGACAAAGCATAAGGGAAGCATATTTTTAATTGCAAAGCTGAAATTTAGGAAGACGAAGTGTTCTGAACGATTACGGAGAGCGTAAGGATCCAAAACAAGGCAAAGATAATAATAGTAAAAAATAGGGGGAGGAAGTTCAGTTTAGTCTAGAAAAAGAACAAGGCATGTAGAAAGTAGAGATGAGAGGAACCTAACAACAACCCGTAACCAACAACTTCAACATTAAGAAAGGAAGTGTAATTTTCGAAGACCAAAAACCGCAATTACTTCCATTCCAAGTCAAGAAAAAGAACTGAAACATCTTGGGTTCATATTTTTCATGAAACCTACCAAAAAAAAGGATTCACAACACTTTAATAGTGTATGGAGGGTCCATTCCAGAGTCACCCCACACACACCACCAAAATGGAAAGACCTTAAGGAACAACTAATTATGAAGCAAATGAAAATAGCTTACGGCATACCAAGAGGAATAGTGGAGATAGTCATAGGAAGTGTAAGCATAGCTTTCCTACCATACTTGTCCGAAAGATTCCCGATCAGTGGCATCATCACCACACTCCCAAGTCCAGTAATCTGCAATTAAAACTCATATTTTTGTCACTCCTGTTCTATATTCCCGGGATATATACTCGTCAAATCTATGTTTAGTAAGGCAAAATGGTTCTTCAACTTCATTTCTTTAATAGGTATATTCGTTTCCAGCTTAATCATAACTTTGCTGTGAAATACACCAGATTTGGTGGATTTAGTGAAAGCCATCTTTACCAAAAGATGTATAAAGTATATGCAACAGTTGCGTATTCATCTTGAAGGGCTTGTCAAATGTAGTCTCTTTTTCTTTTGTAATACTCTGCTATTAAAATTATATCCTTTAGTTCTAAGTAGAACTGTCAAGAAAAGCCATTTCAAGTATATCTTGTGAAATCCTTATATCAATAAGATTAGTACCATAGTATATCTTTGATGAAAAGATCCTGACTTTGGCCATATATGTGGATATTGGAACAGTTTGTATGGTAGGTTTGATTTGCAGTTGGAAATAAGGGCAAGCAGTACTGAGTTTGCAAGCTAATTACTGAATTGTTCTTATTATGTCTGGTAAAGACAAAACAAAAACATTTATGAATGAGATGAGCTCAAAGCACATCAAACATCAACTGAAATAACTCATATTTCTCTGCAACACCGTTTACGAGAAAACATGCCAATGTCCTTTTCTTTTATGAAGAGAAAGTTAAAAAAATTTGAAATACGAGTCACTTAACTACATAATCAATGTGTTGAAATTTGATGTTCTTTTAAAAACAGAGAAGCTATGCATTCTTACATGTCCAATTGTCCAATCCTTTTGTTCTAAAGCGTAGCAGGATCAAGTCAAACTAAGCTAGGAAAGAAGTAACAACTCATCAAAACATCAATAAGTTGATTTAAAGTTATTTGAAAATAGATGATGATTACTGCTTTTACACCAAAAACTGTTAAAATTAATAAAATAAATTAAGCTTGATTCTAGAATAATCTTGGAGGTTCTAGCTACAAGTCCCTTGGTTTTC
>JANITX010000212.1:73511451-73523608 GCA_027564395.1 Erythroxylum ulei | reverse complement strand
ACCCAAAAATGATGTCATCAATGTAGATTTGAACAATAGTCAGTTCCCCATTACGTTTCTTAATGAAGAGGGTTTTGTATACACTTCCTTTAACATAACCATGCTTGATTATGAAGACGAAAAGTCTCTTGTACCATGCTTTTAGGGCCTGTTTTAGCCCGTAAAGAGCTTTATTTAACTTCAGCACGTGGTCTGGAAAATTTGGGTCAATGAATCCTTTAGGTTGCTTTACATAGACTTTTTCTTTTAGATCTCCATTTAGAAACGCACTCTTGACATCTATTTGATAGAGCTTCATATCTAGGAAAGCTGCTACTGCCAAGAGTTATCTGATAGATTCAAGCCTTGCAACTGGTGTAAACGTTTCTCCAAAATCAATTTCTTCTACTTAAGAGTATCCCTGGGCTACCAACCTTGCCTTGTTCCTGATTATTGTTCCATTTTCATCACTTTTGTTCTTGAAACCCCACTTTGTTCCAACGATATTCTCTTCAACAGGTCAGGGAACCAACTTCCACACATCCAGAATCTTGAATTGTAATAGTTCATCTTGCATGGCCCCAACCCAATATTCATCTAGCAATGCTTCTTCAACTTTTTTGTGTTCTATTTTAAAGAGAAAACAAGTATAATGAATGATATTAAAGATAGTTATACCTACCATCAGATTATAGTCAGGTTTAGGCACCCTTCTAGTTCTTCTTTCATTTAAATCTCTAATGATATCAGAGATGGAGTGATTTTTTTTTAACATGAGCAGAAGGTTGGAAGGAATTAGCTTTTGGATCTTCTTATGAGATTGTGGGATCATCCTTTGATTCCTCAATATATGATCTATCCATTGTAGGGACATCAACCGCTAATTCATCATCTGCGTTTGATTCATCTACAGACTCCAAAAACTTCACGTTGTATGACTCTATGATCATGTCAGTTCTTTTTTTTAGCACACGATAAGCTCGACTATTGGTTGCATAGCCAAGAAAGATTCCTTCATCACTTCTGGAGTCAAACTTCCCTTTGTGCTCCCTGTCCTTAAAAATAAAGCACTTGCTACCAAAATTCTAAAAATATTTGACAGAGGGGTTTTATCTTTCCAGAGTTTGTATGGAGTCATCTTTGTTTTAGGTCTCAGATGAACTATGTTTTAAATGTAGCATGCAGTAGATATAGCCTCATCCCACAAATTCTGAGGAAGATTTTTTGATAACATTATCACCCAAGCCATGTCCTGTAAGGTTCATTTCTTTCTTTCAACAACACCATTCTGTTAAGGTGTTTTGGGAGCTGAAAATCCGTGAATTACTCCAATCTCATTATAGAACTCTTCATACGCTGAATTTTCAAATTCTTTCCTGTGATCACTCCTAATCCATTGTATTGTCATCTCCTTTTCGTTCATCATCCATTTGCACAGTTTTTTAAACACTTCAAAAGCTTCTGGTTTTTCCCTAAGAAACTCAACCCAGGTAAATTTGGAAAAATCATCAACGCAAACAAAGGTATAATACTTACCTCCAACATTGGCATATTGCATGGGGCCCATATGCAGAAGTTCTAAGTTTCTGGAGGTTGTGATGGCTTGTAGCTTCTTGTGTGTCTCTTTGGTTTGTTTCCCTTGGGTGCAGTTAGTGCATTCTTCAGTAATCTGATCTTCAAGTTTAGGCAGCCCTTGAACAGCTTCAAATCTGGCTAGATCTTTGATATTCCTGAAGTTAACATGTCCTAATTTTTTATGCCAAATATTGGCTGTGTTTAGCACAACTGAGTTACAAGTTGAGTCAGTGACTAGTTTGTAGCAGTTATTGCTTGTTCTCGCCCCTTGAAACACCACCTTTCCATTTGTATCAAGTAATCTACAAAACTTTTTGTTGAACCAAACATCATCGTCATCATCACACATTTGGCTTATGCTAATGAGGTTGTTGTCTAAGTCTTCTACAAACAACACATTCTTCAGTCCATTTTTCTTAATGAGCAGAGTTCCTCTTCCCACAACTGAAACTTCTCCTCCATTGGCATATTTGAATGTTCCGAAGACATCATAGGTGATATTCTTTAGTAGATGCTTCTAGTCGGTCATGTGTTGTGAACATCCGCTATCAAGTACCAAGTCACCTCCTCCTTAGTGACTTTGTATGCAATGACTATGGAGACTACAGTTTGAACCATCATGGCCACATGTTCCTCCCTTTTAAACTTCTCCACCCATTGCATCTTCTGTTTGCCTGCTAGATCCACTTTCTTCCTTGGAGCCCTGCTCTGTGGTTTAGGAAAGTTGAACATTCTTTAGAAGCAGTAAGGTCTGATGTGTCCTTTGACACCACAGTGATAGCTGACCACAGATTGCTTCCATCTTCTTCTTCTCTCTATTCAATTACTTCCCTTTTTAGTATATCCAAAATCTTCTTGGTTGTTGTGAGTTCTCCCAGAGTTAAGAATTTTGTTAAGTGAGTTTTTTCCATATGCAAATTTCTTCCATGTTTCCTCAACTTTAATTAACTTTCCTTCTGATTCAGTCAGCTTCTTAGTTTTGTCAGAGAGTTCACCTTTGACTTGTTTCAATTATACCACCAGTTGGATCTTTTCTTCTTCTAATTTTCTCACTGTATCAACTAAGAGGTGGTTAAGTTCAAATACCCTTTCAATATCAAAATTGACCTCTTCATCAGATTTACTACTATCAGGTTGTTGGGGTGATCTCTCGGGCTCAGATGTCTTGGTCGCAAAGACATCAGTGATTAAGGTAAAGACAGTGTAGTTTGCAAAGTTGCTGATGGTGTCTTTGTCACTATCATCGAAATAGTCATCTTCATCATCTGAACTCCAAGTGGATGATTTTGTTGCCTTCATTGCTTTCAATCTTTTCTTCGTATTAGCACATTCCTCCTTGATATGTCCAGTGCCTCCACATTCTAAACATTTTTTGTCTTTATTGTTAGCACAATTAGCATCTATATGACCATATCCTTTCGCATTCGTAACATTTTATTCCCTTTCTTCCAGAGCTATTGTCACTGCTTGATCTTCCTTGAGGTGTTTTTTCTCTAACATTGGTCTCTTATCTGAAGAATTGTTGCCTCTTCCAAATTTTTTGTTGAACCGATTAAGATTCTTCACAAGTATGGAAAGTGTTTCTTCCAACTTGGGAGCGTTCCCAGCAGTATTGTCATCCTGGTTGGATGTATCAACTATAAATGCAATATTCTTCGGTTTTGATGGATCAATACCTTCCTCAAGCCATAACTCCTGTTGATGAGATGCAAGATTCCCGATGAGTTCAGAATATTGGTAGGTTCTGAGGTTCTGTGTTTTTTGAATTGTAGTCACCTTCTGCCTAAAGTACCTGGGCAAAGATCTTAGGACCTTTCTTATGAGTTTTGCTTCCAGAATTGGTTCTCCCAACATGTGCACTTCAGTGGAGATCTTTCTGATTCTGTTATCGTATTCTTGAATGAGCTCCTTTTCTCCCATCTTCATGCTCTCAAACTTAGAAGTTAGAATTTGGAGTCTAGTCATACGAACAGATTATGTTCCTTCACATATATCCCTGAGGACATTCCAAGCATCAAAGGCTGTATCACAGATAGCAATGAGAGTCATGAACTATTTATCAACACCATTAAATAAAGCATTTAAGGCTCTAGAGTTGAAATTAGAATCAGTTATCTTGTTTTGAGTCCAGTTTGCCTCTGCTTTCACCAAGGTATCATTCTTGATCACCTCAGTTGGTGGAGTTCATTTTACAATGATGTTCCTCCAAGCTTGTTCAGCAATAAACTTGAGGTGCATCTTCATCATGTTCTTCTATATTGAGTAGTTTGAGTTTGTGAGCTTGAGTGGCCTCACAGTTGATCTTCATTCCTCCATTTTTGATTAGTTTGATCTTAATCCAATGGTCTGGATTTTGCTCTGACACCAAATTGAAAATGTAGGCCCGATAAAGAAACGTAAAATCCACACAAAGTAAAGTGTAGAAATTAAATGCCACATGATATGATATCACTGTTCAGATATCTGAAGATATCCTATATCAGCGGGGCCTTGCCCAGTTTCAATGCTTTCAATAAGGACTCATGAAAGAATACAAGAAGATATGATTGTGCTTCTAGTATCCTAAGTAGTATACTGACAACTCTATTGTTGTCAAGATTGCCTCATACACAGGGGGCAAGTTTGCTTCTCACAAATCTCTAAACACGTCTCACGTAGAAAGCCTAACACATAGAAGGCTACAATTCTAACTCTCTTCTCACAAACCTAGACCGCCTCACACATATAGCGGGACGCCTAACACACAAAAGGTTGAAAACACAAACACTCAACTCATATAGACGTTAACACCTCTCGGTTCGTGTCTCTCTATATTTGTGTTTATCTCTTCTGCTGCTGTATCTTCTCCTTTTATAGAGCTAGGTTATAGAGTCCTTCTTCACTTTGCACAAATAGGAAATCCCAGAAGATATGAATTTCCTGTTCTGTGAATTTCTTGTTATGTAGTTCTCCTATTCTACAATCTTCCGGATTTAATAGAATTCCTTTTTAGAGTTTTAATCAGTTTCTGTCTTAGTTTCCTCATTAAACAAGTCTTTGACTTGTTCAATGCTTGACAACATAATCTGAAAAGTCTTTTGACTCAAACCGGAAGACTTTAAACTTCTTCCTCAAGTAAAATAGACAACATTTTTAACAGCTATCAAAAACTGCCGACCCACTTGATCTTTAATACTCTGATTTCTCTAGCCACGACCCATTAAACCTCCAAATGTAGTTATAGACCCATCCATATGTATTCCCCGTGTATGAGCCTTTGTCTCCCCACTCTTTCATTAGTTCAAAAATATGTTTGACAAGAAATTCAGCAACTACTTGATACTTAAATGTAGATATGGGAACATACATTATATCAAACTCGCTAGCTCTATTGACCACTTGACTAATTAACCTGAAGAGTCAAGTTTGTGCAACATTTTTCATAGTAGCAAGTATGTCATAATATTTTATCTTTTAAGCTTAGAAATAATGTTTTAAGTTTTGTGCATTAACCAATATGGTGAAGGCAACTTTCTCCAAATTTGTGCATCACATTTCAATACCCTACAAAATTTTGTTAACGTAATATAAAAAGAATCTGCTTGTTGACTTCTTCCCTTACCAATTTTGAACTTATAGCTTCTAATAATACATCGATGTGTTAAAGGGATGGACATAAAAGATGGCACTTACAAGTATTTCTTCAAATGTTCAAAGGACTAATCGCATTCATTATCCTAACAGAATTTATTTAACCTCCTTAAATTTTTTTAAAATAATAATTATCTGAACATTGACTTGGAAAGAAAATGCAAGAGGCTAGTAATTCACCATATTACTTGTTGCTCCTCCTTGACAAACCTAAGGCTAGTCATCATAACAATGATGTTTATCTTTTGAACGTTAATATCATTGAACTTATCTGCAGAGAAATTGAAGACACTTTTAAGGGTTCAATATATATCCTGAGCATCGAAACATTGTCACTAATTTGCTAAATGATCTTCCTTGTCCTTCATTTTTATAATCAAGTAATCTACTTAACTAAATTGACAATCAAATTCCATCTCCTGAATCAACTGCGTCCTTAAGTGAGAGTGTAGACTTATCGGAAGTATAGGCATTGAGCTTTTATTTAACTGAGTTCCACAATGTACCAAAAATACTTTAAACGTTCACTAATGCCAAAACTCATAAGTTTAACAAATTTAGGTTAAATTAAAGTACTTTAAATTAACGAACCTTTATTATATGTTGATTATTTCTAACCTCTAAGTATTTATATGTTTTTTGTCTGATGGATGAGCATATTCCTTCAGTTGAGAGTTTTAACCCAGTACCAGAGGTCGAAGTGGAAACTTCTATTCCGGAACTAAGTGAGGATAAAAGTTCAACTAGAACTCAAGTTACTCAATATAAAAGTGAAGTTTGGAATCACTTTAACAAGACTATATCGACTGACGGAATTGAAAACTAGAGTGCAAGTATTGTCAAAAGCTGTATTTGAGTGGTTCAAAAGGTGGAACATCTCATTTAAAGAGACATATGGAATTATGTACTAAAAGGGAGATGGTTTTTGGAGATCAAATATTTTTGACCTCTAACCTTATGAAAGGGAAGAATGAATTGACCGTAACAACTTTTGACAACAGCAGATCAAGGATTTTGATGTCTAATATGATTATTGGAGATGAACAACTATTGTCTATGGTTGAAAGCAAAAGATTCAGGATATTTTTTAATTCACTCCAACCGACTTTCAAGGTTCCAAGTCAGAATACATTGAGGAAGGATATTTTCAAAATTTATGAAGACAAGAAAAGAGAGACATGAAGAGCATTGTCGAGTGTTGAAGGATGAATTGCCATAACAACAGACATGTGGACAACGGAAAACAAAAGAAGGGTTACATGGCAGTGACGGCACATTATATTAATAATGATTGAACGTTATGCAATAGACTTTTAAGGTAATATATATTTTTAATATTATTATCATTTTTTAATTATTTTATGAATTTATGATTAATGGTTGTAATATTTGTTCATGATAGGTTCATTTATGTGCCGACACCACATACAAATGAAAAATTGGCAAATGTGTTGAACTACTATTTGATGAATTTAAATATCGACAACAAAGTATCCACCATCACAGTCAACAATTGTAGGTAAGTTATTGGTTAGAGGTAAGTTATTTCATATGCGTTGTTTTGCGCATATTCTTAACTTGATTCTGAAGGATGGGTTGGAGACAATAAAGGAAGCAATAGATTATATTCGGAATAGTATTCTATATTGGAGTGCAACTCCTAAAAGAGTTGAAACTTTTGAAGATGGTGCACAAATTCTATGCATTCCGAGTTCAAAGAAATTGATTTTGGATTGTCCAACTAGATGGGACTCAACCTTTAAGATTTTGGAGTCAGCAATCCCATATGCTAAGGTGTTTATTAGACTAGCCAAAAGGGATTCTCAGTATACTTGCGTGTCAATAAAAGATCAATAGGCCTTGGCTGAAGAACTTAGTATGAAGTTGAAATCATTTTATGAGGCAACTGAATTGTTTTCAGGAACAAAATATCCAACTTCGCATAGTATTTTCAACACTATGTCCAACATAAAGCATGTTTTATGAATGTAGATATTTGACTCCAATGAAATTATTTGAAGTATGGTAGAGCGGTTGGCTGAGAAGTTGAATTCTTATTGGTCTAAGGTTTTGAATCCTTATTGGTCTAAGGTTGAAGATATTATTGCAGTATTATATATGTTGGACCCGAGATATAAAATGGACGAGGTTGAATATATTTATAGTGCATTGTACGATGGTGAAGCTCATGAGCGTGTACATACCATGAAACAATTATGTTGTCAATTGTTTAATGATTATCAAGTCAAAATGCAACAAACTCAAGATCAGGATTTTAGTAGTGCAGGCAGTTCAACTCCAACTTCAATTTCAGGTTCGACATCATCTTCTAACCCATTATTGACATATTCTCTTTCACATTTTTTGAAAAAGAAAAGGGCTAAGACTTCTTATAATATGACAGAGTTAGATAAATATTTTTCTGAAGATTGTGTTCTTGAAACTGAACGTGAGCACTTCGATATATTATCATGGTGGAAGAAGCCTGGAATTAATTATCCAACATTGCAAGTCATTGCACGAGACTTGTTAGCGATTCCATCATCCACCGTTAGTTCAAAGTCTACATTTAGTACTAATAGTCAAGTTATTAGTTCTCATTATGCTTAACTTCTCAACGCACTGTGGAAGTTCTTATGTTTGCTCAAAGTTAGTTAAATAAAGAAGATATTGATAGTAAATTCCTTTCTTTTTGATATATTAATTTTATCTATTTTTATATTATCTTATCTAATATTGTGTTTTTAATTTTCCTACAACCATATGTATTAATGCAGAGATGACTAGTGAAATTAATCAACCAATTACATGTTATTTTGATCAAATATATGAAGATGAAGGTATATTTATTTTTCTTTTAATTTTAATATTACATTACTAAATATTCTTTTTATTTTAATATTACATTACTAAATATAATGTTTGTATATATAGATGATTTGATTCAAATTGTTGACAATCCTAGTAACAAGTACAATTTGATGCTCTCTTAGTTTCCACTCTTCAGTATCCAATGTCCAAACTTCATATGTCCGACATGATGTTATCTTAATTTTATAAATTGTATCATTTCTTGTAAAATGATTTGGATAATCATTTGTGCACAACAAAGTTTTCTATAATTAATGAATTTGGTTTATCAATTGTCACTTATAACAATTAATTATTTAAGTAAAATTAAAATTCGTAATTAATTGAATTGAAATTCCTAACTATAATTAACTTAATGAACCTTCCTACAAATTCCTAATCAATTGAATTAAAATTCCTAATTAATTAGTTATTTATATAATCACATGTTTCAATGGAAGGTTATTATTAAATTCAAATTAATCAATTCAACTTTGTATTTTTTTAACATATTAGTGTCAATGTAACTTCAATTAAATAAAATTAAGTTATTAATTTTAATCTTTTAATTGCTTATAATTTTATTTTTAATTATACATTAATTTATTTTTTGTTGGAGTCCTTACTACTTAGTAAATTTTCTAAAGTATAGAATATGACATATAGCATTTTTTAAATCAATTTTCTTTATTAAAGTTTATTTATTTTATTAAAATGTTTGTATAAGAGTGTGTTTGTGTAGTAGAGACAGATATGCTTTAATAAGAGACAAGACGACAACAATGACCTCACAACTTTTACACAGTACTAACAAAACACTGACTATCATTAGGTCTCTTGACTCGCAACTTTTACGAGTTAAAGAATTAGCTCGTTCAACTCGATAATATCGTACAAATTCACACAAGTCGACAATATAAAAATAATTATAGTAAATTTTAATAAAAGTAATAATTTATAAAAATATATCAAAAGTATTTACAAAATGTATTTTAGTTTTAATAAAATAATAGTTCTTTTCAATATAGTATATGACCTTACGTACATCTTTCTATAACTCAATTACTTTTGTATTCTATTGAAATTGATACATTAGGATTAATAAAGTGATTGATTCATTCTAAGATTTATATAAATACATATATGCATAATGTATGTATTGTGTAAATATGAAATAGAAAATAGAAAAGTTCAAATGCATTAAGAGTAATCATGACAATTTATTTTAATATGTGTAATTAAAATATGAAATTTTAAAATGATCATTTAATAATAGATATAATATGAAAAGATAATAATATTTATAGAAGTAAAAAAATCAACAATAACTAAAAGTTACATGTATAATAATTATTTAAAGTATATAATTTTGAACAACAACATCAATTAAGAGTTCTGTATATAATTTATAAAAACATTAAAAGTTTGAAAATATTATACTATAAACTTAATATACTTATTTTTTTAAAATCATATTAAAAAGAATTATAATAATTTTTTAAACACGTAAAAATAATATTTGAAATAAATTGTACTTAAATATTAACTTTTTTACATTTACATTGTAATTAATTGTTATAATAAAATTACAAAATTGAAACTAAATTCACTTGTTTGTAGGGAATAATTATAACAACATTATCATTGCTACATATTTTTAATAAATATATATTGGTTTGTATTTTATATCATTTATTTTAGGGTTAATTACTAAAAAAAGCCCAAACTTTCTTCAATTTTTTAATTATAGCCCGAACTTTAAAAAGTAGCAATTAAATGCCCAAACTTTCAATTTTTTCAATTATAGCCTAAATTTAAAAAAATGATAATAAAATACTGAAACTTTCAATTTTCTTCAATTCTAGCCTGACGTTATCTATTGTTCTCCCTCAACCCTTTGTTTTATGTTTGTTCTTTTGACACCCCAAACTACTCTTGCGTTACAACATACTGCATTAATAAGCTCTTCGTTTTTATGTCATTCTCCTGATGTCCTTAGTGTGAGGGCATTAGAGCTACATTATCTAAAAATTGAAGGGTGAAGGTGTCAAGAGAACAAATTGAAAACGAAGAGAAAAACTAAAATCAAAGCATAAGGTTGTCGGGACTACGTAATCTGATTTAGGTCATTTTTAAATGACGACGTCTTTTAATTATGTGATCAAACGACGTTGTTTCATTAATCTTCATTTGTTGTGTGAATTTTGGCTCACATGTATTAATAATTAAAGTTTTTGAAACACGTGGTAAATCACGTTTACAAACTTAACAGAAATATTAACGTCGGGCTAGAATTAAAAATTTTGAAAGTTTGAGCATTTTATTGCTACTTTTTGAATTTTGGGCTATAATTGAAAAAAATTTGAAAATTTTAGCATTTTATTGCTACTTTTTAAAGTTCGGGCTATAATTGAAAAATTGATGAAAGTTTAAGTCTTTTTTATAATTATTTATTTTATATAAATATTTTTGTATAATTTATTAGTAATTCCATCCTACACTTTAATATAAATGGTAATGCTATAATTTATAATTTGGGAATTTTAAATATATAACTACAATTTTAAAATTTTCTTAAAATAGATATATAATTTTTTTTAAAATTTTATTAAAATTTCAAGCAAATTTAGGCCCAATAGGCTACCCATGGCCCGCCTGGGCTGAAATATTTTTTGGTTGGGCTGGCTAGGCCATAGGTAGCCCAAGCTCAGCCCAGCCTGTTGCCATTCCTAATTTCACAGATGTCCTGAGGCTATAAATAGGTTAAAAATATAAGCCACTAAAAAATTGTAAGCAATAGTAAGTCAAAGCAATAAAGTTTTTTTTGTGCAAATCATTCTCTTCATTTCTCATATCCTCATTCCTTTAGTCATTATCCATTTACTCTTCAACTTATCAAAGCAAGCCTTAGCTAACATCACCTATGTCCCATAAAATAAAATCAAGCAAATACTCCTTATATCCTACACAAGTTAATTCTCCCCAAAATCTTACGGTGTTATCAAAGCAATGTTGATCCTTCTCAATGGCCTTCCTTACTTCACTTAATTTATCAAATTTTTATTATACCCAAACCTTATTTCTCATTTTAAATAGAGAAGCCTATAATTATTGGAGCATCTAAATGAAGACTATATATTCATATCATAAGTCTCGTGGGATATTATAAAGAATAGTTATGAAGTTTCGACAAGCCAAGAAGAATTGGCTACGTGGAGAGAAGTATAACAAAAGCACTATGAGAAAAATAAGCAACATGATGCCAAGGAAGTTTTTGTTAGAATTATGCAAGCAAGCGATGCAAAAGAGGCAAGGAAGACTCATAAAAATGAGTTTAGAGGTATGAACAATGTAATATCCATCAAACTCCAACCCTTATGGAAATATTTTGACACACTACTAATGCTAGAAGATAAATCAATACAATATGCCTTCTCTCTTGTCTTTAATTTCTTCAATTAAATTAGAAGTTACGGAAACACGTTAGAAAAACAAGAAAAAAATAAAAAAATATTAAGAAGTCTTCCTTCAAGTTACGGAGACATGATAGAAAAAAATTAAAAATATTAAGAAGTCTTCCTTCAAAATATGATTATATTGTGGCTATCATAAAATTATCAAAATATTTATTAACACTCACTCTAGTGGAATTAATAAGCTCTTTAAAAGCTTATAAAGTTATATTAAAAAGATTTGAGTAACCACTAGAGCAAGAATTCCAAACAAAAATAAATATCTTTTTAATATAACTTTTTTAATAAAGTTATATTAAAAAGACCGATCCACTGGATGACAAGGCTTAAATAGATCGCTAGGCGTGATCATTACTAACGGTTCATGTTTTCTGACAGACTATCACACACGTCTTTCTGGCTACTGTGCAGCCGTCAGGTGCGTCCTTTTAACTACCGTACAGCCGTCAGCCGTCAGGCGCATCCTTTCATTTAGTGTGCCGTTCTAGACTTCGAACAACCCTAATTCACCTCAGCTCAGATTCCGCCACGTGTTCGCATCCGGCCCGGATCATCGACACGCGTCGAGTGTTAGTTGGGACTTTGCATGGCTGATCTTCTATAAATACCCAAGATTGACAGACTACAGGCTTTCTTCACGCTTATTTCGT
>JANITX010000212.1:73461463-73476763 GCA_027564395.1 Erythroxylum ulei | reverse complement strand
ATATATTTTATGTACTCTGGTCGTTGCCAGTACTGGAGGTATTTCAAGTAGCCAATAAATGCTTCATCTTCAAAATAACGGTTCTGAGCTAAATCTACAGTTTAAAAATTCAACAATCCAGCATTAGGCAATACACAAAATGGATAAAGACCAGAAAGTGAAAAATGACACCCAAGGCCTATAAGTAGAAAAGCCATGAACACGAGTCAAGAACATAAAGGGAAATGCGAAAGAAACAAAGATTTTCTTGAGAAACGTTCATTTGGTGCGGTAGAACTTTTGTGTGGTAATCTATGAGTGCATGTCTAGGAAAGTTCTGGCTAAGGAAAGACTTGGTATTTAAGTGTGTCATTTGTGACCCACCTCTCTTTTCTGGGAACTTACTTAGTGTACTATTTATTTCTACGGTAAAATTCATTCAGGCAGAAGAGCACAGGAAAAATGTCGAGAAATAAGACTTCGAATCCTCTTAGATTTGATGTGGAGAAATTCGACAGGAGAATCAATTTTGACTTGTGACAAGTGCAAGTCAGGGACATTTTGATTCAGTAAGGGTTACATAAGGCATTGAAAGGCAGACAAATCCCTGGTATCAACACTACTACTAGCGATACTAGCAAGACAGCTAGTACGGACAGATCTAATATGAGCGATGAAGATTGGGAGGATCTGGATTTGAGAGCAGCAAGCGAGATACGATTGTGTTTGGTTAAGAATGTCCTTGCAAATGTGCATGGAATATCTATAGTAAAGGAGGTCTGGCAAAAGCTCGAGGAGTTGTATCAAACAAAGGACGTCTCAAATCGGGTGTACCTAAAAGAGCAGTTTCATACACTGCGAATGAGGGAAGGTACTACAATTTCAGATCATTTAAGTGTTCTTAATGGGATCATCTCTTAATTGAAGGCTATTGGAGTTCGTATAGATAATCAGGATCAAGCTTAGAGACTCATTTGGTCTCTTCCACCTTCATATGAACACATGAAACCAATTTTGATTCATGGGAAGGAGAAGATAGTTTTTTCTGAAGTTATCGGAAAACTCTTTTCAGAAGAGAGAAGATTGGGCGGTGGAAGAAATGTTTCTCCTGAAAACTCAGCTCTGGTGGTAGTTGAATATCGGAAGAAAAACTCCATAAAGAAAAATATAGTATGCTAGACGTGTGGACAATCTGGGCACGTGAGGAAAAATTGTTCAAGAGGTAGAGCGGGTTCGACAAGAGGCTTTGGGTCAGTTAATGGAGAGACTAACAATGTCACTAACATTGTCTCCATAGATAATGATTTTGCTCTCTAAAAAGGTGGGTATGTACATCCTCACGACATGTCGCTAGTCCTAAAGATTCCATGATAGAGGATGTGTTACTATTAGCGGATCTACAAGTTTGCACATGGGCATTGGTTGACATTAATGCAAGGTGTGAGGTGGAATTTATGTTGATGGTTGATGAATTTCCAGGAAAGCCAAACATGAGAGTTGCACTATAATTTTTTCATCAAGGTTATTTTTGACATGTGTCGAAATAAAAGGCTTGGAATTGGTTTATTCTGAGTGAGTATGCTTTTGTGGTGGAGCATGATGCTGTGAAGCATGATAATTCTCTACATTGAGAGTTATGTTATTTTCAGAAGATCTTCATTGAGGTGGAGTGTGGTTGTGGGATCAACCAAACTCGTCAAGGTGGAGATTGTTGAGTTTTGGCTCCTTTTTTTGTCCCATATTGGTTGGAAAAAACAATTGGGGCAAGACCCTTGCCTATATAAGGAGGTTGCTACCTCCTTAGTTAATACACCAATATAAAATCAAAGATTTGTATAACAAATTTGACTCTAGTTAAATTTTTCTTTTGAGGTGAGAGTTGGAGAGTTTGTTTTGGGTATTTCTTTGTGGGTGTGTTGGTGTATTAGGGGATTAGGTGAGAGGAAAAATTGTGTGATTGTAAGGATTTTTCACATAGTGAATTTTTTTCTTGTTGCCTACGGTTTTTTATCCGGTTTGGGAGTTTCCACGTAAATTCACTTGTATTGTTATTATTTCTTTATTTTTTGATATTTTTGTTATTCAAATATCCTTGGGTGTGGGCTCGGGAGGTGTAAATCCCAATAATATTTAGTTGTTAATATTAGTGTGGTTAAATATTAAAAATTATAGATAAATTTATTTAATAAATTAACTAAGTAAATTATTTACTTTAACATTTATATAATTATTTATTAATAAAATTTTATTATGATAAATAAGTACATTGTTTTAAATTTTTATTAATAAACCAATATTTATTTTACTATAAAAATAATATTGTCATTTAAATATTTTATTTATAAATAGTTATTTAAAATTTAAAATTTGCCTATTTGGAGCAAAAATATGAATAATGTACTAAACGATTGGTCCGAACAATACCGATCGTAATAAGAAAAAGGAAATATCGAACGGGAAAGTTTTGTAGCAAATTTTGATACTAATTTATATCACCACTTTCATTTAGTACCTATCCGTAATTGAAATATTAACTAGAATTATAAATTTTTTTAAAAATAGAATTTGATTTCCTATATAAATTAATAATTACCTATAAATAAAAAGGAATATGATTTAAATTTTCTATAATTTATTTAATAAATAATAAAGATACAAATTATAATATATTAAATAATTTTTTAATTAGACTTATACAAAGTGATTATAGAATATATAAGTAAATATATTAGTTTTACATAATTTAAATATATTTAATAAGAAATTTTTATATTTATATATTTCATATTGAAAATATATACTTTTTAATGCATACATATGAAACAATTATTCTAATAAATTTTCAAATATATAATGGTAACATTTGAAAATAAATTTATTTATTATAAATTCATATTTTTTTTACTTTGTGTTATTCTTAATTATTATATCTATATGAGATTTAAATGATCTTTTTCTCATCTTAATTATGAGAAATATATGAAAATTGTATTAATAAAAATAAAAAATATTATTATGTCAAGTTTATACTATTATGATTTGTTGAGATGAGATTGAAGTAAAGTAAAAAAATATATCTAACATAATTTATTGAAGGACTGTTTTACAATTTTATGAAATTTAAATACTATTTTTAAAATTTTTAAAAATTATCCAAAATATTATCTGATATTAACTGGTACTAGTATTGTACTGTACCAGAACTTATGAATGAAAAATAAGTCTAGACTCGATCCCACCCAACCAACTTAACCTAAAGTTAATTGGACTGACTAGTTTGACTCAGCTTTGGGCAGATATTTTTCAAAATTTTGAGCTTTGGATCGTTCTGGGCAACTTTGAAAAATAACATTGTTTTTCAAATTTTAAATTATAAAATATGGCTAGGTCTGAGTTAGAATTTTCAGGTAGGACTAGGGCTTGAGTAGACCCGACTTACTGCTATCCCTGTCAGAGTCAAATCTAGTATGACATTCGTAACATTAGAGATATCTTAAATTTTAATATATTTATTAAATTAAATTATTTTAAATTTTATATTAATTATAACTAAACCAAATTTATCATACTTTTTATTAGTAATTAATATTAAATAAATCAATATTACATATTTAGAATTATGAAAAAAAGTAAGATTAATTTTGTAATTTTTCATAAGTTATGAAAATAAAAAGAAACCAAAAAACTCAAATGAACAAATTTTTATATAAATTGAAAATGAAATCAAACAAGTACTTATTAATGTCAGAATAATTATATTTTATTATTGATCATAACTAAATATTAAATAAAAAGTAGAGATAAATTAATTTTTGAATTAATCAAGTAAATAATTTTAATTTAATATCTTATAAAATAAAAATTTTATTATGTTAAAAATAAAATAATTAAATAAGTAATAATTTATTTATAAACAAGTCCTTATTAACGCCAGAATAATTATATTTTATTATTGATCATAACTAAATATTAAATAAAAAGTAAAGATAAATTTATTTTTTAATTAATCACGTAAATAATTTTATTTTAATATCTTATAAAATAAAAATTTTATTATGTTAAAAAATAAAATAATCAAATATGTAATAATTTATTTATAAACTTAAAATTTATTTTTTTTATATATTTTAATCACTAAAAATAAATTTTTTAAATTTACATATTCTAAGATATTTTAATTTTAAATATATTTAATAAATAATTATCATACTTGAAAAATAATTTTATTTTAGAAATTAGTTCTTAAAATAATTATTGAAAATTAAAACTAAATAATAAAATTATATCAGTTATATTTATTATTTATAGAAAATAATTTATAATATATTTAATTAATGGCAAATTAAATTATCATAAAAAAGGAAATAGTTTCTATAATTTTTATAAATTATAAAACTTGAAAGAAACTAAAATAGAAAACATAAATAAAAAAATTGAAACAAACTTATTTTTTACTAAACTTGAAAACAAAAAAAGCCTAGTGAAAGCAGCAAGCCCTTATTAATCTCTGACACTAATTCCTTAAATTTTTTGATCCCAAATATTGAAGATTATTATATTGTTCATAAAAAAAAAGCAATTCCTTGTAATATGTTACCGAGTTCAGATCTTCTGTCCAATATTATGGTGTCTTATTATGTCCAATAAATTTCAACCGTTTATTCATGTGGGTCCTGTATGGAACCCATGTGGGATCCGCAAAATAAATGATTGAAATTTTATGAGACAGAATAAGACAGAGTAAAACTAGACAGAAGATCTGGTCCTATGATACCGATCATCACACGTACGGCTCAGATAGGTGTAAGAGGAAACATGGTTTCTCAGGTTCAAAAATACAAATATTTGAGAAAGTTTATGCATAGTACAGCTTTTGCTTTAATAACTTCTCTGAATAAAGTGGTTTATTTGCATGATGTGAAACAATAAAAAGGGCTTTTAACAAGTTCATAGGGAAGCATACACTGATTCAATCCCCTTTCTTCCTTCTATAAATGCGGTTTTGAGTAAAAAGAATGGAACTTTTTGCAGAACCTTATCCGCACTGCGCCCAAAAAGAGAACCTCTTTTCTTTAAAGTTGTTTGCAAATTAGGTATTCATACAAATCATAAAGTTTGACACAATTTGGAAAGCAGTGTAGTAAGTGGTGCTATAACCATAGAAATTGTGCTACGTTCTTAACAAATTTGTTAGGTTTCATATACCATGATCTAGGAGATTCCTAAAAAAAATAATATCTTGGACTGTTTCATCGATGTCACAAGCCACAGCCAGAGGGTAGAACCAAAAAAAGAGTTTCTGAGTTCAACACATTATTTCTGTTCAGTTGCTAATCGATATAAAAAGGAAAAAAGAGAAAGAAAGAAGAAAAAGCATAGAAGAATCAGACAGAATGGCTCCAGGCCAATAATGCTAATGTTGTGTCTGGATATGGTGGTTTACTAACGTGCGCATGTGGCAAATACTCTAAGTCAATAATAGTTTTCAGGTAATTTGATAAGATGGCGTGATCCACCAACTGTATAATGTTTGGTACTCAAATAGTTGAACTGTTAGGTCTTTGTCAAGAAGGCGACTTTCTACTTCTCTTTTAATGTTGTGCAACAGTGGTTATGGTGTTGAAATGAGCTATCACACAGTACGTCTATTTATTCTAACATCACCATTTCGGTTCAGCTCATTCTCTGGTTCCGAAATCAATCCCTTGTCAATGTTCCTTCCCTTGTAGATTCTTTCAGTGCAAAATGTCAAGTTACGGGCTCGTTTTGAGCTATACTGAATAAGCTTTGGCAATGCCTGCTAATCGCAATCCACTGTAACATAAAGAAGGGCCGAGCTTGGCTGCCGAAAATGAGTGGTTGGAACCCCCAACTCACTACAAAATGCTTTTGCTTTGACAGGATTTTACACTGATATGCAATGAAGCTTTAGACATGCCAAAGCAGATTTAGTTGGAATTACTATAAACTGTACCACTGTCTAGATTTGTTTCGGGCAGTTTCTGGTTGAGCTTCCGTGCATTTGAAGTGCTAACAAATCAATATTTGCTTCAGTTACATAGTAAATGTATACATACCATGCCAGATGAAAATGAATGTTTGCAACACTTGGTTAAGTTTGAAAGCAACTTGTTCACTCCACTTGATTTGATTGGTACTTTTGCCAGGGTAGGGCCATATTAGTCGTTGATAAGGTTTTATAACCTTGCTCCACAGCTCAAGTAAAGTTGAGGCACCTTAGCTATGCCACTATCAGTCTATCAGATTCATGTTTAACCCTATATGGTCTGTTAATAATCGGTTCTCAAGTCTGCTATGGATAGGAAAGGTGGTCAAATTTTCTTGTATTATACTGGAAGAGGCATCTTTTACTCTTGGTAAGGACTATATTTTGCATGCTTTTGGCTGAAAATGTGGAACGCATTGTAGGATAGTCAAACACGTGTTTGGCATAGACCTTCTAGCCAAATTTGCGTCACAACTCAAGCTTCTCTTTGTTTCGAATTATTTACTCTTTCAGATTCCTGATGTTCTCAGTTGAAAACGCTGACAAGCTTCTGGATATGTGCTTATACTAAAAGAACATTGGTAAACCCTTTTAATTTTGGTGTTCAGTGATGATTTAAAGAAATTTTGTGTTTATTAAGCAAGCATACACGTAAAACTAGTTGACTATGTGGTAGTTATGGGAAGATGAAGGGAAAGCTAGAAGATATAAATGTCCATCCTCTCTTTGCCTACAATTTGTTTTTATTTGGTATAATTTCTCGCTTGTTCAATACCAATACCTAACTTACTAAGAATAGTCATCGCAGCTGGTTTTCACTTTTCAAGAGGTAGAGAATGGCCTTACCGCATCCATAAAGCATTGCAATTTTGTCAGCCTCTCATGAGTATATTACGCATGGATGCTTATGCATATCATAATACATTAATCTTATGTGTTTCAAAAATAACTAAAAACACCTTTAGTTTGCGGTGGGTTGGAAGTCGCACATCAAGCAATGGAAGCCACAAAAATGATCCATAGGAAAGAGTCTCCATAATTGAAGAACATAAAAAATATGGTTGAAGAAATAGGATCAAGTAGATCATGTCCTCTTCGCCTTATCTCAACCACTAGAGATCGACAATTCGGATTATGTCCCAAATCTATTCAAAGTCGATGTCCAAAATGAGATCAATGTCCTTAGTCTAAGTTGGAAAATTAATAATGTCCTTAGTCTAAGTTGGAAAATTAATGAACTACTCCGGTTTTGTTTAATGAAATGTTTGGCCATTCATTGAAGAAAGGTCAAAGAATTAGCAATTTAGGCTCGTCCTTGGTTTAGCACAGCTTAGTTATGACCTCCCTTAGAGCTTTTCATTTGCCCCTTTTGTTTATAGGTCCATCCATCAAAGTAGAAGATACTTGAGATTATAATAGCCAAATGGGGAGTTTGGTTCTAGGGATTTAGCTTTGAATAGCTTGGAAGCTAAGGTATGTATGAGTCCTAACTCCTGTTGAAAAGTAAGGCGTGAACCTTTTTCCTTCCTTACGAAAGCCAAAAATTCCAAGCTTCACTGTCGTGGGATGCCACATGAGGAAGTATACAAAACTATATGCATGATCAAGCAAGCGGTCAAATTAGCCTATTCTTAAGCATTTGTGAATCTCATCAGCTTGGAAAAAGACATGCGCATGTAGATGTTGAGAATCCTATAGTTGCTCCAATTTGAAATTAGTGTTTCTCTATTCATGATAAACATGCTTTATATGGTTCAATAGCTTTTGTTTACGGGAGACATTGATTGGTCGATGACTAGAAAATTTTATCTTCAATTTTCCCTGTTTGAATTGGTGGAGGTGAAGTCAAAATGTAACTAAATACCACATGTTATGTAAATCAATTCTAGGAGTTTGAAAAGTGGACTGAGTTTTCAAAGACTTCTTGAATGGTTAATGATGTTGTTTTAAGGTTGATAACAATCTTCCAGGACTAAAAAGCTTAATTATTGGTTAGAAATTTGTGGACACCTGAACTCCGCAATTTGTTATAAAACAAGAAAAGTCTTAGTTCTGTTGAACTCCATTCCGATTCACTCCCCTAGAATATTAGAGAGGAGTAAAATGCATCTTCCAGGTAAGGATAATGACGGCATCGATGATAAAGAAGGTCCATAACTTACACAGATTACTTAGTAACTAAGAGAATTGAGGATTCATCCATTTTACATGCTTGATACTAATAATGCAAATTGTACGGATTCATCCATCGTATTGTGAATTAGTCAAGCCCAAATGATGGATATTATCTACTTTTAAAAATGAAATAAAAAAGTTTAAATTTCTGAGTTTTAAGTCAAAACTAAGAATATTACAAAGTAATACAGACCCATTTTATCATTTGTCATTTCCCACTTCATCTGATCTTAATAGGTCAAATTCCTGAGAGAGTGAAAGACAAACAAAGACATAGTAAGATTGGTAATTGCCAGATGAGGAGTCATCTCGCATCAAGAAATGTTTAATCAAGGAATCCCCAAAAGGTCTCCAATATGTGGGCATCATCTTGGACATGATCTTTCATCTTCAACTAACGTCATAATTCAATAGAATGGACCACTTTTTTAGGTTTAGGTCTTAAAAGATTAGGATCACATCACATCACTTTAAAACTTGAAGTACAGAACCAACAAGTAAAACTATTATTAGGAATTATAAATCCCTCAAATCTATGTACACCCATGTGAATTCCCATCCAAAAGTTGATTCAATTTCAATACCAATGCTCATGTCCTACAACATTTCTTCGAGCATTAGCCAACAGAAATAATGGTAATTGATAAATTTTTCGACTTTTCGAGAACTCCGCGTATTATTGAACTTTCTCATATTCCGAATTTCAGTAAAATTTTTACTGTTATTGGTGGTAAATTTTTGGGCTTTCTTTTGATTAGTATACCACCAAATTACCTAAAAGGAAATGTTTTCAACTGTTCTCAATGGTGGGAAAATTAAATCAACAAATCAAAGAAGCAAAATAAAAAAAAGGAAGAAAGTACAAGGGCTCTCTCTTTTAGGCTTGGGTTACATGAGAACCATTTGGACTTGAAATGGCCTTGACAATGCATTTCTTATGCTACGCAAAGGTCTTAAAGTCCAACTAACATACAGGGCTTTGGCCCATAATTGACTCATCACTATCAATCTACCGTGCGATATTTGTCTCCACATAATCCAATGGCTACGATGTGAACTTTGGCATGGAAGTACATTAGCTTTGAGAACTCGAGTTCTAACACTGCTCGATCACTTTTGTTGCGTCTGAAACTCTAAATCTCGCTCTAAGATGCAAGCTTTTTGATTCTACTTTCTGAAGCTATGGCCTTTTTTGGTAGAATCAATCAAACTAAGCTTAAACTATTGTCTAACCAGTACAAGCGATGTTACTCTCTAATCCCTTGTGCTTCTTCTTCGCTTGTATACACCACTAGAGCCTCCAGATCGCTAGTGTCCGAGCCTTTTTGGGCTGTTCACGATAGGCACTGCAATTTTCACCTCAACGTCAGGTTTTTTGCTGCTCCCGCTCAGGTACAATTGGCTTCTTCTCTTCCTTTGTTGGAAAACATTGCTGTTCGCTGTCTTTGTGAGAATTATGAAAAGAGCTTTTGTGAGGAGCCACTGAACAATCACTTATAGGATACATGATCTAATGTGAGTTTTAGCTGCTTCCTTTAGTGCTGGTTATTGCGTAGAGGTTTATTGGTTAATGAAATTCGAGTACTTTATATGGGGAAGTTCTTAAGCGACACTTGGTGAATATGACGTGTCTTGAAATTCCAGTTCAAGTCAAATAAGGAAGATAAGAGCACAAATGGGCCACGCTTAAATGATGAAATCACTGGTCAGACTGTTAGGCTTGTTTATGACGAAGGTATGTACTTCGCTCCTGGATGAAAATGGTTATGGATATCTTTAATGTGCTTATGAAATGTTTGATGTATTATAAAATCCAGTAATAGGTACATTTTGGCAAAAGTACAACATAGTAGGTTTTGAATGCAACCAATGCAAAACCTTAATGCACCTGTGGATACTTAATTTCATTCTTCTTTCCTCTCAAGATATTGAAGTGGACATTATTGGTTGATGGAATTAGCAAAAGTTTTACCTTTCAGGGCTATGCCTCCAAAGGCAGTGATTGAGGCAATGGATACTGTTCATAGCTAGTTTAGTCTTCATTCTACTTAATTGCTAGTAACCTTCCTTCTGGTCAATCTTTTTAGTTGCCTGCCTGCATACTGAGGATGAGTGACTGGTTCTTTTTCCTTTCATGATCATGAAAGTGGATTGAAATTGTGGGATTTGGTCCCAGCAAGGGTAAAAAGTGAGTCATGGAAGTGAAACTGAATTGACAAATTAATTTCTTATTTTCTAAAGCTGTGATTACAAAAGAAACGAATTAACTCATCAATTTTATGATGAGTTAATTACTGTATTCATACAAGGAGCTAGTAGAGTCTTCCATCACTGGGTTCTCTATATTTTGGACGATTTTGGAGTCAGTTAAAATTTACAGTGATGAATCCGTGCAGGACATGTTATTGTCTCTCTTCATGAAGCACTAGAACAAGCAAGGAAGCTGAATCTTGAGTTAGTGGAGGTAAGCTGTTAAAATTATGTCTGTGGTGCTGGATTTTCTTTTCCAGGTTAATTCATCACCATGCTATATGTTGCCTTGTTACTTTTTAGCTGCTTAATCTCATATTTCTGACTGCTTTTATTTATCTAGTTTCCCATGTAATTCAGTATTGTTTGAGGCTTGTGTTCCTTTGTTGCAGGTTCAGAGAAATGCTAATCCACCTGTCTGTAAAATCATGGACTTTCACAAAGAGAAGTATGCTCAAGAGTTGAAGGCAAAGGAACATGCTAAAAGTAAGGTATGAGAATATCAAACTATTTCTTTGTATTCAGTACTTCTGTGGTAAGGTTATGGAGAATGCTGCTAGGCATTAGAAATGGCTCTTTTATGATGGCATAATTTCCCAATTTCAGAAATCATTCAAAAGGGTCAGGACAAAGGTGATCTTACAAAATAATATTCATGGTGGAAAACATGCTCTTAGAAGTATGTGCAGAGCATGTACAAACTTGATCCTTCTCACTGAGTTTTAATGAATGTAAAGCATTGCATTTAGTAATAAGTTTAAGATTTCTAAATTTTACCTTCCTACTTTAAATTGTGGGCATCTTGCCACCCGTTATTTTCCTTTTTTAAATTGCTGTTAATGATATTTGAGCAGCTGCTGCTATCAGTAAGAATTTTATATTAATCTATATACTGTTTATGCAGTCGGAGTTGCAATTGCGAAAGGGAGATTGCAAAGAAGTTCGATTCACAGGGAAAATTGTATGTTCTTCCCAAATTATTTTCAAATACAATCTCCATCATTACAGCTCAAATCATCCCGAATTTTGATTAATTAATAAAAAGCTTTAAGGCAGCAATGGGATGTGTCTTATGGGGATAAAGTTGAAGTAATGTCAACTGTTAGGTCTTTAAAAAATCAAAATCATATGAACAATTTGCGTAATTGTCTGGTAGGGAGTTATACGTATTAATAGTGAGGGATTACCTATTAATGATGGGGGACTATATGCAAATTCATGTCACATAGTTTTATATATGCCTTGTTAACAGATCATCTGTTGGATTTGGGACAAACCTGGCTTTTGTTATTGTCCATGTGAATGCATCTCTATAAGTCTGTTGCACCTGAAACTCCGTGGGCATACTTAAGGGGAAAATTGAATGTGCCTGCTGCTTGGGCATATCATGCATTCACTGACCAACCAACCTACTGTAGGACAATATTCTAATAGTATCTTCTCCTTCTTAGATTGTATTCAGTATTACTTATTGTACTCATAATGGATTCAGCAGCCTCGATGAAGCACCACTCTTCGTTAGGGAAATGTTGAATTCAATATTTTTGGTTCTTTATTCTCATATCTATCCTGTTACAGACAAATCCTATATAACTGAAATTATTTTATGTTTTCTTATTGTTGTCTGAACAATGAATTGAGCTATTACATGGAGTTGCACACTGCTATTTGACAAAGATGGAAAAGAGGTGGGTTGACATTAAAGCTTCTTACTGTTTTGCTTTCAGGAACAAAAGGACTTAAAAATGAAAGCAGATACGGTTAAGAGATTGATGGAGCGTGGTTATCGTGTGAAGGTACTTTCCTTTTTTTCCCAAGGAGTTCCAAAATGATTACTATATACCATTGTTTTATAGGCATTTGGGTAGAGGAGCCATTGGTTGGTGTGATGGAAGAGTCTTGGGCTTTTAGCTTAATTGTGCAGGCTGATTCTGACAGCTACTTCATGCAGAGATTTTAGGTGTGGGAGTATCATAAATTTCTGCTGTTTGGAACCCCTACTTCTGGGACTTGTACTTGAAAGTGGTGTTTTTGAATTACATTATTACTTTATAATTACGCAGCAAAATTCGATTATGTAGACACAGGACTTAAAGGACAAAATGAATAGGAATAATACCCCCTTCTCCATCATTCCATTTTGGCGCTGTTTAATATTTATTGGTACCTCATAATGCTTAAATATGAATTTTCCGTAGAGTTGCATGATATACATGTTTGCTATCTCTCTTCATATCATTTCAGAACCACTATTTGGTATCAGGAGATAGAGAGGCTCGTAAAATTTTGCTATGTGCACTATTGTTAGTAATGTCCATTCTTCATAATCATAAAGTACGTTTACTGAACAAGTATACATAGACATAGCGGATTCATACTTGAATATTTCAATTGAGCTTTTAAGGGCTGCAAACCCACTTCGCGGTGACTGTAATCCAAAATTAAGCTTTTACGGCCTTCTTGGCTGGGGAGCTATATTACTGTATATGACTTGCTTTATTGGTAAACTCAATTACCATCAAACAAACATATCACATTTGTGGAGATGCAGCTTCCATATTCTGTCAGCAGTCTTGGTCATTGCCGGGAGAAATTTCGTTGAACCCTGATACCTTCTCTTAATTGGCAACAGATATCCATTAAATCAATTCTTCTTTCATCGAATCGTGGATGTGTGCAAGGATAATAATCTGAAAGAAGTCCTCGACTTCACAGATATGAAGATATTTTTGTGCTGTTTTGTCAAACATGCAGTGACATGCCTTTTGCTCTCTACTTTGCTGGGACTCCTTAGATGATATCTGATATCTGATATTGCTTTGTTTTGTTTGTTTGTGTTTGTGTTTGTGGTCTTTTTTTTATAAATATAATTTGAAGCAGTGCATGGCCATGCCTTCTTCAAAGCACAAAGATGATGATTCCGAGGATTTGGGAGCATTGCTATCTCGTCTCGCTCCTTTGGTAATGCCATAATTACATAATCTCACTCTGTATATATATGTGTGTTTGTGTATGAACTTTTGTCTTCCAACTTTTGGCAGATTGAAGATGCATCTGTTGTAGAAAGTGGTCCAAGGGTGGAGAAAAGACAGGCATATGTTATTGTTCGTCATGTCAAGTTTGGACAATCAAAGAAAGGTAATTCCAAGAAATTGAAAGATGTTCAGAACCTTGCATCTTTGCCCGAGTCTGAGGAGGAAACTTCAGAGAGTATTGAAGATGACCAGGACAACTGGTCTGTTGCTGATTCAACTGATAATTTTGATAAAGCATTTGATTTAAAGAGCGCAGACACGCTTCCGTCCTCCCCCCCTGAGACCATTGAAACCAAAAATAGGTATAAAAGAAGTGCACCAAGGAATGATTTCCAACAATCACCAACGAATAGGAGAGACTTATCCAGGTACGAATTACAGTTTACAAATCAGCCAAGGCAACCGCAGTCCAGGTTTGAATCTCAGTTCCCAAATCAAGTAAGGCAACCATTGTCCGATACACATTTTACTCCTTCAAACGGAAGAAGAAAAGATGTTGTCACTGATTCATTTGGCCCCAGAAGTATAAAGCATCCAATTCAAATGCCAAAGCAAGAATCAGTTGATTCTGATATGTCAAGTAATTCTTCACATAACTCTGGTCGAGTTAGTCCTTTAACATCGAATGCTCCTGCAAAAAAAGGCATGGAAGAAAATCGCTACGGAAGATTTAGTCCTTCAACATCCATTACTTCTGGTCCTGGGAAACAAGACAGGGAAGAAAACCGATATGGTTCATCCCGAAATCCAAATGCAGGAGGGTTCAGAATAAGCCCTAGCTTTCCAGGTTCAGAATCTAGCAGCAGCCATCAGCCTGGTATTAATAGGGGTGGACAAGGCAGATGGGGGGCATTCAGCCAAGATAGTCCAAAATATGAATGAAGGCAGGGCATCCGAGTCAAACTAGGATAATTTTTGTGGCTTTGAGATTAGTTCATTCTTTTTCCTTTTAATTAGCACCTCTTTGAAGGGTTGCAGAAAAATTTCAATGTATTTTCAGAACGCTAAGCGACCCTTAACTTTATTGGAATGATGTAGCAATAGAAAAGGAGGCAATTGGAAAACATTAAGCTACCCATTCATTGAAATACAAATAACATTCTCCAACTATAACTTGACATTTTAGTTTGATTCAGGATGCATTTGAAATCCAGTTACGAAATTGTTTCAAGTAACACCCTCAGTTCTATCGATTTAGACATAATGATGCAATTGTTTAATCTTGATGATACAAGTGTCAGACACAATGATGCAATTGTTTAATCTTGAAGATACAGCTGCTCAATCATTGTGATGCAACCACATAATTACAGTGTAGCAATTGCCCAGTCATGTTAATGCAGCCACACACTTGCCGTATATAACTGTTAAGCCTGGGTGATGTAAATATGATATAATTGCTCCTGACTAAGAGAGAAGAAGAGAGAGTGAAGATACATTACTAAAGATGACAAATTGGACAGGATCTTGCGAGAAAGAGTGAAGATATATCCCTGAGATGGTAAATTAGTCCGGATCTGGCTCATCCAACCGGTCTAGGCCTTATTCGAAAGTAACAAGTCTAATTTGAGTTGATTAAATTTCAGGCTAGATTCATATTAAAAAATTTTCAAGTTTCAACGTCCGGCCCGATTCTAGAATTCAAATGGCCTGAAAGCTTGATTATATAAATATTAGAAGTGCCCTTACTCTCTTCTCCTTGCCCTAGTACTGTGATAGTTCTCTTCTAACTTTTTGGCTTTGGTCGGGTCGCTGTGCTAGGCCCAGGCCCATCTCTACATGCCCACAGCCCATTCACAGGAGTTAGTCTCCCATGCAAACACAATGATCTACGTGAAGACCTAAACCTAGCGT
>JANITX010000212.1:73422823-73444739 GCA_027564395.1 Erythroxylum ulei | reverse complement strand
TTTTCTCTCATAAATTCAGTTTATGTCTAAATCTGAAATTTATAAGTTCCCTGTTTGGAGTTCCGTTATCAATTTTCGCCTATCGGTTCTTCAATTAACAACTAACGTCAAGTAATGGTTGGCTAAACACAGTACCAACAAAATTAATCTCAAATTAGAGAAATCAAAACCAAAAATCCATACTTATAAATCAACCAAGATTTAATCCATAAAAATTAGCTAAAAGCTTCAGCCCAACTTGAAGCTTTGAGGAAATTACTCAATCATGATGGAATGAAAACCACATAAATTATGCTCAGCAAACAACATTAGGAGAAATTAAATAATAGAATAGAAATTGAATGAGTTTCGGGTCTCCTTCTAATGTTGTGTCACTGAGTGGTCTCCTCAAGCTGCGCCTGCGTTGTTTTGATCTCCACTTTCTGCTCTTGCGTGGGGTCAGCGTGTCTATATTGGTGTATGCGTTCCAGCTTGTCTCTAACAGCTCCTAGCCACCATTTGTTGCATGTGTCGTGTTCATTTTCTTCCTATGGTCTGTCGCGTGGTCCCTTTTGTTGGTCTCTCTCTATTGGTGTCCAGTCGGTGCTAAATCCTCCTTGTAACTTGGCGGAGTGGTGGGGCTCTCTGCATGGGTGGTCTTCGTTTTTTTTCCTTGGTGTGGATCACTCACTCTCCAATAATGCTACACAAACTCACGCTTACGTTTCCTCTTTTTCACCAATCCTCCACGTTATCCTCCCATTTTCCAATCTCCTTGTTTTATCATTTTTCTTTCACTTTCTAGCTGCCAACGTAATCTCCTCTTACTCTCCAGTTCACGCCTAGCTAGATGTGGCATTATTTTCATTTAGAGCTCCTAGTCTACTATTAACGCTTAGTTGCGTGATGTTTCTTTTGTCCTCCAATCTGCATGTGTCGTGTGTCTTTTCTAGGTGAGTCAGTGTGGTCCTCTTTCTGTTGTAGCCGTCCCCACCTCCTGTAGCTATTGTGTCTTGTTTAATTTTAAAAACCTCCCAAAACTAAAACCTCGTTTCTTTCGTTTGTTGGCTTCCTCTGCGTTTTGGACAGCCCTTAATGTTACATTTTCTCCTTTTGTTTTGCCTTGGACTGTTGTGATTCTTTACAACTAAAATCAAGTGCATTTCCTACAAATTAAACATGAACAATTATAAATGCAAATTCAGGTGAACTAAACAATTTAGTAGGTAAAATATGTATAAACCCAATAATTAATCCAGAAATTAAGGGAAAAATGTCATTCATTATAATGATAAAAATGCCTTCAAGAGGATACGTAAAATTGTTTGTTTTTCTGTTGCGTCCGTTATTTGATCACAGTTGGATTCCTACAAAATGTTCTAGTTTATATAAATTGTAGTTGCTATAAAATAAAGCATGCAACTCTTACACTCTTATTGGTTCATTCTTCTTAAATCTAGCATTGAATCCGATTTATCACAATTTCTTTGAACTCTTTTACATTCGGAAAAATCATTGTCATCATTTGTAAGCTACGTTTGATTCATCTATAGAAGGGTACTAATTCTTATTATAAAAATTATAATTAGATAAATGTGTATAAGCACTTGAACATTAAGCTCATCCTCATCTTTTGTTGCTTTAGGCACTTCATCATTGTTAAATTTATATTCATCATTAGCTAAAGAATCTCCATCACCTTCATCATCAAATTCCATATCATCTTCATTGATTTCATCTATTGGTCTAGTGGCATCTTTTCCTTCAACCTCAATTTCAATTGCGGCTATGTCATTTGGAGCATCAAAAGCATATTCATTGTCTTTAGTATGATTGGCACATCAGTTGGTCATATTGCACCTCGCGCTTATATCTAGTCTAGTTCATCTCATTCATGACATCTAACCCATCTTCAAGCCTGTATTCTTAAGCTTTCTCCCTATAATTGAGCTTATTAATCTAACATGGCATGAACTTCATATGAAAAGTAAAAGAAATCCCTAATTTGATTAACACTTAAATTTACTAAACTTTTAAACCGTAATATCCCCAGTTCTAAAATCCCTAATTTCATTAACACCTAAATGTTGTTTTTGTTTTAGCACTTTTCAAAGATTTATCTCCTCTATTGAATGACATCGTTTACAATGCATCAAAGTCTCGAGTTATCAAAGAGTTAAGCGAAGAAGTTTATGATAACAGCTATGTCAGGATCAACTGCGATTTTGCGATTTGTAAAATGAGAAAAAAAAATTCAGATCATAATGATCTCATTTAGCTTCTAAGTTTTCATGTTTGATCCTCTTTTTTAGCATTCTAAAATTGGGACCACAACCTTTGTTCCAATAACTCTATTCCAAGCTTGTTCCACGTCCAATATGATGTCATTTTGCAGGTTCTGCACATAATACAATGTAATTTTTACTACAAAATGACATTTTATTGGGCACAGAACAAGGTTGGAGCAAAATAATAAGAATAAAGTTGAACCCCCTAAAAATATGTCGACCAACCATTAGTATAATTGTCTGCTTATCATTTTTAAAGTACATTAAACTAATTACTAGGGCATTCAAGAATAATTCATCTATAACTAAGTGTGTTATTAAAAAAATTAATGTTTTAAAAATCCAACTAAAAATTAAACTGATAAGACAAGAAGTTTAAAATTTAAAAATTTTAATCCGCCATAAAAACAACTAAAAACTAAATAAAATTAAAGAATTTAAAATATAATTGAAACAGATTGCTCTTATCAAGCATTTGAAGCTTAATTGAAAAAAGGGATTATTAAATAAAATTTAATTGATTTATTTTAGTTTATAAGAACTTATTAAGTTATGAAAATTAACATATTAATCAATAAACTAATAAGTTTTTAATAACAAGAGTTGTTAAAGTAAATCGAATTGAAAAGCTAAAAACTAAATCGACAAGTTACATAATTCAAGATTTTTATAATTAAATCAATTAAACCGGTTAAATTTTTTAATCTTAAAAAAACAATTGAATTTCTTCATTAACTCATAAGCTTAAGTGAGAGTTTAATCAAACTTTCTATATCTACCCCTAACTTATTACAAAGTAGTTAGTTAAACTCAAACCAGAATGGCCCATTTAGAAGCTCATTGAAAATACATTAGATGATGGAAAAAGAGCTTAGATATATTTTATACAAAATGTTGACCCCAATTGTAATAATTAAAGCTTCAATGTTAATCATACTTGTACTACAAAAAAGAAAAAGGCGACCAATATAATAATCCACAATAAATTGATATAAATCATGACATTTAAGGTTTCAAATTTAAATAAAGCTTAAACTGCAGAGCGAAAATGGGGATCATGCCAAAAGAACTCAAATGATTGAGCCTAAAACTGATAATGGGAGTCCCACAGTTACCAATAAATTTATATTGAAAATGATATTTAATACTTTAAAAGTTGTCTTTGATATTACTCTTCCTCAAACGCGAGACAATTTGCAAAAGTATTGTATCTTTTTATATGAAATCATAGATGATGTCATTCATCATCTTGACGTCACTGTCTATGTCAAGCTTTTTATCCCTGCTGCAGCTGCGGCTGCGGCTGCTACCACTACTGCTAATACCGTAGTCATTCTCTTGACGTCACCGTCTATGTTAAATCTTTTTATCCCTGCTACAACAGCTGCTGCTGGGGCTACTAGTTAAGGGAACTTGAGTGTTAGCCAGCCAAGCCAACACAACTAAGCATGGAAGTGGTTGAAGATGTTGTGATTGTAGGGGCTGGAATTGCGGGTCTTGCAACCTCCTTAGGTCTTCACAGGTAGCCCATGAGACCAATCGACATAACTCACATCTTCGTTTCATACTATGGATCTTGTGCTAATAAACAACTGTATTCGTGGCTATTGGATGCAGGCTTGGGATTAAAAGCTTGGTGTTGGAATCATCTGAGAGTTTGAGAGTTACAGGATTTGCTTTAACAACATGGCCCAATGCTTGGAGGGCATTGGATGCCCTTGGAATTGGTGAATCTCTTCGCCAACAACATAAGTTGATCCACGGGTAACTCTCTCTCACTATATCTCTTATGTTCCCGACTAACACCACCTTACTCTTGGATGTTTCCCACTAGGCTTCCTAAATTACAAGGTTCCTATTTTTAGTTCCTATTGTCAAACAATATTTTCCATTGCTATCCTGATTTTGCAAGTTGCAATCTTTCCTTTTAGATTGTTAAGACCGACCTGCAAGACACCAGATAATTAAACTGGGGGTTGGTGCTTTCTTAGAACAGTATATAGAAGTCTGAGTTATGATCACAAACTCTGGTTTCCCATATCCTTGGAACAAACATAACTATGGACCATGATAATTGCACCCTGTCACCTGCAACTTGAATGCCTCCATAGTAATGGTCAATTTATAAGACAAAAGAAAACTAAGAGTCTAAGAGAACCTTCCAATGCAGATTAGCAGCTACCTCAGCAGTTACAGGCCAACCTGGTGCACAGATATCTTTTAAGGCCGATGGGAAAGGGTAAGTTATTGCACTGGCTTTTACCATGAGAGTTATAAACGTCTTTACGACTTTATGAGACATTTTGTCGTTGAATAGGCGAGGTCATGAACTCAGATGCGCCAAAAGGAACTTGTTACTTGAAGCCCTTGCAAAGGAACTCCCAAGTGGTACGATTAGGCACTCCTCCAAGGTGGTCTCGATTCAGGAATCAGGCTACCTCAAGGTCATACATCTTGTTGATGGCACCGTCATCAAAACCAAGGTAAGAATCCAGCGGTATTCCTTTTGTTTCTGTAGTTTCATTCAGCTTGAATAATCTCAACGAGGTAATTGGTACCATCTTGTGCTATGATGCTTCACTGTTGCATGAGATTTCTGCAGTGCCTGTGATAAGTTACATTCACTGTTGTTACCACCTTCGAACTCTGAATATTTCTCTCCACTTGTTAATGCAAGGTCTTAGTTGGCTGTGATGGAGTGAACTCAATGACAGCAAAATGGCTAGGATTCAAGAAGCCAGCTTTCACTGGTCGATCAGCTATTAGGGGCTGGGCAAATTTCAAGGATAGCCATGGCTTTGACCCCGAATTTCTGATGTACTTTGGTAAAGGGGTTCGGTCAGGTTTCGTTCCTTGTGATGATACAACTATTTACTGGTTTTTCGCTTACTGGACAAGTAGCCAAGGTAAATAAACACTTGATAATTGAAGCATGGTTTGTGTTAGCATTTGTGACATTTTCTAAATTTTGGTACTTGTAGAGAAAGACATGGAGCAGAGCTCTGCAAACATGAAGCAATTTGTTCTGAAAAATCTTGGAAATGTACCCGAACGAATAAGGAACATAGTGGAAGCCACGGAATCGGATCATTTTCTTTCAACTCCTCTAAGATACAGGCATCCCTGGGAGGTTTTGTGGGGAAACATAAGCAAAGGCAATGTTTGCGTAGCCGGTGATGCACTCCACCCCATGACACCGGATCTTGGCCAAGGTGGGTGCTCTGCTTTGGAGGATGGCGTTGCCTTAGCTAGGTGCCTTGGCGAGGCATTGGTGGGAAAATCAGGCGTAGAAACTAAGGAGAAAGAGGAGGAAGAATATAAGAGGATTGAATTGGCACTCAAAAAGTATGCAAAAGAGAGGAGATGGAGAAGCTTTGATCTCATAACCACAGCTTATACTGTTGGTGCTATACAACAAAGTAGTGGGACTATAACGAGGTTATTTAGAGATACAATATTGATGAAGTTTCTTGGTGGGTTGCTGTTGAAGAAAGCTGATTTCGACTGTGGAAAGCTCAGCATTCCATGATAGAGCTCTCTTCTTCGTTTATTACTGTTTGTGAGTTTTTCTTTTTAATCGATGTAAGAGTCGGTTGTAATCTAATTTTCATGATAGAATTCCTGAGAGCATGTTAAAACCTGTGCGTAATTTGTATCATATAATGGTCCTCTGCTTGGAACAATATATTCTGTTCAGTTTTATGGTGTTTTATTGTGTCCAGTGAATCTCAACCATTTATTTATGCGGATCTCACGTAGGCTCCACATAAATAAATGTAGAACCTGCATAAATGAATGGTTAAGATTTACTGAACATAATAAGACACTATAAAAACTAGACAAAAGATCTGGACGCCTCTACTTGTCTACGTGAAACTGGATCATGTCATTGTAGTCAATGAGGTCACCCCCTATGTCATCGTTTGGAGCTATCATCATGGAAGTCAAAGGTAGAGACGAGATAACAAATGAGAGAAGAGAGTTTATCATCTAATGTCCACAAAGTAATTGACTTGGAACCTCTCATATGTCCATTGGCTCATTTCATCCTCTATTTTTTTTTTATAGTTTGAAACTCAAAGTATAGAGCACTTCAATTATTCCTAAAAGTAAAAGTGCTTCTAAAATTGATATCCTACAAAGGTTGGCTATCTCACTATTTATATACCCATTGTTCAATATTCTTAAGCAATTTCCATGCCAAGGCTTGCAAATGGATTCCCAAGTGAGTGGTAGGTACCATAAGATACCAGTCAAACCAAAGGTAACCTATTCCTTTTAATCTTCCCATATCTATAGATACATTCTTAAAAGATGATGACACAAATTCATATATCCTAAAACATGTACATGTGGCATATAAGGAAAAATAAAAATAAAAAATACCGAAACTATTAAACCCTGTTATATGTTTTGTATAGGCCGATCTTGTTATCCAACGAGGCCGTACCGTAGGCACATCACAGCAAAAGTGTTATATTTATCCCACAAACGCTCCCGTTTCTCACTCCCTCCCGCCGCAGAATTTGATAGACTTGCAGTTTAAGAAATGCACTTTAGTCAATTGGTCCCTAGTCTTTAAACAAATCGGACCCTCCAATTTTCCCATTTCCACGATCCGACTCCTGTTCAGTGACCGCCGCCGGCGACTATGACTCAGGACGTCGAAATGAAGGAGCTCCCCGCTCCTTCCAACTCAACCTCCGTCTTCTCTTCCCCCTCCACCCTTCTCCGTACGCTCTCCCACCTAACCCTAATTACGTCAATTTCTCTGTCAGTTGTTTCTGTGCCTAATTGTTTCGATTTTGTAGATTTGAAGGAGATTGCTTCTCTCATTGAGACCGCCGCCTACGCGCGTGAAGTGCGCCGGATTGTGCGCGCCGTTCGACTCACGATGGCATTGAGGAGAAAGCTCAAAACTTCTGTTCTCACTTCGTTTTTTAACTTCGTGCTTACTCCTGGATCTGACCCGCATAATCGACTTTCCTCTTACCTTCCCAAAGTAAAGTTTCGTGCTTTTGTTTTGTCCTTTTTTTTTGGGTGCTTTTTGTAATAATTGAACTTGTTCCTTGTGTTAGGGGTAGAGAACGATAATTTTTACTTGAACTATTAGTAATCAAAATAAGCTTACATATTCTTAGAAATTCCCACTTAATGAAATTATGTGTTAGGGTTCAGTTGGTTGGTGATTGAGTTCAATTATGATCTCAAAGTTAATTACTTCCATTCCCTATTACAGAGGTTAGGTTAATTTTCCAGGTTTTCAGTTTTTATAGTTAATGATTAGGAGTGTATTTGTTGAGATGACAGGAGGAAGATCATGAGATGGAGGTTGATACTGCAACATCGGCAGCTCAAGCTTCTCTGAAACACCCATTACCAGAACTTGAGATATACTGCTACTTGCTGGTGCTAATATTTCTGATTGATCAAAAGAGATACAGTGAGGTAAAGGGTTAAATATTAAAATTGTGACTCATTTGTTGTGATATCTGAGAACTGAGTCAGTTGGTGCTCAATTTTTATCTAGGCTAAAGCTTGTTCATCTGCAAGCATTGCCCGGTTGAAGAACTTGAATAGGAGAAATGTTGACGTTCTAGCATCAAGGCTTTACTTCTATTACTCTCTTAGCTATGAACTTACTGGTGATCTTGCTGAAATCAGAGGGTCAGTTTTATTTGCGTTACTTTGAGTTTGATTTCTGGCATTCATGGAGCGTTATTGCTATTGTCTGAGTGAGATGAATGTTTGCTTACTTCTTCAATTCTGTGGTTAAGGAGTTAAAACCTTTAGGAAAAACATTACTAGGTTTGATATCATGCTTTTTGTTCTTTGTTTTTCACCTAATGTCAATTCCCTTCCCATCAACAGTAACCTCCTTGCTCTTCACCGGATTGCCACATTACGTCATGATGAGTTGGGCCAGGTACTTCTGCAGACACAGGATGCATTCTTTACATGCTGCTGGAATCTTATAATTGGATAATCTTTTGGTGTAGGAAACACTTCTTAACTTGCTCCTTCGCAATTACCTTCACTACAACTTATATGATCAGGCAGAGAAGCTGAGGTCAAAGGCCCCACGATTTGAAGCTCACTCAAACCAACAGGCAAATTCTTCATTTTTTGAGCAACGAGAAAAATATAGTCTCTTGTCTGCAATATACTTTTGCTCCTGAAAGTTCCAGTGTATGTGTGTAGTGGTCAAGACCCCTTCATAAGCAAGTATATATTCTGCACTGTGCAAAACAGTAATAGGTTTTTTTCCCCCTGGATATTGCCATCGTATTTCTGCAGTTGTAGGATTCTGAGTGTTTGGATGTGTTATATCTATTTTTTTTCCCTGGATATTGTCATCATATTTCTGCAATTGTAGGATTCTGAGTGTTTGTATGTGTTAAACTTCTTCTCTGTCATTGTATTTACTGTAGTAGAATGTTGTCTCAACCTTTTTGGTAGAAACTTTCCCCTTAGGTTATAAAATGTGTAGTAGATGGCATGTGACAAGATGTGACATGCTTGGACCGATGACGCAGGAGATTCACGTGGAATTGTCTGACATATTTGCAAATGATGGGCTGTTCTTGAGACAATGACTATCTTTTCTTGCAGTTTTGTCGCTATCTATTTTACTTGGGAAAGATTAGAACAATTCAGTTGGAGTATACGGATGCCAAAGAATCGCTCCTTCAAGCTGCTCGGAAAGCCCCTGTTGCAGCCCTTGGTTTTCGGGTTCAATGCAATAAGTGGGCAATTATTGTAAGGTTATTGCTAGGAGAAATCCCTGAGAGGACTGTTTTTATGCAAAAGGGCATGGTCAATGCTTTGAGGGCCTACTTTGAGCTAACAAATGTGAGTATAAATTGTTAAACTATGCGGATGCTTTTTCCCTTATTTTTTCTTTTCTTTTTTTGTTGGTAGCTTGTTCACGAACCCACTGTCTGAATACATTATGCTTGTAAGAACTTATATTGGTGATGAAGTTGTCAATCAAGTAACTGGAGCTTTACTGCTGGTTTTGATAAAGTTAAATGTTTATTTTTCAGGCTGTCAGAATAGGGGACTTGGAGCTCTTTAAATCTGTTGCTGAAAAGTTCTCCAGTACTTTCAGTCAAGACAGGACGCATAACTTAATTGTCCGACTGCGTCACAATGTCATAAGGACTGGTCTTCGCAACATCAGTATCTCTTATTCTCGTGTTTCACTGGCTGATGTTGCCAAGAAGTTAAGATTGGACTCTGCAAATCCTGTGGCAGATGCTGAGAGTATTATAGCAAAAGCCATAAGGGATGGTGCAATTGATGCAACATTGGATCATGCAAATGGTTGGATGGTATCTAAGGAGACAGGGGACATATACTCTACAAACGAGCCGCAGATTGCCTTTAACTCACGTATTGCGTTCTGCCTCAACATGCACAATGAGGCAGTACGTGCACTTAGGTTCCCCCCAAATTCCCATAAGGAGAAAGAAAGTGCTGAGAAGAGGAGGGAAAGACAGCAACAGGAGCAAGAGCTTGCAAAACATATAGCTGAGGAGGATGATGATGAATTCTGATAAGTATTTGAAAAGATGTTTCCTTTCACCGTTAAATGCCATCCGGGTGTGTGCTTTGAGAATTTTCCAATCAAGACATTGCATTTGACTTTATAGGTTCCCTCTGCTGACCAATATTATGGCTTAGCGGTTATTTTTCCATCGAAAGCAAGTTTGGTTCAACTTTTAGTTATAATTTATTTTTACGCTCTCATTGATTTGTATCGTTAACCATGAAGTTTGATTTGATATTGCTTCGGAATTTACATGGTCATGCAAATTGATAGATATTGAATGGTATGGTATCGTAACTAAGCTGCAATTGAAGGCACCTTAGCTTCATTATGGGGCTGGCTGCGGTGGTATCTGTTGATAGAAGGTTATCTTAGAGTTCTTTGACGTTGACCTCCGTGGGCAGACACTTGAAATCAAGGTTGGTGCATGTAGGAAATACCACGACAGTGCAAACTGATGCTGATAGCACCTGCATATCGGAATGATTTGACATGTGCAAGCCTTGCGTGTTCATTGTTCATTTTGCAAAGGCTAGGAAGCTCTTACTTTGCTTGCTTCAACAAAAAAAGAAATTCATATTCTACTATAGAATATATGTGATCATGCATGGAACCTTATCTCCTTAATTTGTAGTTGTTACTTAGCTGGATGATACAATATCTTCTGGAAGCACACCCTAACTAACAAATAACATTAAATTAAATCAAAGAACTTGCGGTGAATGCTTACTTAACAGCTGATAGGACTACAGGAAAGAACCGAGTAAAACTAGACACGTAATCTAAGAAGCTACAGAGCAAATAAAAGTAAACGCAGTGCTACCCCCCCGTCTCTCAAGTCATCAATATTTTCATAATTGTTATCGCTGAACTAATTTCTATTTAACGATGCTTCCTTCTTCCAAAATCACATCAACAAGGATTACGTAAAGAAACCTTCTTTGTGGATAAAAAGAAATTCTCAAGTTGCTTCTGTTGAGTTGTCTGACCGTTGAACCAATAACTGAATTTAGGCTTAACATTCTGCATGGAAGATTTATGTTTAACATTACTACTGTATACGTAACGATAATTCAAGTTTTGGAAAGCTCTCAATTATAAGCATGTGAGAAGAATAATTTTGATATATTGCCAATGGTTTAACATTTCTCCATGAACTACGAAAAGAAGAAGAAGAAGCTTTATTTATATATCTATATCTTTAAGATCAGATGAAAAATAATCAGTCAAAAACAAAACTACTCATCAACTGAAACAATCCAAGATCCCCAAAACAAAGAGATGAAGAACTCTTGAAATGGGTTGTTAAAGAAAATACCATAAAAGAAGCTAACACTCTTTTCGACGAAGAAAGTAAGGAGACTAAAATGACCAATAAAGCAATTAGAAGACTACAATAGGAGCGTCGCAAATAGCAAGCGCGCAAGAATGGTACAACAATAAATATAGACCTTGTTTGGTAATTATTTAATTGTTGTTAGCTGATTTTATCAGTAGATTATATCAATTGATTAGTTATTTCTTAAAGATGTTCGGTAAAATTAGCTATTAGTATTACTTGTTTATGTATAAAAAAACTTATAAGGGCATAACTTTAAAAATAATTATAAGGACATGAGTATTATATCTTAGTATTTCTTTGAATATTTTTATAAGAATTTAGATATTTTATTTTACAAAAATTAAGTTTATAACTCTAGTAAAAAAACATATAACATATAACAACAACAACAATAACAATAATAATAATAATGAAATTTTTTAATTTAATTTAATATTTTTTATACTTTATAAATTAATTAAACAATTTTAGTAAATTAATCAATTATTAAACTTTATATTTCTTACCTTATCTTAGATCTTTAAAGTACTGGTGTTAAGAATTGGAGGTCAACTTGTAAGTTCTATATAACAAATTAAAACTAAAATGATTAAAAAAACAAAAAAAGAGTCTCAAACATGACACATATGTGACACTTATGTCAAAATTTTTAAATTTAATTGATAAAAAAGAAAAAACCAAAAAAGAGTCACAGGCATGACTCGTGACACTTATGTCACGCACGTGACAATCCTATCATACGTATGACAATTCCTATCACGAGTTCTGTTTTACAGCAAAATAGAAATAAATTAAAGGGTATAATTGACCTTTTGTATATTACATTTCCAGCTACTGAGCAAAACGATCCTATACGAAAGCATTTTCAAAATTAGTTGATTGGGTTTAATCCGCTAACTCAATCAGCTGGTTACCAAATATTTCTACCGGCTGTTTAATATAGTCAATTAACTAAAAACTTTGAAACTGTTAAAAATTGGCTGAAAAGCTAGTTACCAAACAGGGTCATAGACGATAGGTGGGTAGTAGATATACCAGGTGCACCAAAGATAAAAGCCCAGCCTCAAATAGGATACTTTTTTTTGGTTTTCATTCACACAAAATAAGTTTGTACATCAAGTCGGGTTGGATTCTTTACCTAAAAACTGTTGGCAATTAAATTAATTATAATTGCCTAAAAATATAAATTTATTAACAAAATATACATTCAAAATTTTATTAATACTTCACATTATACAACTCGATGGAGTTAGGCATCTTACAAGATTTTCAAACCTACACTGCACGCTCTCTCTCGCTCTCTTTTTTGTAATGGCCAAATGTCCATATTTAAAGAGAAACAAATTCGGTTAGTACCGACTATAATTGCTAAATTCAACTTTACTGTCTAGAGGAATTCAAAATCAATTTGGCTTGGTATTTTGACCAAGTCAAATATAACAATTTTACATCTCATAATCTAGAAATATTAATTAAACCAAGTTTAATTTTTAACATCCTCCATTAAACTTGGTTTAATCATTCCGAGCATATTCTTCAACTTGTAACATTGAATGTTGGATTTATTCTGAGGAGATTCACTCTCTTTTGCTCCCAGTCTAGAATTGGTTCTGAAAATTTTGCCTCCTCTATCTCTAAAATTTGAACTTCTTTGAGTGTGCTTTGTTTCGTCTATTGCAGTTTCCTTCTCATTTCTCAATTTTACTTGGGATTTTAGTACTTGCTTCGTTGTGTTTGGTGACCTTTCATTCATTCACATTTCACGGCACTCTAATGAGACTTGCAAATCATTGAGAGTCATAGACTCCAAACCTTTAAACTCTTCAATGGCTGTGGCAACGTAATCAAATCGACTTATCAACCTGCACATGATCTTCTCCATGATATCTTTCTCCATAATTTCATGGTCATTATTTTTCATCTCATTGATCAATTTTTTCATTCGTGGAAAATAGTCACGAATTCTTTCATCTTTGCCTTGCTCCATTAACTCTTATTGCCTTTTCAAACCTTATAGTCTTGTTCATTTAACTATGTCTGCTCCTTCATATGTTTTTAGCAAAATATTCCAAGTTTCCCTTGCTATTTTAGCATGGAAAATCTTTTCAAGAATCGACAACTCAATAGATTGACAAATTAAAAATAAGACATTTTCATTTAATGAATGATCATGAACCAATTGTTGTGATTGTTCGGTCGTCAGTTTTCTTTTTCCATTAAGCCTTTCTCCAAAATTTTATTATACCCATCGCTTCTCTTAACTCCACAAGTGTTTCCACATCACAAAATTGTTTTTTTGCTATCAAACTTGAAAATTGATAATTGCATTGGTTGAACTTCAGTTGTTGAACTTGAAGCCATCTTGATCTATATGAGCACTTTAACTGAGCTCTGATACTAGATGTTAGCAATTATATTAATTATAATTGCCTAAAAAATAAATTTCTTAACAAAATACACGCTCAAAATTTTATTAATACTTCACACTACACAACTCAATGGAGTTGGCACCTTTAAAAAGTTTCAAACCTATCTTTCACTTTCTTTTCTTTTTATTTTTGTATAGTACACATGTAATGGCCACCTTTATAGAGAAACTAAGTCAGTTATTACAGACTATAATTACCAACTTCAACTTCACTATCTAGAGGAATTCAAAATCAAATTGGCTTGGTATTTTGACCAAGCCAAATATAACAATTTACAACTCATAATTTAGAATTATTAAAGGCTGAGCCTCAAATAGGATACATTTTCTTAGTTTTCATTTCACACGAAATAAGTTAGTATTTCAAGTCAGGTTGGATTGTATACCTGAAAACTAATCAATTTGAATCAAATTTGTTGATATCAAGCTGAAACGGGTTAAAGTATATGTCATACATAGTTGTTGGTAATTTAGAAGGTACAAGCACCTGATTATAGATGTATGTTTTAAGTTTTGAGACATGAAAATGATGCAAGCTCAGCTCCAAACGATGGCTTATCAAGAGGAAGCAGCCCAATAAGAAGAAGCAATCGTCAAACAAGAAGGCCAGTAAGGTTTGACAATTATGAGTGAGAGTGAAGAATGAGAGATTATTGATAGGCTGGTAGAATGAAAGCTGGTAAGATGTTATAGAAAAAGTAAGATGTGAGAATTTGTAGTATTAGTAACTGTTACAAATATTGTATGATATATATATATATATATGACGGAAATGAAATTAAAATCAAGAGGATATAATTATTTTATATTTCTTTTCTTTGTCTCTCTTTCTCTCTATTTCTTATCTTAGAGGATATAATTATTTTATATTTCTTTTCTTTGTCTCTCTTTCTCTTTATTTCTTATCCTCTCTCCCTATCTCTCTATTATCATACTTCATCATTCCACTTGAAGGCATCAAAAGTAGTATGTATAGAAGTGCTCATTGACAACTGTAACTTGTAAGCAACTTACCACACTTTTTGAATTATTTGATACAGATCGTAACAAAGAGGTGCAATTTGTAGTTTTTTTGTGATGCATGGAGTTTCACTTATACAATTTTAGTTTCACATAAATCCCTTACCATGACTTGCCTTTATGTTTCATCCTTTATTTGCTTGTTGCTTCATGTGAATCTATGCTCTATGGAGATGGAATTTAACCAATTGTAGTGCTACCTCATTATCCAAGAGCACTTGATCCATTGCTAATAACTTTGAGTTTCTAGCAAAATAAGGGATATAGATTGGATGTGGGTATCTATACAAGACTTCAGAAGGCATTAAGGGAGGCATGATAAGTGGTATTATACCACCATTAGACTAAGTGAATCTAATTCACTTATCTTTTAGGAGCATTTCCACATAAACACCTCAAATACGCATTTACAGTCTTATTTACTGTCCCTATTTATATGTCAAATTGGGGGTGGTAAGTTATGGATAATTATAGACTTACCCCTTGTAACTTAAAGGTTTCTTGCTACAATACATTTAGAAATATAAGATTTATGTCACTTACAATTGTTTTTAACATTATGTGGACTATAAAAACATTAATGATGAACACTTTGACTACACTTTATATTAGAAGTGGATGTCTTAATGCAATAAAATGGGAATACTTATTGCATATATCCATTGTCACTAGCAGAATTGAATTTTCTTTAAAGATTGATAACCCTTTTTAAAATTCTATGCTTATATCTATATCGATCCAACATCCTTTTAGAATTGGCAGTGGTTGTAGTAATTCAGGGTAGGAAACATAATCACGTTTGTTTCTTTGACATTTAGTGCATTGTTTAATGTAGTTTAAATGTCCCTAACTAATCTTTTCTAATAAAAAATAATATAGCATCTCGATCATCACCATCACCTTTGAATGACTTCCTTATGCTTTACTGTGTCTCATAAATATCAATTTGATTCTTAGTGTTATATTAAAACCAATAACTAACCTTCCCTTCCATCTTAACAGGTCATCTTTCCATTCATAAGCAATAAAACATATTTATCCATTAAATCCATTAATGAAGGATCATTGCTCCAGTCTAGGATTTATCTCTTCTAGTAGTAATATATGGACTTAAAAGATTGTCAATGATTGGAGCTTAATTGATTATGAAATTAGTCCATAACACTTAGCGATTATTGATATGAAATTACTTAAGGTACTCACGTTGACTCATATATGATTTTAGGTACAATTCGGAAGCAAAGAAGTTAAAGTGAGTCAAAAACTCTATATTTTAGTCATTTTCTGAAGATTAATTTTTGCTTGTCTTCATAGAGCAAGAAGAAGAAAAAAAAGACAAGAAAAATATAATTGAAAACACAAAGAAGATGAATCAAAGTGGCTTATGGTGGTGCATGTTTCATGCAAAGGTGCAACACCAAAACGACAATGTAGTGGAGCATGAAATGCAGCAGTAAAGAAGCAGAAACGCGATGCAGATGCATAACCAACGACCAACCGAAACAACAACGTAAGAGAAGGAAAGTAGTTGCATACGTAGACGTTATGCGTTCGTTGTCTGCGTTCAACGCAACACCCTTGTTACTGTGTGTTTTTATGTAAAATGTGTGGGCTACATTGTCTGAGTTAAATGCATAACGTTTAACACAGACAATGCAGCCCACGCGTTTTACATAAAAACACACAGTAACGAGGGTGTAAAAACACTTGATGGACCAAATGTTAAATTGTCACATTAATAGCACAGTGAGGAGAATAGTAGGGTGATAGAAAAAGAGAATAAAGAGCTTACGGCAAAAACAAAAGGAGGCACAGAGAAGAGAGCAGTTAGGGGTCTTCGATAGGGTTATTAATGGGTGCTAAAGCATTTTCTCGGGAGAGACCCATGAAGGGCTAGATATCTCGACATTGGCTCAGATGTGCATCGACGCCGACGATCCAGGTTTAGTGTATTTCATATTTTTGTTGTTTATTTATCTCCTATTGAATTGATTGTGTTATCCTATGCATATGGATTTGGGTTGTGTATAGATAATTGGATTTTCATTATTGTTCGGTTATTTGTGCTTGAACCTATTGGGTATTGTGAAAAGATGATTATAATGCGTTCATTGAATCATTTATTTACAAACTCATTGCTAGAATTTTGATGAAATCCATAATTGTTGTGTTGAAATTCATTTGTAGCGACTAATGATTCGTAATCATTGGGGATAATATGACCTAGGTTAAATAATGCATCGTATATAATTTTTGCCTTGATTAATCGGTTTTTCTAATTCATAACGCTACTGCCTAATTGAATCTAAAGATCGTATTCTAGGTTATTCGATGGTTAGGTTTAATTAACGATTATATCTTGATTAAACAAAACCTAAGGGAAAACTCGAGTTAATTATTAACCCACGATTAATAGTTGCTAGGAGGGGTTTGAGAACAACAAATCAATAAAATATGTTTAATTAGGGTATAGGCTGAGATTGAACCAAAGAATTGGGTCCTTACCGAATTTTCCACTTTTATCATTTTCCCATGTTTTCTTTAATTGTTTTTATTAGGTTAGTTTTATTTTATTTTCTTATTCCAAAATCCAAGACAAGAAAAAAATTAATCTTTAGAAAATGGCCAAAATATTGAGCTTTTGACTCACTTTAACTTCTTTGCTTCTGAATTGTACCTAAAATCATATATGAGTCAAAGTGAGTACCTTTAGCAATTTCATGTCAATAATCGCTAAGTGTTATGAAATAATTTCATAATCAATTAAGAACTTATCAGTCAACAGGAAAATTTCAGTGCTTTCAATTTTGAATAATGCATCCATTATGATATTCTCTTTTCTGCTTCTATATCCTACTTTGAAATCATACTTAAAAGTCACATTTGTTGAAATGGTGTAGACACACTTTCTTCTAACAAATATTTCTAACAAAGTTCCTTATGTTTAATGATGGTGCTAATATTTAATTACCTTGATGACAACCAAGAACTTCTTTTCATAGTTAGATAATATCAAGTATTTTGGTGATAATGCCTTGCTTAAGAATGCTATAACATGTTGCTTTTTTTGAAATATTGTTCCAATTACAACTCCACTAACATTAGCTTCAATTATAAATTTCTGGGATAGGTTTGTAAATGTTAACACAGGGGTTGACAATATGGTCTCTTTCAACATGTTAAATGCTTATTGCTTATTTCTTTGCCAATTTTAAAAGAATGACACATTTTTCTTCAATCTTTCTATTAAGGGTCTGGCTATGTTTCCATAATTGTTAATAAAGAATCTAGAGTATCTTGCAAGATAAGAACCACAAAGTTCTTTCACTGGTTTAGGAATTGGCCATTTTATAATCACTTCTACTTCTTTAAGTTTGTTTCTACTCTAAAATTAAAGATTGAGTCTCCCAAATAATTAATCTTTAAGGCATTAAATACATGTTTATTCTCCTTTTACGTACATTTGATTTCTTACTATTATTTTCAAAGTACTCTTCAAGTGTTCTTTATATGTTGGTTTAAAGAAGTACTATATATAAGCATATCATCTAAGAACATTAATATAAATTTCATAAGGAATTGCTTAAAAATTTCGATTATAGGATTTTGAAAAGCAAAAGGAGCACTAATTAAGTCCAAAAGCACCACCAAAAATTTATAATATCCTTCATATAATTCAAACGTTAGTTTTGGAATATTGTTAGGGGGCATCCTGATCTAATGATATTCAAATATTAAATCAAACTTAGAATATCATGCCATGTAATTAATCCAATAGTTCCTTAATTAGAAAATTTTGAAACTTTTTCTATTTTCTATTAATTTCCTTATAATTCACACATAAGCTTTAAGCTATCCTTCTTTCTTACTAATATTATCGGTGAAGCATATAGACTGATAATGTGCCTAATAAATACTCCTTATCTCAACATTTCTTTCACTATGCTTTGAGTGACCTCTTTCTACACTGCTATTTCAGTAATGGTAGGATCTAATGTTTATGGATTTTGTTCCTTCATTTAAGTATATTTTGGTCTTATTTTATGCTTTATGGAAAGTGAATTGGTTCCTAGAAGATAGTTGCATTGATTTCGTCAAAATTGATATATTGATTCCCTTCCCTCTCCAACTACTATAATTGGTATTCAATTGGATAAGTCAGTCGAAGCATGTACATACATCCACATATGGAATTCTTCAACTTTTTATAAAGATATTTGTTTGAAATCTCTTTACTATCTCTATTAGGGTTAATTGTCAAAGTGATCAACTGGCCATTCTACTTAAAAAGTCAAGCTTTGCCTATTAATATTGCATAAAACATTGATAAGGGTACCCAACCACTACACACCCAAGATTATATCAAAAACCTTCAATGAAATAACCATTAGGCATCAACGAAAAACTCTAGGCTTTGAATGGTTCAAATTAAACACTAAAAATGCATCTTTTAGTCATTTTTTCATATAATTCCGTACTACTTATTGTTATTTGTGGTTTATTATTTCTAGAGTAATTCACTATAGGAGCAGGTATAATTAGGAGTGGGTAGTAAGCCATTAACATTATATCTTTTGATTGTTGGAATTAGCTATTTTTTGGTAATATTTCCAGCCCTTCCCTTTTTATTCCCACACTATATTGCGATCTCATTTTATAACATATTTTGTAAACATACCCACAGACAACCATCACTAGTTTCTACTTTCTTATTAGAAGATACACTTATTGTAATGTTTTTTTGGTTGAGTAATTTTTCCTATCATCTTTAGTTTTGTTTTAAGCCGCTCTAATAAAAAAAACTAGAAGGGATTCATGTAGTGACAATCTGTTTGAGTATCTCTCAATTCTATGTCTAAAACAATACTCTTATACTGAATTATCTTATTTTAATTCTTTGAAAATACCTATCAAGTCTTAAGAATTCCATGTCAAATATTTGATTCCCTAGTAAGATAGATTGTTATTATTGCTATTTAATTGATAAAGAATCCTCAAATCAAATTAGATAGTTGGAGGTCCTAAGGAATTAATATTTAAGGAGAAAGATACAAGAGGGGGAGAAATTAAGAGAGAGAAATAAGAATAGAGAGAAACGAGAAAGGGAAAGGGAATCTAATTCAGTTGTCCCCCTGTAACCACCATTTCCATTGCTCATATAAAGGCCATAACAAAATTTTGTTAGGCTATCATAATTACAACCTATTTTTTAAATACCAAAATTAGTAAATTGTTCTTAAACTTCACATTACATAATTTAGAACTTTCCTTAGCTTAATGGACACTAGATTATTTTTCCTTTTTAGTTGGCCTTCTTCTTATCAAAATGAGTTTCACTAGGAGTTATAGAAGTTAGATTTGTATCATTACTCCTCTCATCCAAATAAGCCTTATCCTCAAGGTTAACGAGATAAAAATTGTGTTTAAATTCAAATATATTCTCTTATGTGGCATCTAAACATGGTTGGCCTTTCCATTAAACTAAAGTTTGAGGCACTAAGTGACCTGCGATCAGAAATTTTTGGTGACCATGGTAATTCTAAAAGAGAGACATGAAAAACATTATAGAGTTTTGTTGTAACAAGGAGCTTCAAACAATAAGCAACCTTTCCTATATGTTCAGTAATGCCATATGGTCTAAAATACCATTTAGCAAGATTATGTGAAGGACAGTGAATAAGAGAAGAATGAAAGTGGGGTTGGAGTTTGATAAAAACCTATCACTAATTGAAAATTCTTCGTCAGTTCAATATGTATCAATTTGTTATTTCATACAAAGTTGTTCTCTCTCCAAGTTAGCCTTTAATTGAGTGATGACACAGTGGTGATTGGTGAGTAGTTCATCAAGAAAGGCCATCGAGGTAGAACTAGAGAGAAAGGGGTGGCCTACCATATGCAACTTCAAATGTTGTCATTTGTATAGAGGAGTGACATGTGATATTATAGTTATATTCAACCCAAGTAAGGAAATGAACCCAAAATAAAGGTTGATCAATTGAAAAACATCTAAAATAGTCTTGGAGGCATTTGTTGACAACCTCTATCTGATCATCACTTTGGAATGGAAAGAGCTACTTATGGATAAAATGGTGTCTTGTAAGTGAAAGAGTTCTTTCTAAAAAGAGATCATAAATAAGGGATCCATGTTAGATTCAATGTTAGAAGGAAATCTATGTAATTTAACAATATCTTTAATAAAGAGGACAACAACAGAGGTAGCCATGAAGTAGGATGATAGGGAGAGAAATGAGCTACATTTGAAAGGCAATATACTACAACAAGGATTGTTCATTTTCCCTAAGGAGGTAAATATGTAATGAAATATATAGTTAGGCAATCCCAAACCATTCTAGGAACTGAAAGGGGATGAAGTAATCCTTAAGGGGCCTTATCCTATGGTTTAACAAAATTACAAGTTGTGTACTTGGAAACAAACTCCTTGACTAATTGTTTCAAATTTGGCCTATAAAAATTAGCAAAAAGGTGAATGATGGTACGTTGATCACATTAGGTGTTGAAGTGCTAATTATAAGGAAATAAATACGCGATTCTGGAACAAGAATAATCCTTCACCAATGGTATGATCATGATAAGACACTAGAGAGGTTTCAACCTTTAGAAATAATTCCTTAGAAAGACTATGTTGTTATAAGAATTCACATAAGGCAGTAATTATGGCAAGCATCGACTATGACATAATGTGAAAAGCTGTCAGGTTAGATTCAATGTGTTGTGATACAACATTAGTAACACCATATTGGGCTCTTGGTTTATGCATAATCTCACAGTTATAGCCAAGTAATTTTATTAACCAACGTTGTTGATTTGGTATCTGAATGGTCTATTGGAGAAGGGCTTAAAAGGGTTGTGATCAATTTGAATAATAAATTTGGAACCAAGAAGATATTGCAGCCATTTTTTATGACTTCAATAGGCTTTAATAAGGGAAAATAAATCTTGAACATATACACATATGATATAAACATACACGTGAATATTGAACTTTTGCGTTATATAATATACATATACACGTGAATATGATATACACATACACGTGAATATTGAACTTTTGCACATGAAAATAATTGCACATGCATTTATGGATAATTCCGGGTATAATTGAATTTTGATGTGTTACTATTGAGAATTGTGGTTTTTATTTGTGGAAAACTAATTTGGAGAGTGTATTTGTGAATTTTGAATTCTGGTGAATTTTAGGAATAATTTCCGAAAGTGTTGATTTTATTGGACTAGGAAAAATGCCAAATTGGCAAGTAAATTGATGTATGGAAAATAGAAATAGGAAT
>JANITX010000212.1:73385379-73413892 GCA_027564395.1 Erythroxylum ulei | reverse complement strand
CAGTATGCATAACAATGTCAAAGCAGTCCTAATCACTCTTACCCCTAGCCAATTTACTATTTTACCCTTCCCGTCGGAGCTGGGATGTTACTATTATAATGCAGTCAACAGACTAAACCTCGTGGGAATTTAGATTTAGATTTTAGCTATATATCTGGATGATCGAAAGTTCACTTAAGGTTACAGTTTTAAGTTTGCAGATGGTACAATATCGTGGAAGTATGTTAAGAAGACACAGGTAACTTCCTCGACTATGCATGCAAAGTGCATGCTATGGGTTGCTTCATAGACGGTTTAGCTCAGAAACTTGATTTTTGAGTTGTTTGTGGTTGATTCAGTGGCTAGACCCATTTAGTTGTATTGTGGTAATCTTCTAGCTGTGTTGTTTAATAAATATAAAGAATATCATAAGGTCTTAGTATTTAAAAGTTAATTATTTGACTATAAAGGTGTTGATACGAAAAGGTGACATTAAGTTCTGAAGCATTTAAAGACTAAGGAAAAGTAAGTCGGTCATTTAACTAAAGGACTTTGCCAACTTGTGTTTGTGACATAAGTATACAATATAGGTGTTTTGACGTCTTTAGACACTGTTAATTAGTGGATCGTTATGTTTGCTCTATGTACATTTGTACATTTTGATGTATTATGACAATATAATGGTTTATCAATAGAGATGATCATCATTTATTCTTAGTAATACGTGTTATCATACATTGTCATAATATGTATGAAAGTCTTAAAATTTGTGTATATCTTAAGCATTTAAAGGTCATTGGGCATATATATAGATTGACTTTGTACCTATTTTAGTATAGGTATTCATGAAATTTAACATGACATAAGGGGATATAAGTTTTTAATCACATAAAAGTTCTATAATGTAGTTTAGCATTCAGTTGAAGAATATAAAGGTTCTCTCTAATGTTGTTTAACATTTGGTGAGAGGAAACAAGTTTTCTCTAATGCTGTTTAGCATTTAGTGAGAGAAAATAAGATTTCTCTAATGCAGTTTAGCATAAAGTTGGAGAAATCGAGATCTACAAACGAAGATGATATAATTTAGATCATAAAAGTATCATCCTAGTTTACCACACTCCATTTTTCCATTCATGTTAGTGAGGTATTAGGTACACGTGATTGTATTGGATCTGTGTCACACATGATACATGCATTTGATACTTTTCGGTATCGAAAGCCTTATAGGACGGAATGATGGACTTTCATTATCTTTGGATCAAATGTTTTGTTTTTAAATCTTAGTCGACTAATTCAGTAGCATGACTTAACTGAGTTTTTAACTGTTTTTAAACTAGAGTCAAAACTGCAATTAATACTTGTCCAAGGGAGAGAATGTTGGACAATTTTGTCCTTTCCCATAAAATTAGACAACTATTAATTAAATTTTTTGGCTTTTCATGACTTATCGGTTAAGTTACGAAATTTGATTCAGATAAAGATAATAAAGTGACCCAATAAATGATCTAAATCAATAGGTCAAAGTACGGACGAAAAATGAATCATATTAGTGTGGACCGGACCTATATCGGCCTTGTGACAGGGATGCTCGATATGGATGCTATATACTCCTACGGTTGTTCATAAAATCAATCGTAAGCATAAGGATTTTCTGCCTGTTAAAAGAGCTTACATTTTGAGAAAACTGTAGAAAGACCTTACTTGCATCTCGAAGAGGGGCTTCTGAAAAAACGATGGTGGATTCATGCTCATTTTGGCTTTGAAAAACTTGTTTGAAGTTTCAGAGACTAAAATAAGGTATTTTCACATTTCTTCGTTTTTTGCTCTTTTATGTTCGATCTGAGATACGTAACTAAGGTATCATTATGTATTACACTAAACGCCTTTTGTTTTTCAATTCCTATCTCTACGAGTGTACCATTGGCCCTTTGTAGATGATCCAAATTCATGAGAGCTTTATAAATCACGTTTCAGTCACTTTAAGAAAATGTTATTTAACGTATCTCTTGAAAACTTCCATCGTGAATGTTGGTGGTGCGTGTGTTTATGCTTTTACTTGCTTCAACAGCCTACCCCTTTTTTGCTTTGCTTTGCTTTTACTTGCCCCAAAGCAAAACATCTCCAATTCTTAAGAAACCGTAACACACCATTCCCATCTTATTCTTTCCTTTGGGCTAACATTTAAAGGAAGAGTCCAAAGAAATGAGAACCCAATAAGAAGTCAAGGCGATCGTCAATATTAGATTTCTAAATTACAAAATTACCCGTCAAGAAGACACCCGCTTGTCCAGCTCTCTTTGTTCCTTTCGTCCTCTCTTTTCTAGTTTTCTTCTCGTCTCTCTCTCTCTCTCTCTCTCTGTATTATTATTATTCTTATATTATTATTATTATTATTCTCATAACATTCATGTATATATAAACCCATATCAAGTTGTTGTTCCATTTTCAAATGTACAAAACGTTAACGTTCTCGTGAGCTCTCGCTATTTTTCTGTGTTCTTTTTCTCTTTTGAATTTGGATTTCCTCTGTTCTTTGCGGAAGTATCCGATTTTGAAAAAGGAGGAGAAGGTAATCAATGATTCTTTGATTGTTTTAATGGGTGTTCTTTGTTTTTGTGTTTTCGTCTAAATTTTTTTTTCTGTTTAATCCAGGTTCTGTAATCTGGATTTTGAGCTGGTTTTGGATGTCTGTTTTTTTTTTTCCTTTTCAAAATTTTGTTATTGCAGTTCGTCGAGGGATTGCTGGTCGGTTTTGTTATTTTGCGTTGATTTGTTGGGAGTTGTTTTTTTCCCCCATTTTCTGGCGGGTTTGATTGGCGTTTAGTCTTTGAACTCACTTTGTAAGGTTTTGGTGGAACTTAACAAGTTTTGATGCGATATATGTTAGTTAGATTGAGTGTTAAATTAATCTGACGACGAGGTTATCTTTTAGTTTGAAGCTGGATTCGTCTATTGATCGTTTCTTTTGCTGGGTTTTCTAGAAATTGTGCTTCAAGTTTACGCATTTCGGACCCTTGTGACGTAGGTTTGGGAACTTTTTGGGTTTAGCATATAGTTTTATGCTTTGGGATATTATTTAACAACACTAAGTGAAGTTGTTGAAACTACTTTCAGAATGAAGATAATAAACATAAATGTTGGGATATTATGGAGCTTAACTAGAAGTTGCTAACATTTTGCTCACTGTTTCTTTAATTTTCAGATGGTGAATGAACAACATGAAGTTTCAACCAAAGTCGATGGGTCTAGTACCAGTGCTGGGGATACAAATGCTTTGAACCAAAATGATTCTACAACAAGTGGGTTGGTTTGTGACTTGAGCATGGATAGTGGAAGCAATGAAGTTAACAAATCGGATGGAGTTGTTAGGAATTTGCTCAATGTGCCATGTTTTTACAGACAGGATATTGTGAAGCATAAAAGGAGTGGTGTGATTGGGATTGTAAATGAAGTTGCTGGTGATTCGGATTCAGATTCGGATAGTAGCATCACTGATGATGATGAAGATGAAGATGACGATGAAGATGAAGATGACCAGGAAGAGGATGTCGAAGATGGGGCAGGTGATCAAAAAGATGATGCTGACCATGGGGTTGATACAGGAAGTAGCAATAACAAGGAGCACAATAACTATAAGACTGAAAAACTTCAAACTGACCAAGTTCGTGTTCTATGGATGGATGAGACTGAACCAATCCAACATGTTAATGATATAGAAGTTGTTGATCGCAGTTTCTTACATGGAGATTATGTTGCTTCTGTGTCAGATCCAACAGGACAAATAGGGGTTGTGCGAGATGTCAATATTTCTGTTGATTTGTTAGCTCCTGATGGGTCCATTATACAAGATGTATCGTCTAGAGATTTGATACGTGTGAGAGAGTTTGCTGTTGGAGATTATGTGGTTCTTGGTCCCTGGCTGGGTAGAATTGATGATATTTTAGATAATGTCACTGTTTTGGTTGATGATGGTTCTGTATGCAGAGTAATGGGGGCAGAGCCACTACATTTGCAACCAACTTCCAAAAATATTTTTGATGAAGATGAGCATTTTCCTTACTACCCTGGTCAGCGTGTAAGGGCTAGCTCATCATCAGTCTTTAAAAATTCTAGATGGTTATCCGGCTTATGGAAACCAAGTAGGTTGGAAGGTACTGTTACTAAAGTCGCAATCGGGTCAGTATTTATATATTGGATAGCATCTGCTGGGTGTGGATCTGATTCTTCAACTGCCCCTGCTGAAGAGCAGAGTCCAAAGAACTTAAAACTGTTGTGCTGTTTTGCTCATGCAAACTGGCAAGTAGGTGATTGGTGTCTCCTCCCGCCATCTGTTGCACAATCATCCATCAATAAGAATAAGGGTTTTTCAAGGTTAGGACTTCATAATGCAAAACAAATAGATGTAGAATCTAGTCAAATTCTAAGTGGTTGTGATTCAGGAGGGGTTGCCCCGGAGGAAATAGATGAGCACATGGATGTTGATCCAGTGATTTATCCAGATGCAAATAATGGAATTACTGGAAGTAAAACCTCGCCCGAGTCAAGCTCTTGTGCTAGTTCAACGTCAGTTTCAAAAGATATTGCTCATGAAAGTTGGTCTCTTCATCGCAAAAAAATCCGTAAAGTTGTAGTTAGGAGAGATAAGAAGGTTCGGAAGAAAGAGGAGAATTTTGAAAGGGCCCTTATGATTGTCAATACCAGGACTAAGGTTGATGTGGCATGGCAAGATGGAATCGCAGAACATGGATTGGATTCGACAAAGTTGATTCCAATTGATAGTCCTGGTGATCATGAATTTGTTGCCGAAGAGTTTGTGGTGGAGAAAGCCTCAGATGAGATTGATAATGCTTCTGAACCTAGGCGTGTTGGTTTAGTGAGAAGTGTTAATGCAAAAGAACGAACAGCTTGTGTGGCATGGTTAAAACCAGTTGCCAGGGCAGAGGATCCTCGCGAGTTTGACAGGGAGGAAACTGTAAGTGTGTATGAGCTGGAAGGACATCCAGATTATGATTACTCCTATGGTGATGTGGTTGTTCGGTTAAACCCAATTTCTTTTCCCCCCGAAATGACTTCTGATGGGGAGTCTGGCTTAGAATCAAAGCAACTAAATGAACCAAATGATATCAGAAACTCGAAAAAATGCTCAGGAAAGAAGAAAGGAGGGAATGCACCTAGTGATGAAGTTTGTACAGTTTTCTCTGATCTTTCTTGGGTTGGAAACATAACTGGGCTTAAGAATGGTGATATTGAAGTCACATGGGCTGATGGAATGGTTTCAACGGTATGCATAAAGTGTTTTCTTTTCTTTCCCTTTTACTTGTAAAATTACATATGTCTCTTGTGCTTCTTCATGTTCACTGCAGGGTGTTTATATTTTATTCCCTATCATTGTGGATCTAGGTTAAATGTTGGTTAATTATAAATCTTCAATTTTAGAGATGAAAATATTTGTCGAATGCCTTGGTTGTTTAAATTTATTGATGGATATAAAATTTTCGGGTTCAACTCTTTTGTAGTTAAACCAGTTTCTTTATATTCTATGCACTTGACTATCTAAAGGAGTTGATAGACCTGAGTGTAGGCTTATCTTTTATTGACCTTTTAGATTAAACTAACCATTGCAATTTTTTGAATGGTATGCCAACTCTTTTTTTTATGCTTTAAGGAGAATTATGCTTACTGTGTTCTTCTGGCTTCTTCTTGTAGCTTATTGCTATTCTTTTATTTTCTTTTAGGTTGGACCTCAAGCAATTTTTGTTGTTGGTCGTGATGATGATGATGACTCAATTGCAGCTGGGAGCGAAGTAAGTGATGATGCAGCTAGTTGGGAAACAGTTAGTGATAATCAGACAGACGCTGTAGAAACTCAAGAGGTATGTTTCTGCCTAAAACTTTAGCCCTACTTCTATGAATTTATGATACATAAGAAATCAATAAAGTTAGGAACCAAAAGTTCCAAGAATCTGGAGTTTGGTTGTTCTGCATGTAAGGTTTCCTTGTTGACAGAAGATTGAAAAGGTAGTACTTGTAATTTTCCCATCCTCTGTCAATTTTAATATTTCACAATTCTGAGAGTTATAGATTAATCAGATCTTTTATGTTCGAAAAATTATACTGTTTGGAAGATAGACAATCAATTTCTTGTCTTAAAGAAAATGCCATTGACATTTCTATATTAGCTAACTTGTGTATGTGTTGTTTGTATGCTTGCCCTTTGAGATAGGATTATTATTTTGCATAAATAAGGTTGGGATGTATTCTTCAGGAAGTTGCACTGAAAAAACCTGCGGGCATGAGCTCTGGGGAAGAAGAAGGTGTGGAGAATAATAATTCTGGCAGGAATCCAACACTGTCCCTTCCCTTAGCTGCACTTGGCTTTGTTACAAGACTTGCAACTGGATTTTTCTCACGAGGTCGGAAAAGTGATCCGGAATTGTTAGATTCTAAAGGTGAAAGTGAACTTCAATCTGAGGGAAGAATAATCATTTCTGAGGAGAGAGATTCTATTGATGAGTTTAGCTCTCAGAGATCAAACATCATTGATGGTCGTGGCTTGCGAAATTCCCTTGGAAAAGAAGAGGGAGATGCCACTTTTGAGGTCCCAGTATCATCAAATTCAGCAGACGGTTTATACTGCTTGAGGACTGAAAATGCAGAAATTGCTGACGACGTGTACAATTTCAAACAATTTGATATAGCTGAAGATCCTTTCGACCATCATTTTCTTGATTCGAATGGGCAGGTATATATTGCATTTAATAATTTTGGTGAGTAACTTGTGCTGTAACTGAAAGAGCATTTCACCATTTGTCATAGCATATGAGATGTGGTCAGGCATCCTCTTTCAACTCTTCCAATCTGTTGATTTTGGAAAGTATGTTTTTCTAGTATTTCCTAAATGATTTTATTGCAAAAGTTATCAATTGGTTGGATAAGATAATTGATATTTTCTGAATATTTAGGATATCCAAGTATTAAATTGTTTGTTTTCCCTCTCTCCATATAAACCGCTTCCCCCCACTCCTCCCTGTGCAATGAGGAAACAAGATTAAAAGAAAGATGGAAGGAAAAGAAAACCGTAAATTATATTGCTCTAACATTATGTGCGAATTTTTTTTCCCCCTTCCAGATAGACAATGGAAGGAAGTGGTTAAAGAAGGTTCAACAAGATTGGAATATTCTTCAGAGCAACCTGCCTGGTAAGTGATTCCTGTAGTGAGATCCAGTTGTTAACAATTTCATGTATGCCTTTCCATTTACAGTTTGAAAACTTAAACAGATGGGATATATGTTCGCGTTTATGAAGATCGGATGGATCTCTTACGAGCAGTGATAGTTGGGGCCTATGGGACACCCTACCAAGACGGACTCTTCTTTTTTGACTTTCAACTTCTGCCAGAGTATCCTGATGTTCCACCGGTGAGACAAACTTAATGGATTGTTGGCCTGTAATCAGAAGTTTTATTTTCCTTTTCTGTGATTGTAACAAAACCAACTTTAGATTTTGTTGTTGTAGTTGTTAATGATTTCATTTGTTCTCTGCATCCATGATGTTGCAGTCAGCATATTACCACTCTGGTGGCTGGCGCATAAACCCAAACCTGTATGAGGAAGGCAAGGTGTGCCTCAGCCTTTTGAATACATGGACTGGACGAGGAAATGAAGTTTGGGATCCAACATCTAGTAGCATCCTTCAAGTTCTAGTCTCACTTCAGGGGTTGGTGCTAAATTCGAAGCCATACTTTAATGAAGCTGGATATGACAAACAGATAGGGACAGCTGAAGGAGAGAAAAATTCTTTGTCATATAATGAGAACACTTTCTTGCTAAATTGCAAGACAATGATGTACCTCATGCGTAAACCTCCCAAGGTAAATACACTGAATTTAAGTATTTTCTCTTCTCTTACAATTTTGATCTGTCACTTATCTCTTCTTATATGTTTGATATGTATGTCAGCCATACGTCCTTATTCTCTTCATAATAGCAATGTTGGTGGATTGTACTTGTTTGTTGTCAGGTGTTAATTGCTTATCTACTAATGCGTTTACTCGAAACTGAACTACTTTTGCTTCCAAAATTGGACAAATTGAAAATATGCAACACTTCTTTGGCCTTCCATAGATTGGGCACTAATCAAATGCTTACTATGCGGCCATATTTTATTGCTGTTTCACTGCTCATCACTCACCCCTTTGCATCTTAGCAGTCTTTTTAGTTATATTTTTTCCATGCTCTGTTGTATGACAATATAGTATTGCAGTGTTAACCTGGTTATTTGATGTGATTATCATGTTCCTGCTGATGCCTGAACTTGCTTGGAGCTACAAGTTGTGAGGCTTATTTTCACGATATCGGTCTTTATACAAATTAAAAGATTTAATTGAACTTTTTCCATGTATCTTTACTTGTTAATTTTAGGTTTTTGATATATTCGTCTTTCTTAACATTCTCCTTGTACACGTTAGGGTTTTGAAGAGCTCATCAAAGAGCATTTCAGGAGACGTGGTCATTATATTCTTAAGGCGTGCGATGCATATATGAGAGGCAATTTGATTGGTTCTCTTACCAAAGATGCTTCTGTAAGCAATAAGGATGATAAAAACTTCAATTCAGTTGGTTTCAAACTGATGCTAGCCAAGATTGTGCCAAAGCTTTACTTGGCATTTAATGAAGTGGGGGCTGATTGTCTTGAATTTGAGCATATGTCCAGTGTGAAAGTAGGTTCTGATCAGACATTCTTTTGACATTCCAGTCCAGAGATCGATGGTCTGTCTTCGAATGGCAGATTATTGTAAATGCAAAAAAGAGGCCTTTTCTTGTTCTGGTTGTCTACTTTGTAGAGCTTGCAACTAGACATTCTTGTCTTCTGATTGAAGCCCCTTTACTTTTAGATCTGGGGTTTGTTGGGGCAAATCCCTGTGTCCCGCCTTGGTCCTAAGATTGTCACGTCATTTTGGAAAAGGGACATTCTTTACTCGAAATTTTGGCTGCTTACGTCAATTTGGGATTCATTGTATTTTTCACCATACAAGATTTGGATGATGTATTATGCAAGTAACGATCATCCTCCAAAATCTTAAATCTATAATACTTCTTCCAAGCATTAAATTTATCTTCTATTTCTTTTAACTAAGTCTTGATTGCTTTGTGATTGCGACCATTGGATGGAGCATCCTACTGTCGTTTAACCAACTCTTGGTTGCTTAGTGATTGTGACCATTGGATGGAGCATCCTATTGTTTATCAGAGACCTGCTAAAGTGTTAAATTTAAAGGGAACTTGCGGGTAGGACTTTCCTGCTGGAATTCAATTGCCGAATGATTAATAAAATGCCATTGATTAATACATTACATTAAGGCACGATCTCGTGCTTTAAGTGGGACAAACGTATATAATCTGTCTGCAGTTTTACCGTTGAAGCATGCAATACGAACCTTTGTTGACAGGTTTAGCAGGACCAAAAAATTTCAAAATCAGAAAAAGGAATACAGCTGGATTTTGCAATTTACAAGTGCCTACTGAATGCATTATACATCGTTAAAGAAAATATAGGATACAAATCAAGATTCTCCTCTCTTTTTTTTTTCTTCTTTTTCAAATTATTCGCATCCAGTAGTACATTCCTATGTCGTTTCTCTACGGCCCAAGAGATCGGTTTTAAACAGGGAAAACACTCAATGTACATTGCATATTAACCAAAGATTCATTTTCTAACTGGCCGCAGAACTTACCATTATCATGCAAAAGAAAAGACTCATTCTGCAAAACATCATCTGACCTCAATACATATCAGGATAAACATAATCTACTCCAACAATACCCCCGGGTTGGACCTCGGGTATATACAAAATGAACACGCCAGAAACAACATAAACTCCAACAACATCACCAAACAGATAAACAACAAACCCGTCAACAACAATGCAAGTTTCATACCAACGAACACAGGCAGGGCAAGATAAGGTTAGGTGTTTATGCCCATTAGTTTTTCTTTCAAATAACATGAAACCAATGTTCCATATAAACAACAGAGCCTTTTTAGTCCATTTAACCTCATAATGCAAATAACACGACCATTATAGATAAACTTGCACAACCAACTCCAATAAAAAGACCGAAATTTTAAAATCAACCCCCGTCAACAAAATGTATGAAGAGTATTATTGCAACATGATATCATGACCAAAACATACACTGAGTTAGGCATTCAAAGCTCAACCATCAATACACAAAGTAACCTATATCACGAAGTGAAGAAGCAAATAAAACAAAAGCAAAATCAGATCTTTCAAGTCATACTCTGCTGTTGTTGATAATTTTCCTCCTAGCTAAAAACTTGGCAACCGGAGGCGTAAGAGCCACAGTAATCGGAACCCGTATAGGAAAAAGCGCTTTGTTACACAATACAGCCAGAGCAAGCGCGCCGCCAGTGGACGCAGCAAGCTCCGCCGTCTTGTTTCTCTTCTTCTCAAGTGATATCGTATTGCCATCTTGACGCTCTTGGATCACAGACCCAGCTCCAGATGGAAACGAATCATCTTGTTCCCGGGTTTCAGGAACTGGGCCGGCGGCATCTGTCGTGGACACTCCAGGGAGATGCCACTTGTCAAGCAACGATTCAACATCGACGTTGTTCTTGATGGCTATGTAAAGGCCAGTGATTGAAGCGGCAGAGACTGAGAAATGGACGCCCAGTGCCACTTTTCCGTACTTCTTCAGGAACTCCTTGAATTTGCCTCCCCTGAAAAATGCCGCCATTGAAGAGTTGAGTGAGAAAAGGTTTTTGAGATGGTCGATTAGCACATTTAGGGGTTTTATGGCAGGGCTTTTGGAGAGGTTAATGAAATTGGAATTGGATTCCTCAGACGAGTCTTTTATAAAATGATACATTTGAATGTTAAAATTTACACTAAAAATCAACTTAAATTTAAATATGTAAAAATATTAAGACAATAACTTTAACTTTTTTATAAATATTAAAATTTTAATTTACCCTTTTATCCATCCTAATTCCCTAAACAAGAACTTTAAAATGTTTTTTGCTTTTTTAAAATGTTTTAATTATTTAATCATAATTATTATTAGGGAGCTTTATTTCAATTTAGACCACATAAATTAGGGAGTTTTATTCTTATTCTTAGTTCTATATTAGGAAATTATTTGAACACAAAAAATCAAAGTTTTGTAAAAAAAAAACTATTTAAGTCGAGATTAATCATAAATTATGAACCTCTTATTAATTGAGTTTTAAAATGAATAAATTATCATATGCTTGACACAAAATAGTTATTATAAAAGTTTCTACGTTCATATCCTTTTAAAATTTAAAATAGACCTAATTTTTAATAAATACAAATAGGAATAATTTTATTACTTATTGATTTATAATTTTTTATTAAAAAACAATGAAAACCAAAATTTTGTATAAGAAAATATGCATAAGTCCTATACCAATTAGGGAGCTTTATTCTTATTGTAATTCTAGTTTAGGAACGAAACTAAAAAATTCAAAGTGGGCGACGTAACTTTTTATGAGACTAGGCTAATGCAAAAAATACAATAATAATTAATAATCAATTCACAAAATCATAACTTTGACGATAAATAATAGTTGCAATGAATTTTTTAGGTACATAAACCATAAAAACTTTAGTTTTTTTTAGAGTTAGAATAAAACTCTATTTTTTTTAATCCAGCAATTATCATTACCTAAGATTTAAAATTTTATTATATTATATTACAATATTTATTTAATTATTAGTTTCAATAAAATATAAGAAAATATTATTAACATTATTAGTAAAATGATATAAAATTATTAAGAAAATATTATTAATAACATGATATAAAAATTAAAATAAATTTATTTACTCAATTAAATTTTAAATTCATTTAATATTTGATTTATTATAATACAATTACATTGAAAACTTTTATCTTTGTTGGAAAAATCAATTCTCTTTTTACAATAGATATATTGTAATTCAATTATATTCGGACTTATCATATTTATTTTAAAATATGTATTTATTATAACTTCTCCATATATATCTATTGTCAAAAAGAAAATTGATTTCTCTTTTTCTTTGAATCATTACCATCGTCATGATTAGATCAATTGTAATTTCAATAAATATTCTTTTTGGTAAAAAGTGAATCACTATTAGTTTTTTTTTATGTTTTTAAATTACTCGAAAAATTGAAATTAGATTTGGAATACGATTGCTTTTATCATAAAAGTTTGTTTTTTATTTTTCATTTTTAATATAGGGTATTAAATTTTGCTCTTTATTTTTTTCTCTGTCACAAATATAATACCATTGATATATCTTTGTAATTTATTATTGAGTTATTAGTGTTGTGTTGTGTCTGCATACTTCTTCTAGTTTTACACAAGTACTTTTGTTCTTTCTCTAATCTAATTGTATTATAATTGGTTTATATGATGTTGCATAAAAAACATTTGTCTTGAAGAAAAAAAAGAAAAAAAAAGTAGAACAATTAATCGAATCCAAAAAAGGAGCAATTAATAAATTTATTAAAAGAGTAGGCTTCTCTAATGATAATCATGAGGAACTAGATGAAGGTAATATCGAACAACATAAAGAAAATTAAGTGATGAAATCTGAGTGAATATGATCATCTACCAAATACATCCAATTTAGGAAATTTAAGGGCAGATGAGCAACTATTCCTTATATTGGATATTTATGATCCTAAAAATTGGGATAATCTTAATACTAATATAAGAGACATTTTAGTTGAAAAACACCATGTAAGAGAATTGAATCTTGTGTTTCCTTTAGATAATAGCTTTCGACATTTTTTCATATTCTTATTATTTTATAAAATTGAGTAATAGAGTGGCTAACAATAGAAAATGGTTGGTTTACTCTAAACATATAGATAAATTATATTGTTTTTGTTGTAACTTATTCAAATCTAATGGTAAACAAAGTGCATTAGCAAATAATAGATTTAAAGATTAGAAGCATCTTAGTGAGAGACTTAAAGAACATGAAAATAGTATTGAGCATATGACTAACAAGAGGATTTAGAATGAATTAAGAGTAAAATTGACTAAAAATCAAACAGTTGATAAAGATTTGCAATACGAAATTGTAAAGGAGAAAGAACACTGGAGACAAGTTTTGATAAGAATAGTTTCTATTATGAAATGTCTTGCTAAATGTAATTTAGCTTTTTGAGGATCTGATGAGAAACTTTACCAAGATAGTAATGGTAATATTTTGGGATTAATTGAGATGATTACTGAATTTGATATAGTAATGCAAGATCATGTTAGATGCATTCAAAATCATGAAATTCATCATTATTATCTTAGTCACAAAATTCAAAATAAGTTGATTTCTATGTTTGTTGGGCACCGCTTTCGGAACCCAACCTCTTACTCTGATACCACTCATGTTGGACTCCGCTTGATTCCAGAGTCCAATTCTTGCTCTGATACCACAACTGTTGGATCCCGTTGCCGGAACTCAACTCTTGCGGACTCACACATCTATTGGATCCCGCTTGATTCTGTAATCCAACCTCTTGCGAAAACATGAAACGTGAGCATATTATCCTTGTAGGGTTATTTCATTTAACCCTCATTAGCCATCATTCGTTTATCTTCATTCTCAGAACATCCCAAAAATTTACTCACAATTTGTTTAATGGCGTGCCCATACAAATCAGTCACCATGCTCAAACTCATTTCTCCTATTTGTGAACAGAATTTGGAAATCTTCAAACTAGAATTTCAATTTGACTTCTTCAAAGAAATCATAGCTCTAAGTCTCTAGTTTGGTTTGAATCAAGAATTATCTTAATCAGAGCTCTATAGATCAAGATATGCTTAAAAAACTAAAGGGTGTTCATACCCCAATCATGCTCTCCCAACCGATTTCTCATTTTCTTTCCATCAAAGTTTTTCAAATCAACTCCAAAAGATACAAATTTATATGGATAGATAGATACATGTCTTAGGAATCCATTTCTTTAAGAATCACTTCATTTGAAGGTCGGATGATGAAGTTATGGCCAAAAGAATCAAACATGTTTATACCCTCAATCATGCCATAACATGTCTTGACGCAATTGTCATAACTTTCAGCACAAATGTCGGATTGAGTTCGTTCTTGGACCTTTGGAAAGAAGACTTCCATATCTACAACTTTTATGAATACCACAAAGTAAGATTCGGCCTCAAAAAGGGTCAAAATTTGCAATTTACTGAAACTGTCCCGTGAATGTCCGTTTAACGGACATCCATGCCCGTTTAAAGAACATTGTCGGGCCTGGGAGCGCTTTTTCACCTGAGAAGGTCCGTTTAACGGACATGGACGATGCTGGATGTCATTTTTGACCCGAGAAGGTCCGTTAAATGGACATGGGGGTTTTCCAAACCCCTCTAAAGCCCCTCCAATGCTTCCTACATCCAAATTAACATCATATTCACTCATAATCTTCCCAAATTCAACTATTCTAGTGCAAAATCACTTCATAACAACTCAAACACCAAAATTATCTCATAAAACTCTCAAATCTCATCTCCAGTGACTCATAACATACAGAAACTCTCATCATTCTCCATAGCTGTCATGTTCATATACTCCATGCAATATTACAACTTGTAATGATCATATCTTTTCGCTCTGGTATCCAAAAATTACAAACTTTATATCGTTGAAAAGTTAGAAAGATCATATACAACTTCCAAGAAGACAAATTTGTCTAGTTGTTGGACCCCATTTCCGGAGCCCAACATCCGGAGTCATGAGCCTTGAACTTATTATGCCAAAGGCTTTCTTGTCATTATTCCACCAGGTCGGTGTGCCTATACTAGTCAATTACCCGAATCGCAACTAGCCTTCTTCAAAGAAATTGTAGCTCCACGTCTCTAGTTTTTTTTTGAAACAGAAATCGTCTCAAATCGGAGTCTTATAGCTAAAGATAAACTTCGAAGGCTAAAGCGTGTTCATACTCCAATCATACTCTCTTAGCCGACCTCTCACTTACTCTAGGGCAAACTTTCGCAGAATGACTCCCAAAAGATACAAACTTTCATGAAGAACTCGAAGCGAGATTCGGTCTATAAAAGGATCAAAAATGGAACTGAAGACATTGAGACGAGGCAGAAGGTCAAACGAAGACAATGTACAGTAACTAAGACGAAACAATCTAAGACGAAGCAGACTAAGACGAAACAAAATTCTAAGACGAAACAGAATTCTAAGACGGAGCAGAAACTAAGACGGAGCAGAATTCTAAGACGAAGCGAAATTCTAAGACGGAACAAAACTAAGACAAAGCGGATTCTAAGATGGAACAAAACTAAGATGAAGCAGAATTCTAAGACAAAGCGGAATTCTAAGACGGAGCAAAACTAAGACGAAGCGGATTCTAAGACGAAACATGCTAAGACGGAGCATTCTAAGACGAAGCGGAGTCAAACTAAGACGTAACAAAAGTCAAACTAAGACGATGCGTCTTAGGTCCGAAACTAAGATGAAAGAAAACTAAGACGATACATTCTAAGACGAAGCGGAGTCAAACTAAGACGCAACAAAATTCAAACTAAGACGATGCGTCTTAGGTCGGAAACTAAGATGATACATTCTAAGACAAAGCGGAGTCAAAATAAGACGCAACAAAAGTCAAACTAAGACGATGCGTCTTAGGTCCGAAACTTAGACGATACATTCTAAGACAAAACGGAGTCAAACTAAGACGCAACAAAGGTCAAACTAAGACGATGCATCTTAGGTCCAAAACTAAGATGAAAGAAAACTAAGACGATACATTCTAAGACGAAGCGGAGTCAAACTAAGACGCAAAAAAAGTCAAACTAAGACGATGCGTCTTAAGTCTGAAACTAAGACGAAAGAAAACTAAGACGATACATTCTAAGACGAAGCGATTCTAAGACGATAGAGTCGTCAAACTAAGACGATAGGAAAGTCAAACTAAGATGATAGAATCGTCAAACTAAGACGATAGGAAAGTCAAACTAAGGTGATAGAATCATCAAACTAAGACGATACTAAATCACTTTCTACACTCTCCAGAGCATCTCCCCTCATAAGGATCATATCTTTCGGCTTGGAGGTCCAAAAATCACAAACTTTATATCATTGGAAAGCTGGAAAAATCAGTTATACTTTCAAGAAATCACTTTTTATCAGTTTTACCTAGATCATTCCACATTTTTCCTTGGATACAAAACACAATTCCTACCCTTCTGAAAAAGATTGAAGATAGTAATGTCGGAACTTGAAAAGCCATAAACAAACGTAATGTATATGTATTTCATTCGCATCAAAATAAATGTTTTTCAACGCTTTAGTGGGCATTTCGAGCCACCTTACAACATAATCCCAAAATACAAACTTTTGTAAAACAATAATTTCTCAAAAAGCAACTAAAGCCTTGGTTTACAGAATTAGCTTAAAAATACAACAATATTTCAAAAGCGGAGTGATGCCTTTGGCCTTTGTTTACTCAATCTCCTGCTCATCACCTGCTTGTGGGCAGGAAAGTGGGGGTGAGCTTAAAGCTCGTGGGTAATAATTTTATAATCGATAATAAGCAGAAATCATTATGATAAACATTTTCTTTGTAAAAACTCACATTAATGCATAACATGTATACGTCATTATTTTCGACATCTCATGAACACATCAGCACATAAGAATTGGTTCGAGTGGATCCAAAACAGAACGTACTATGCATTTACACATAATGGTCTTGCATAGCCGTGAACTTATGGGAGTCCATGAGGAGCTCCATACCACCAGCGGGAAGGCAGGAGAAGCCTTTTTGTCAGAGTGCACTTGACTTAACTTAGGAGAGCACCACAAACCCACATAACATGTATTTCATGACTTGTTATCTTGTTGCCCAAAATGACACATTTCGGAGACATGATTTCTTAAACTTGATGCCTTTTCAAAAATCATTTTCATGATGCTCAATATGCAGCACATTTTTAAAGCACTCAAAGAACAATAAATGCACATTTAGAAGTAGTTGAAACTTATTTATTTCCACTTTTTGAAAGAGACATGAATGGCTTATTACTAAATCATAAAAATGTAACCCACCTTGAAAGTCCTTGGTTATGGTTTGTTCAAAAATGTCTTTCCTCTTGCTCCTCTTGCCCTTCTTGATTTTCTTCAACATTGACCAAAATCCCAAAATCAATGGAAATCAAAATGGAAAACCTAAAGGACCAAAGTATGAAATTGATCCTAGAATACTTTTACCCATACATTTCCTAAGCTCTTTGAACCAAAAATCTTTCAAAACTCCAAAGCCTTTAAAATGCTCTTACCTCAAATCTTCACCAAAAGAAGAAATACTTGGTTCAAAAGAAAACTCTTGTCTTCCTCTACCTTTTTCCCTTCTTGATCACTCTCAAAATCCCTCTTGAAGGCTAAGAAAAATCAAAACCTAGCTTGCTCTTCTTTCTTTCTCTAAACTCATAAAACTATCTCTCTCTTCTTTCTTCAATTTCATTTTCTCTCTCTTCCAAAAGTAAGACACCCCATTTTCTTCTCTTTTACACTATTAATGATTGTATAAAGTCCCTTTTTGCCCTTACTTTAATGCCTTATAGTTTTTGAACTTACATGACTTGCCAAAATTGGCCTTACACTCTCCCACTACTTTAATAGTTCAAAGCCCTTAGCCCATGTCATATTATCTTACCTACATTAACAAGCTAATTAATTCCAACATGGCTAATCTAGCAGAACCCTAAAAATAAATCTAGTCATGCTTATAGTAAAGAAAATTTTTCAGGGGCCAACATTTTATGCATCCATAATCATCAACGATCGATAAATTCTTTACTAGCTTTAAGGCTTGGGTAGGACATTTGGTTAGGTTTAGGACATGTAATGCGGTTAGCACAAAAATAAAAGGCAAATAAAGCTCAAGGTGGCTTATCAAAAGGAAAAATCATATCAATAGGTAGGCTATTTAGCTAATGTAGCTATATCATTTCCATGTTAACGCATGTGATAAAAATGTGGTCCTGAATAGAAAATCAAAACAAAGTTAGGATATACATGTCATGAAGGTCACACATAAACAAAAGACAATGAGATTGATATAGATGCGTCAGTTTATAAAGGCTTATAATCTCACTAGTTTGTGTCTATCACTAGTCACCACTCTTCTAAAGATAATTGTATATTGACTAATCACAAAAGTAAAAGTACATGCTCAAGTTGCCATGAATTTCTCTAGTCAATTCACTCTTTAATTATGACTATATAGTCTTAAAAGCAATAGAAAAAGAGATAATGTTTGTTTTTCTGTTTGATTTTTTAAAACACATAAGCAACACACAAGCTTAAAAATGTGTATAAAAAGATCCCCACCTCCACACTTAAAACTTACATTGTCCCAAATGTAACATCAAATGTAAGAAATGGAGCATTTAATATAAACAACAAATGCGAGAATGGAAATGAAGAGTAATAAATGTCCCTTGGGTTACCTCCCAAGCAACACCTTTGTTTCTTGTCATTGGCTCGACACAAGTGTCACTCAATGTTTATAAAAAGGGTTTTCTAACCCCATCACTTCTACATTTTTCACTTGGAATACTTCATAGAATGGTTGCAATCGATGATCATTGACCTTGAGTTGCTTGTTTGTCTGTAGGCTTTTAATTTCAATTACACCATGGGAAAACACATTAGTGATGATAAAATATCCAATTCAATGAGAACATAATTTACCTGGGAAAAGTTTAAGTTGTAACTGATGGAGAAGAACTTTTTTTCCAACAATGAAATTCTTTCTAGCAATCATCTTATCATGAAATAACTTTGTCTTCTCCTTGTAAATTTATGCATTCTTGTAAGATTCAATCCTAAGCTCTTCCAATTCTTATAGTTGCAAATTTCTTTGTTCACCCACCTCATCCACCTTCATATTGCCTTGCTTGATTGCCCAAAAAGCTTTATGCTTAATTTTCATTGGAAGATGATATGGCTTTCTGTAAATCAGTCGGTATGAAGACATGCCAATCGATGTATTGTACACAGTTCTATATGCACAAAGAGCATCATCAAGTTGTTGGCTCCAATATTTATGATTTGGATTCACCATTTTCTTAAGGATTGACTTAATTTCTTTATTTGACACTTATGCTTACCCGTTTGTTTGTGGATGGTAGGCCGTAGACACCTTGTGAGTGACATGGTACTTCTTTAAAAGGTTTCTTACCAATCGATTGCAAAAATGAGTACCCCTATTGCTAATCAATGGTCATGGTGCCGAAGAACCACATTCAAGTATTTTCCTAGCAATTCCATTAGGCCCAAAATGACCACCATAAGCATACGAATAAAATTTTTTTAAAATAGATTTACATTCATGCTCGGGCACATATCTCCTAATTACTTAGTCAGAACAACATTTCCATAATTAAGGATAATCCCAAATATAATATTTGGAATCACTCTGTATCCTATTCCGCCTAGCTTTACTTAAATCATTAGGTATCTCATGATTTGCTAGATAGTTTATAATATCAACATATCGACCCCATTTCTGGAGTCCAACTATGGAATCATAAAACGTGAGTGTATTACCCTATAGGGTTATTTCAATGAAATCTCATTAGCCATCATCGGTTCATCTTCATTCTCATACCATCCCAAAAATTCCCTATTTGATCAATTGATATATGACAATCCATTCTTATGATTATGTCCTCGATCATATAGTACCTATTTTGGGACAATAGGTATAACTTTCACTAGAGATGTAAGATTAAGGTCATTCTAAGACGGTTTCTAAGAGATCTTTTAAATATACAACTTTCGTGAAGACCACGAAGAGAGATTTTTTCATTTAGAGGGTCAAAATTGCGAATTTCTGAAAGTGTACAGTGAATGTCCGCTAAACGGACATACATTGCACCAAAACGGACATAAACAGGGTTGGAGTGTTTTCTAGACTCGTGAAGGTCCTTTTAACGGACTTAATGTCTGTTTAACGGACATGGACGAGGCTAGGGGTCTTTCCAAACCTGAGAAGGTCCGTTCAGTGGACCTAAAGTCTGTCCAACGGACATAGGTGAGACAAAATTCACTCAAGAGCCTTCCCAAAGGTTTCTACATCTAGCCTAACCTTAATTTCATTCTAAATTGTCCCAAATTCACTTCCTCTAATGCAACATCATTTCATAACAATTCAACTATCAACTTCATTTCATTGAACTCTCTCTAATCTCTACTTATTTGATTCATCTCTTACAACTAATTCTCATCATTCACAAAATCCTATCTTTCTTTTCCATAACATCTCACTTATATGTAACAACAATTCATGTTCAAAATTCATCTCAAGTTGATAACTTCTTCAAGTATACCTAATTTCAACTCAACATCATCCATACACAATTCATATTTTATTAACATCAAAAGGAAAGAGTTTTACAAATCTATAATAGGCATTTCAAGCCACAATACATTTTTGGTCTCATAACCCAAAAATACAAAATATACAAGAACGAGTAATACTTGAAATGCGGCTAAAACCTTGTCTTTTCCATAAACTAACTTAAAATACAAAAATATGCAGATTTAGAGTGATGCCTTGACTCTCAATCACTCGATCTCTGGCTCATCACCTGGAGATGGGGAGGAATGGGGTGAGCTTAAAAGCTCGTGGGTAACAAGTTTATGATGGAGAAACGAGCAAAACCATTGAAAATATTCATTGCCATAGTAAATTTGCATTAAATCCATAAAACACATATTTCTCAAATTCTCAACTTGTCAAACAATTCATAAACAACATAAGTCATGTATTCATCAAACTTGTAAACAAATCATAAACACATAAGTAATCAGAATGGTTTGGGTAGGTCCATAAACATAAGGGAGTTCTTGCGAATCTCCAGTAATAACAGAATGGACTATCATAAACCTACATAATGGTTTTGTGTAGTTCATAAACATAAGGGAGTCCGTGAAAGAGCTCCATGCCACTAGCTGGCAGGCGGGAAAAGTCTTTAACATGGTCAACCTGCACGTGACATAACAGAATGGACGGCCAAAAACCCACACAAACATGAATTTCATGACATATAAACATATTGTCCAAAAGGCACATTTCGGAATCATGATTTCCATAAGCATAATATATTTCAAATACCATTTCCATCTTCATTTTATAAATCATCAACAAGATTCATGTACCAAACATGTAGCAATTTCTTAAATAATTTAAGAAGCAATAAATGCAACATTTATAAGGCGATTGAAATCATTTAACTCTATTGAATTGGAAAAATATTCATGGCTCATTAACTCAAATATAAACAAGTAACTCACCTTGGATTCCTTGCTTAAAAACTTGCTTAAAGGTGCCTTTCCTCTTGCTCCTCTTGCCTTTTTTGATTCCCTTTAACATTGGAAAAAATCCCAATTCAATAGGAATACAAGTTGAGAACCCACAAATCATATTCACTAAAATTGATTCTAAAATACTTAAACCTATGCATTTCCTAAGTTTTATGAACTAAAACCCTTCCAAAAATTCAAAGGACTAAGAATGCACTTACCTTGAATCTTTACCAAATAAAGAGATTTTTGGCTCAAATGGAAGCTCTTCTCTTCCACTTTCTTTTTCTCTTTTTGATTAACCTCAAAATCACTCTTAAAAGCTAAGAAAAGATGAACCCTAACTTGATCTCCCTTCTTTTCTCTCAAGAACACAACTCTCTCTCCTTTCTCTCTTCATTTTCGTTCTTCTTTTCTTTATCTCCATTATTCACGTTTTTCTCTCCTTCTTAAGAGAAAGACTACACTTTCTTCTTCTAATTATACCCTTAATGAGTGTGAAATGTCAACTTTACCCTTCCTTTATGCTTTGTGGCTTTTATACTTAAGTGGCATGCCAAAATTTCCCTTTATTCACTCTTACTACTTTAATTTAACTAACCAATGTAATAAAATCCTACTAACATTGACATAATAATTAACTCCAAAAATTAATCTATCAAGACCTTATAATTTATTTAAAATCATGCTTAACTCAACAAGAAAAAAAAATCGGGGGCCAACATAACCTTACCTTGAAGCATTCGTAATTGCTTATTCGAAAATAACTCTTATAACGGTATTAATCCCCTTCCTTCATAAATCGAATTAAGTGGTCTGCAACTGAGTTCTCTACACCTTTCTTATCTTTGATCTCCAAATGAAACTCTTGGAGCAGGTGAATCCATCTAATGAGCCTTGCCTTTGCTTCCTTCTTTGATAAAACATACCTTAATGTTGCATGATTAGAATATAAAATGACTTTAAAACCACGAAATAAGGTCTAAATTTATTTAAAGCAAACACAATAGCTAAAAGCTCCTTCTCTGTGGTGGAGTAGTTGCATTACATTGGACTGAGAGTTCTTGAAGCGTAAATGGCATGAGTCATCTTTCCACATTTTGACCAAGTATGGTACTGACAATAAAATTGCTAACATCACACATAATCTCAAAGGGTTGACTCCAATTAGGTGGTTGAATGATTGGTGCTGAAGTCAAAATTTCCTTTAACTTGTGAAAAGCTTCCTTTCATCCCTCATCAAATTCAAATGGCAAGTCCTTTTGTAACAAATGATAGAGATTTGTTGAAATCTTACTGAAGTCTTTGATAAACCTATGATAAAAAACTGCATGGTCAAGAAAAGAATGAACCTCCCTGAAATTTGTGGGATAGGGTAAGTTTTGCATAATATCTACCTTAGCTTTCTCAAACTCAGTCCCTTTAGATGAAATTACATGTCCTAAAACTATTCCTTGTTCAACCATAAAATGACATTTTTCATAATTTAAAATAAGATTAGTTTCGATGCACCGTTCAAGTATGCAATTTAGATTATATAAGCATGCATCAAATGAATCCCCATAGACAATAAAATCATCCGTAAAAACCTCAATAATGTGCTTAACATAGTAGGAGAAAATACTTACCATGCATCTCTTAAAGGTGGATGGGGCATTGCAAAATCCAAAAAGCATACTTTTATAAGCAAATGTACTAAATGGGCATGTGAAGGTTATTTTCTCTTGATCTTTTGTAGCTATCATAATTTGGTTATAACCTGAATATCCATCAATAAAAGAATAGAGAGATCATCCTGCAAGTCGTTTAAGCATTTGATTGACGAATGGGATTGGAAAGTGATCGTTACGTGTAGTAGCATTTAAATTTCTATAATCAATGCATACTCACCATCCATTTTGAATAATTGTAGGGACAAACTTGTTATTCTCATTTTTTACCAATGTAGTCCCAATCTTCTTAGGTACCACTTGGACTGGACTTACCCATTTACTATCCAAAATTGGATAGATTATGCCAACCTTAAGTAATTTCAAGATATCCATCTTCACCACTTCCATCATCGGAGGATTTAGTCTCCTTTGTGATTCTCTTGAAGGTTTGGGTCCTTCTTCTAAAAGAATTCGGTGCATGCATGTCGAGGGCTAATACCCTTAATTTCAGCTATGGTCTGCCCTATAGCTGTGATGTCGAATGAGCTTTTTCTCTTGAAGTCTGGTTAGATTCTTTGCTATGATTATCAGAAGTGTTTATCCTTCTCCCAAAAAATACATACTTTAGGTGCTCCGATAATTGCTTTAGTTCAATGGTTGGTGCTGGCACAACCGAAGGTATAAATTTCGTATGAGATATTGGCAATTTAATATTTGAAAGTACATACCTTTTTGGCAACCCATGCGTTATTTTTAATTTTATTTCAATTTTGATATTATCTTTTATTTTCTGCGTTAGTTTTAATTTTATTTCAATTTTGATATTATCTTTTATTTTCTTTTGTCTTAGTATAGGATTTTATTTTTTGTTATGATATTTCTTTTGTTTTTTATCCTTTAAATTGATATTTTGCAAGGATTTTAGTTTCATATTGGATGAATCAAAATCAAAACAAAATCGCCATATTCAAGAAAGTACCAATTTAGCTCTTTCACTTACTCATAAATGCTTATATTGTGTACACTGGGAATAATGTACAACTTTAAGTGTATGGATGGATTAAATGAATTCTAATGACTTCTTTAAGCCTATTATAATCCTAATTATAAATTCTATTAACTGATATCTTGAATTGGTTGGATCTGTCTATGAATACTATATTTCCTTGTTGAATATTGATTTGAATTAGTGTGCAAAAGGATGATGGTTAGAATTAAATTAGATTTCTATCATATTTTTCGTAATCATTGAAATATTCAAGTTGAATGATATTGCATATTGTTTACACACATATACCTATATGTTTTGGTGAGCTTTAGAGCCTAAAGAGAAAATTTTCAAATTTTTTAAAGTTCTTGTTATTCTTTCATATGTGTGATATCGTCTATAGTAGGATAATTCTAGAACTTGCTTTCATTATACACATTGAGATCATATTTGTTAAATTAGAAGCATTGATATAATAAAGGCATTTAGATTTACCGAATTACTTTAGCCTATTTCTTTGAAAATTATCATACCTATAAAATTGACCTTTAGGAATAACCAAGTTGAGCCTTAGCCTTTTTCATTTTTTAAGTCCAAATTATAAACCTTTATCCTATTTTTCTTTGAAGACTGTTTATTATTTTGAACGTTGAAGGTTATTTACATTATTTATTTGTTGAGACTTGAAATTTGTGAAAGATCCAATATTTTAATGTGTGGTACTGAATGTTTAGTGTGAAAAAAAGAAAAAATTGAAAAAAATTAAAAAGAAAAACAAAGAAAAGAAAAAAAAAAGTATATAGTACCATTGGTTTTGCAATGAAAGGATCTACGTGTACTTGTAAACAAGTCTTGAATTATATGGTGTAGTAAATTTCCTTCTTCAACCCTTTATATTATCTCATTCATACCGTACCTAAGCCCTGCTACACCCTTATAAAGACTTTTTGATTTTTGTTTATGGTTTGTACATAAGTGATAGAGATATGATTTTATTGCAAGCCCATGGTAAGAATTCTACTATACATTGATTGAGAGTTTTGGAATGTTTCACCATAAACACTTAAGTGCATTAAGTGAAATTTTAGTGTGTAAAGAGATATGATTTTGATTTCAATGCAATTGTTTATGTGACTATTATTAATATCACTTAGGAAATTAATTTTAGGACATCTTGGCTTTGATTGCATGCTATTTTGATTCAATAAGATATGATGATGTATAGTATGAATAAAAAATTTGAAATTGATGATAAATTGATGTTGTAATTTACAATTTTGATTATGGTTTGCTTAAAGACAAGCAAAAGCTTAAAGTGTGGGGATGTTTGATAAATGGATATTTGACTATATTTTACCAACCATATTTGATGTATTTTGCTTGATATTTTACACTTTTATCGTATATTTGATACTTAATTTGCTCCAAGTGTGTTTACAGAGTATAATTGCCTTTATGGACTTAAAAAAGAAGAATTCGGACGAACACATGGCATAAAACAAAGAGTCGTTGCGCAAAAAAGATGCATGACCATCTGCTAGTGCACTTCTTTGAGATAGTGCACTTTTGTGATATTTGGAGAATTCTAATTATGCATGGTCTTATGCACGACCGTGCAAGAGACCTTGCATTTCCCCAAAACCCTAAATTTCATTATAAAGAGGCATTTTGGGAGGTGAAAGAGGAGGCAATCGGCAGAGCAGCGAGAGCAGACTCTTGGAGGCGATTCCAGATGTGGAGTTCATTCTGAAGGGACAATTTTGGTCCAAATAAGCGGGAAACATAAAGATTCCATTGAAAGATCCATCGAAATACAAGATTAAGCCTCTACATTGCAAGAACATTCGATAGAAGACAATCAGGGATATTTATAATTATGATTCCATTGTTTTCGATTCATTTTCTTTCAATGTATGCTTGATTTTACGTTCGATAATGTGTATCTAAATGTTTAGTTATTATTTAGGTTAGATGAGCCTTATGTTAATACTTTGACATGATTTAATTCTTTTATTAATGCAATTAGTTTGATTGATTGTTGCGATCCAATTAATTATTTTATTTATGTTATAGTAATACAAAATATTAGAACACAATCTAATTTCATATGTAGCAAATGAGAAATCCTAGGTTTGAATAAATCCACGATAATTGGAAGGAGTTGATTGCAACCCTAAAGATAGGATGATATAAATCTTCCAGATTAGGGTCAAACCTAATAGAGGAATTCAAGAAACGGTAACATAATCTTATAAAATTTAACCCGAGTAATTTGGTTAGAAACCTTAGGATTAGTTGATAGACTCAAGGTCAGCTACTAACATACCATAGGAGTCTCCACGATCCAACTAATCAACAAAACAATTGCATGATAAGAGATCCATCAGTCAAGGGTTTAGGGGGATTCGAAACCAAGATACTAATTCTTGATATCGATAATTTTCTAAGTGCTTCCTTAATCCTCTATTCAATTTCGTTTCCTATTTTATTTTACTTGATTAGTTTTATTTCCTTTAATTAAAAATATAAAATCAATCCTTATACTAGATAATAGGGGAAGGGCAATTACTAGTATTCATAGTCTTCGTAGGATCGACTCGTACTTTTCTGTACTAGCTACAACTACACCTTGCTCTTACAGTATTAAAATATTGACTTCCTTATGAAATAGGTTAATCAGTAATAATTCCTTAAATCAAATTAATTCAAATCGTCCTAATGCTAAAATCCCTGGCAACGGTGTTAAAAACTTGTTGAGCAAATTTTATATATAATAAAACTTTCAATACACACAAGTATAGGAATCGTATCTTATAGTATCAAAATGTATCGTTCCCTCAAAGATTATGTAATAGCTAACAATCTAAACCTAACTTAGTATAAGGTAACACGAAATAATTGAATAAAAATAAATAAAAAAAAGTAAAACAAATAAATAAATGAAACAAGTAAATAATAAAATGGTTGAGCTCAAGATTGAATACTTAGGAACTATTCTTTCCCTATTTTGTTCCCTTACTCTTATTAATTCAATTACGTGTCTGATCCTAGATTTCCTAAGGTATTTATTTCTCTCTCTTAAGATCTAATTAATTAACCCTAACTGAGTACAAAATTTCCAGATTTGTAACTTCTTGATTCACAAAACTTTCCCTAACGTTTTCAATTAGATCTGAAGCTATCTAATAGATATTAAGTTCTCAAACAAGATCTCTCTTCGAATGATTGTTAATTTGATACTTGTGGGGATTGTTAATTTGATACTTGTGGGGCTTATTAAACTATCAAATCTCGTTGCACAATCTAATATGATTACGTTTGACTCACTTTCTCTATTTATTGTCAAGTATAAGCACACACAATTATCACAAACACTAGAACATATATTGAAATCAACAAGAAATAAATTCACAAAATAAATCAAGAATGATTTTTAATAGGGATATAGAAACCTATAAATATGATAAACATCAAGAAAATTATATTACATATCAAGGATAATGAAAGAAACTAAAATGAAAAGAGAAAAAAATTGTTTAATGCCCTAATTTGGAATTCTGGAATTTTTGGGGTGTTCTTCTTAATCTCTCCACTTTGATTCAATTTGATGTGTGGCTACTATTTTTTTTGGTGTGCTTCATGTTATTAAATAGTTTTTGAGGCTTCTAGGTTCTTTCTAGAGTTTTCCCAATTAACTTGTTTCCAAAAATAGCCCCAAAATATCAAAAGACCAAAATAACTCGTGTGCTGAAAAAGCTGAAATTCGCTGGAATTGCTATCAAGGAGATACACGATTTAATACGCGGTCGTGTACTAGACGATAATTCATGATTTTTCAAGGGCTAAGAGACTTATACTGCTATATACAAGGTCTTGTATCCCTTATTTTCTTTAAATCTTCCTTGTTCTTTAATTATCTAATTTCCAACAATCACAAACAAATCAAACACCTCATAAAACATAAAATTAAGTTCTAATTCTTTCTCTAAACCACACAACCACTTAGAATACATATAAACACTAACAATAACATAATTCTAATCTTATACATATGATAATCATATAAGAAACACACTTAACCACCTAGAAAAAGATATTGTAGTTTATACCTATCAATATTGATTAGGGACATCCTTAGCCAAGATCAAATGAAGTTTTGTAAATAGTTTACAAATGTCATTAATTGAACCAATAACTAATAACAAAGAACTAATATATGATTGGACTAAAAATATAGTAGACATTAATTTCATGCTCTATTTCTAATCAGAACATTGTATGATGAAAAGATTGAATTATACAAAAAATCATGCATAGAAAGGTTAGTTAAAACCACTTTGACATTCCTAAATATTTAGGTGGTCATGATGTGTTGCTAAACATCAATCTTGATATATGATTATAAATTATTTAACTAGAGAATTAAAGATAAATTAAAAGGATTTTTAATTTATCTAATTCTAATTATGAATTAGAATTATAATTTATAATCATTGCCAACATATTTGGGAACCTAATGG
>JANITX010000212.1:73350168-73362884 GCA_027564395.1 Erythroxylum ulei | reverse complement strand
TCCATATCTATATACATATATGCTAACATGATGCATGAACAAGAAAATGCATTGTCTTAGTTTCTCTTTAAGCTCGCATGTACTGAAATTTCGGGTCTTCACCCTTAATATGGGGACGGGATGTTACACAAATAATGTTAATCTTATTAAAATTCATTAATATTCAAAATTGTAGAAAGATTATATTCTATATATCAGATATGGAAACTCAGTTGTTGTTATATACATTAATGTCATCTATTATAAGATGTATAGCATGCCTGTTGGCTCCATGTGCTTTGATATATGAAATTTTTTGTTGCAATAATTTAGAATTGCTCCTTCCAAACTAAAAATATCCAGAAGGACTATCTATAATATTCTTAACATAATTCTTAGCAGTCCATTCATAATATATACTATCCTTATCAAATATTCTAAATCAACTATGCTTACTTTGACATATCTTGGTTTGGAATGTTTCTTCCTGTTAAGTAGGGTTACTATGAATTCCATGATTTCTTTAACCATGTTTCTTTTTACACTTAGTTTTCACACTATTATTTTCATTCTTAATGTTTGTGTAATAAAACCCTTCATATATGTTTAGGTTTTTAGTGCCTTCCAAAACGTTTCAAATGAATAAAGTCTCATTCTTTATTTCAGTTTAATCTTACAATCTAAACTAGTTGCAACACTAAAATAAGGATACTCAAGTTTCTTCCTATCCTTGTTTGAACTCTTTTTAATATTTCCAATTTCATCATTATTAACCTCAGCATCATTATTGCCTAAATCAATATCATATGTGTTAATATTAAACTCAAGCACGCATTGACCTAAATTTTTAATTTCGCTATTAAATATATCATCTCCAGGCCCTTCACTATGGTAAAACTTACTACTACCAAATAATATATCATCTTCCTCTTTCTCATTATGCATTAGACTATTTCAATTATTAGTTATTATGGGTGTTGTTACCCTAAACTAATATATTCATCATTATATGCTCTTGTTGGTGATTGTGAGCTTTTCATATGAAAATCATCTAAATAAACCCTTATACCAGACAAAATTAGCTTCACTATCTAAGTAAACTTGCAATATACTTCTTTTTTCTTTTTAATATGCTCAATCATCTTTCTAACAACATCATCAAATTTTAGTATCAGATCATCTTCAAAAGACTTATGAGGGAACTTATACATTAATATTCTTAATTCATACCATAACATAGATTCTTTTTATTAACTATGAAAGAAATTACACTAATTTGATCTAATTCTAAACTAAAAGCATCATGCTTATTATCCTCATATAGTAATCTAGTTCAAACATAAAAAGACTACTATAGAAGAAATCAAATATAATTCTAGAATCATCTTCCCTAACTATTAGAAGTTATGTTATTTTTCAAATTCATATTCAAAATTTAGATACCTACTAAAACAACATGATGCATGCCTTATAACACCAAACAAGTACTCCAAACCCTACAACCATATTAGAAAATAATCATATTTAAATAATAAGAACATTTTCATCATATTCAATAAAATTATGAAATTTCCTTTATACATTCCCTTTTGTAAAAATTTCCTACTTCATAAGATGAAAACAAAAATTGATAACCATAATAAAAAGAAATCAAAACTATAATAAAAAGAAATCATATTCAAACAATAGTATAATATTAACTCATATTTAATAAAATAGCAAATTTGCCTTTATACATTCCCTTTTATACTTTTTTATCCTAATTTTCTACCCCAAAATTTGAAATTAAAAACTAAACATGTAATTCTTTGATCTTTTGTCCCCAAATTAATACTTTGAGATGACATAAAATAATAGGTGAATTAAATATTATATGAAAAATTACACATGCAATGCATCATTCATATGAAATTATAAAAAAATAGACTAACCTAATTTCACCTTATTAAACTAATTATACAATAACTATAACGAGTTTACAAAATGGGAGCTTCACCACTGCTTTGGGATTGTTTTCAAACTTTTACTTTCGAGTAACTAAGAGGATCTACTTATTAATCACTAGTCTTTGAACTTCAATGCTTTCAAACAGTAACAATTATGAAAGAGGCAACGTTGTTGACACCATCGGAGAATTAGATGGCCATAATGTAATCAAGTTATCTTACAAACTTTGAGAGCGATGACACCACCTTTCCAAAGGTGATATGAGATGATAAATTTTTGTCTTTTACAAGTGTCTTTCTGTGGCATCATTTTGAGGAGATTAGATCTCTTGTTCTGGTTATGGTGTTCCTATCATGTTTCAGTAAATTTCATCCACACATTTACGTAGACCTCATATAAATGTATGGATGAGATTTAATGGAACAGAGTTGAAACACTATAACTGGAACAAAGGATTTGATATGCATTTTAAGTGCATTATAATCAACTTAGAAAATGGGAGCTAATAGTGGAGTGTAAAATGATAATTTATTAAAAGTTTACATGGAAACTGGAAAGAGAGTTTTTAGATCTTAATGGGGCATTTGATAATTGTTGAAATCATATGGAGATCTAAAGAAATTAACTCTTTTCTCATGCCAAATTTTGCTAAATATAGTTATACTTATATATATGTTATTAGGAACTATAATATTCTTTTCTCTGACATTTTACATGATAAGTAACTCTAATAAAAGTTACCTGACCTTATTAAATTATATATTATCTTTATGTTACTAGAAAATAAAGACAAAAATAACAACATCATTTTAAATAATACAGCGAGATGTAATTATTTGATAAATTAATATAATATTCATTAAAATTATTTATCACGTGAAATGATGTGAGAAATTAATAAAAATTTGACATTTTAATTGGTAAATTTAGAGAATTATCATAATTATTCTAAACTTTATTTTTAGAATTTTAATACCTAAAACTCCTCTTTCATATTAAACATTACCAAATGTTACCATTTGTCAATGACCACCTTTAACTTAAGTGATATAGTTTGAAAACAAAATAATTAATTTATAGGACATGTGACACAAGATTTTAGTGAGAAAAAAAAACCTTAAGCATATAAAGAAACCTAGGTATGTCTAAGACTAAGACCAAAACGACTACCATTACTACCACTACTATTACTGCTAACAGTAGCAAATTTAAGGCATGGATTTTTTTGTTATTTTCTTCCATAAAGAATATAATTTTAATTTCCTTTTTCCTGCTTAACATCTTGATATAGTATCATCAAAAAGAGCAATTCTAATAATCTCATCCTTACTAAAATTAATCCACTCAATCAATTTGTATTTTTTTTCTTCCTTTCTTCTCCTCTTTGCTCTCTCCACCTTTGTACCCTCAATCACTTTTCCTATTGTTGTTAATAATAATCCCTCATAAAGGTTGTATTTGAAAACCTGTTACCAACTTCAAAACTAGAATTAAATTCTATTAGTTTGTAAAAGTTTTAAAAAAGAATAACAACTTGGAAGACTTAACTGAGTTATTCTCTTCTTCTACATTTTAAGGTATGAGCAAACTTTACTCAGGTTGCCAAAGCTATAAGCAACCTTTTGGTTACCTATATAATGGATGAAACTAATGGAGAGGACAAGAAGTTGTTCTTAGGAATTTTAGGTGACAAGTTTCTTAGCTTACAACATTATACTGGTTTCTTTATCTAACTAGATTTTTTATAGTTAAAGCCACATTTCCTAGAAATTAGTTAAATAATTTACTTGTCAAATCACATTAACCTAAATTAATGATGATCAATAACGAAGGTTTGTTTGAAACATGATAAGAGTTTAGTTGTTAAAATATGGAGTTGAAATAGTTTTGATATGGTTTTTAAATTGTGAATTAAAATATCAAAATTTTTAAAAATAGATATCCTTATCATTGAATAATAAAAAGAATTTTGGTTTCAAAAAATGTAATACAAAATTTTTATGTTCTAATTTTGAATCATGATGACCATCTTTATAGTAATCCAAATTATAAAAGTCTATAAATTCATTTATCTTTTTTATGGGTATGTGTTTATCTCGTTCTAATTAGTAGCATTAGCAGATTAAGAAAATTATTTAACATGTTAGGAATGTATGTATGGTTCCTTAAGGTTCATAATCGAAGCCAAATTTAGATTGCAAATTAGATCATTTATTATTCAATTGGCCCTAAATGTTGATTAGTTGATTGATCCACTCAAGGGCCCAACCATAGAAAAACCTTTAAATAGAATAAAATAGGGACCACAAATGGTGTAAAAATTATAGCCTACATAATAGGAGAGAATAAGTGGAAGTTCACCTAAATACAAATTCAGTGTAATATGCTCCCCACTAAACTAAACCTATGATGAAGCAAATATACCTAAAGCAAAATACCAATGGCAACACCAATTATAACAATATCAAATAAATATAAACTAACCATACAAGAGACAAATTTATGTTTATAAATTGAAGAGTACAAAACTATGGGACTCAAAATTCTAGATCAAAACTCCACTAAGATCAAAATAGAGGTTACAAAACCTAATTCCAATCACTAAAATGGGTTCATAACCCTAATAGCTTCAATAAGTAACAATACTTGATAATATAAGAGAGAAACTCAAAAAATACACCAAATCGATGATTAACTTTATATTAGTAGCACTTGACTTACCTTATACTAATAAAAGAACTAACCAAATGAAAGTAAGAATAAGATTTCCTTTTCCTCCTGTCTAAATTTAAGCATAAATCATCACAAATGGCCCCTCAAATGGAACCTAGAACTTAACTAGTTATGTATGTCTTTTATATTTATTTATCTCTACGTCGTTCACATTCTCTTCTTCTTCTAAGAAGCATAAACCTAACTTTGTAGGCAAATTATAGCCTAAAACATCATACGCTTCATTCAAAAATTTGTGTCTTTTTCCAAATAAGAGGGCCCCAAAATCTAACAAATCTCCCCTTCCAAAAATATAGAAAAAATCTCACTAAATTATTGATCAAACGATAAGTTTTAAACTTTCCTCTTCGTAAAGATTTTGAATATATCTACACCATTATTATCAATATAAACCTTTTGAAGTTCTAACAACTTCTTATTTAAAGCACTACATATGCGTATCTCCTTTATGTAAACCCACGTTTTTATAAAGCTAAGTGAAATCTACAAGACAAATAATACTCTGACTATCATACAGTAACACATATCTCCTTTGTGTAAACCCTAGTTTTTGGAGAAACTTTCTTATCCCAATTATCTCTTTATTAGATTCAATATTAGTAATGGATTCTGCCTCTTTAGTTGACAATGCAACACATTTTTACAACCTAGATTCTTAAGCCACTGCTATCCTCACCAAGTTAATGAAATAACCTAAAGCAGACTTCTTTAAGTCAATATCTCCTACAGTTAGCCCCTTAGCATATGAAAGCATTTCACAGGTCAAAAGTTAGTTAGATCACACATCAAGGTAACTTAGCAAGTTAAATCAAGCATGGTGCAAGTTTTGTTAGAGTTTTAAATCCTGTATGAACCAACTTGGCTAACGCTAAGCTATTGATAGATTAAAGACTTAGTGTATGCTCAAATGAATGGACCATGGCTAATGGGCTTGATATAGGTAAGCATTAGACTAGACTAATATGTTTTGAAAGGCTTGAAGCTTGGATGACTCATCATCAACGTATAGAAATTGTGGGGAGATCTTGGATGATATTGGAGGTAAGATCACAATAAATAGACATCAGCTTTAAAAGATGAAGATGATGTGGGAGGATCATCTACAGATAGTAGAGATTCTCGTGGATATGAATATGTCATTCCTAGATAGATGTAATCTCTTATCTTATTAGTTATGATATAGATAAATCCTATTGGATAGAGTCCTATTTAGATGAGGATGTTAATGTGATCTAATCTGATAGAATAAGATGTGATCTAGCTAGTTGAGTTCAGTTAGGATTCTGACTTAGCTATCAAGTTAGAGGTGCCTATAAATAGTTCATTTGAGAGAGCATTCCTTTGTATACTTTAAGGGAAATAATAAAGGTTAGCATTTGTTGTATCTTTTTCATGTTCCTCTTGTTGTCTTTGTTAGTTTATTGCTTTCTTAATAATCTTCAAAAGTGTGAAAATTAAACACTTAAGGGTTGTAAAGTGTTCTAAAACAAGTTAGCTTGTCAACGATCACGTAGGAAGGTTGAATCTTGCTTAAATAGACCTTAGTAAGATTCTCTTACAAAGAAATAGGCACAACTTTGGTATAAGTTTAGTGCTTAGAAAACCTTTGTAACACCTACCATCTTTAAATCTAAATAACATGTAAAGACTAGGTTCTCACTTCCAAAGCAATGCTTTAAATTAGATATACCCCAGAGATACCCTATAATCCACTTCACTATATCATAATGCTCTCTTTCTAAATTTGAAAGGTACCGACCAACTATATAAATAACAAGAGAAATATCTAGCTTAGTGCACACCGTTATATACATTAAACTGCCAACTGTTGATGCGTAAGGAATTCTCTACATATCTTCCTTGTTGCTCTGATTTGAAGGAATTTATTTATTACTTAATTTAAAGTGTGTAGTAAGAGGAGTGCTTACCACTTTAGCCTTATCCATCTTAAATCTTTAAGGTGCTTTCTTAGTGTACTTCTTTTATATTAATCACAACTTCTTGGCTTTTACATTATGAATGATCCTTATACTAAGAATTTATTTTATTGGCCCTACGCTAAATCTTTCATAGCAAAAGAATTGCTCCACTATTGCTTAATCTTATCAATGTTGGAAGAATTTTGATCAACAATAAGCATGTCATCAATATAAAGCAATAAAATGATAAAATTATTCCTAGAGAATTTTTATATGAATACATGATGGTCAGAAGAAGTCTTCTTGTATCCTTGCTCACCTATAACATACTCAAACTTCTTATATCACTACCTCGATGCTTGTTTCAAATCATATAAGCTTTCTTTAGTTTACGAACATAATCCTCTTTTCCTTTCATCTTAAAACTCTCTAGTGTCTCCATAGAAATTTCCTCCTTGAAGTCACCATAAAGGAAATTATTCTTCATATATATCTACTTAATATCTAAGTCAAGGCTAGTTGCTAAACCCAGTATTACTCGTGTCAAAGACATTTACATAACTAAAGAGAAGATTTCATCAAAAATTACTCTTTTCAATTGATTGTAACCCTTAATAACCAATTTGTCTTTAAAATATGGACATGAAAAATTTTCTTCTTGCTTCACTCTATAAATCCATCAAAATTTTAAAGTTATCTTACCTTAGGTAACTACACTAACTTAATGTATGGTTGTCTTGCAAGGATTTCATCTGACTCTTTATACCATCAATCTATTAGTGTTTATTATCACTTTTTATAGCCTCTTTATAACGCCCAGGCTCTCCCACTTTTGTCAAAAACATAATACATAACAATAATCTTCAAAGCTTCATATAGTTACAGTGACTTACACAGTCTCTACATACGGCCTTGTAAGTCTAAGGTTACTTCAATTCTTCCATTGTATGCCAAATTTCACCCGAATTCTTCTCCTCTTAGTATATAAAAGCAATTATCTCCTAAAAATACACTTGAAGCATAATAAATATCACAAGTACCATAATATTCTCAAATAACAAGCAAAACACATTAAATACAATTATATAAATATAGTCAATTAATCATTTATCAAACATCCCTGCACTTAAGTCATTGTTTTTCCCCAAGTAGAACTAAAACCACAAAATAAAAAAAACGCACAAACATATAAACACACAATCATGCAATATTATAGTAATGATTCAATGGAATCAAATCTCATGGAATTAACTTAACCTCAAACATTAACCATCCAAAAAGTTTAACCTCAAACATTAATCACCCAAAAAGTTCCAATGCACTAACTTATTCTATTCATGTTTTAAGTGTTTGGATTTGAATAAACATTTCAATCAAAATATTGACACCCTATTCTTGCTCTTACTTATAAGCATGCACTTATTACTATTGATTAATTAGAGAGGTAAACTATCACCAAGTATCATTTTATGAAAATTTTTGCTATTTTAAAAAACAGTAGGTTTAAATTTGTTGCAAGCACCATCTTTTTAGAATTTATTTAATGATAGTTTAGTCTTTTAGCGTGAAGGCAAACACCTTGTCATGACTGTCCCCTAGTTACTTAACTAAGTTACATTTTTTTTATTTAGCTTGGTCGAAGTGTCATTCTAGAATTTTGACACGAAGACAAACATTTTTGTCGTGAATTCCCCTGATTACTCAACTATGTCACAATTCTCAACTGGCTACCAACTCTATTCTTAATCCAATTTCCTTGAAAAGATTCAACGGAATAGGAATTTTATTTAACGAACTTTTTTTTTTAATTTCTTAGCCTGACTCATTTCTTCTTGATCAATCACTCCCATGAAAGGTTACTAATGATGCCTACCAATTTAATTGAATGTAATTAAGTGTATCAAAATAAATATCCAAATTAATATGCATATTCATTCCAAAGATACTTAAAAACATAAACTTCTCAAGCTAATGTGCTTTTACAATTTAAATGATCACGTTCAAAGGAAAGCCAATTTCGTTCAATTCATATCATCGACACATTCACACAATATGATATCATATAACAAAAATGTACACAACGCTAACATAATCAAAAACTAACACAATGTAAATGTAAAATTCACATACAAAAATTATATGCAAATGCATACATGGTCCCACATTTGAACAACACGTTGTCCTTTATATTAAAATGACACGCAACTGAAAATGACACACATGGAAAATATAACAAACAAAAATAAAAAAGGGCAAGAATACTTACATGGATTATGGTGGTGATGGCGTCGGAGAATGAATTTGGATACACTTTATGCCATAAACATCCATTAATTCATCTCTCAGCAAAATAAACATAAAAAATAAAAAATAACAGAGCACTTTTAAACACAAATCTTTGAAAAACCTAACTACATTATAACATGCTAAGTTTAAGGCCATTAGTTTGACTATTTTAGTGCCATTATTTTCAACCAATTCCTCTTCTGAATGTTAAAGTCCTATTCATCATCACATTAGGAATAATGCTTCTTATGTCCAAATTTTTTCGCTTTATAGCTCTCATTTGCTTTTCAATTGTCTCCACCACTCTCTTTGCTTATTTTTCCATCAAATTTTAACTATGGAATGGGTCGTTTCCCAATTGAGGGTGGCACTAGTGCTTCTATTCTCACTAAAATCTCTTGATTCTATCAAACATCCAACTCCTCCTTTTTTCATTCTACTTTGTCCTCAACTTCCCTAACACTCAATTCTTCTTTATAGCACTCCTCTAGCTCTTTATTGCATTCATCTACTATATCAATCTTCATATAAGCGTTGCTTTCCTTCAAATTCGTCAGTATTTTATTTATTTTAAACTCAACCTACTCCTCACCAATCCGAAGAATAAGTTTCCTTTCATAAACATCCACAAAACTCTTCTTGTATTCATAAATTGTCTATCAAGAATTAATGGACAATTTCAATACTCTTCAAAGTCTAGCTCTACGAAATCCACAAGAATAATATACTTATCCACTTTTACTAGCACGTCCTACACTATGCCTAAGCCATATGGTTTCTTTGTGTATTGATCCGCTAATTGAATAAGCATGGATATTGGATTTGCATCTCCTAGCTCCAATTTCCTAGAAATTGACAAAGGCATAAAATTAATACTCACACCTAAGTCACATAAATATTTAGCAAATTATAAATTACCAACTACACTAGGTATAGTAAAACTCCCTTGGTCCTTCAAGTTTGAAGGCATGTGGCAGGTAATTATAGAGTTAAAACTTTCAATCAGAGAGATCGTTTAGTTGTCGTCCCAAGTTTATTTGTTTGATAGTATATCCTTAAGAAATTTCGCAAATTTGGACATGTGTTCCAAAGCTTCCATAAAAAACAAGTTGATTTGCAATTTCTTTATATTTTCTATGAATTGTGCAAATTATGCATCCACTTTGTTCTTCTACAGCCTTTGGAAAATGGAATCCTTGATACATATGGAGGAGGAGAAACATAAGGAGTTTCTTCTTTCTTATCTTTATCCTTATCCTTTTTGTCTTGGCGTACATTAGTATAGGGTTCAACCTTAATCCTGGTTGGTTGTTTTAACTTGTTTTCACTTATAACTATGATGACTTTCAATTGCTCCCTTTGATTAGACTTTTTATTGTTTGAGAGACCCCCCACACTTTGTGTAGATAATACATTAACTAATTGGCGCACTTAAAACTCTAAATTATGGATGGAAGAAGCCTGATTCTTTAAAAGTTGGATAATTTTAGCTTCCATCATCTTTTAGTCCTCATCTTGGCTTGTAAATTTTAAATTCAAAACATTTGTCAATTTCTCCATATCTGATCCCAAAAAACTGAGCCTATATGGCTAAAATTCTTGTGGGTCTTGAGCTCTTACTCGATTTCCTACATTGTTAGACCAGAAAAATTTAAGTGGTTCTTCCAACATCTTAATTGTAATTATTAGAGTAGGGATTATTACTTCCCCAACTATACTGTGCTCCCAAAAAGTTAAGCTACTCCGTGTTGTTGTTTTCCATTAAGAAGTAATCAACTGAGGCATAGTTTCTTGTCTACATAGCTCGCATCTATGTGGAATTGCCTTGAGTGGCTAGAAGATGTGGTTCAATTGTTTGGCTACGTTTACTACCTCTGTATGTAATGCTATCACTGAATCCACAGTCAGCACTCCTTTCTTATCTCTAAAGGTTAGTTGTTGTTTACTTCTTTCCGATGTCCATAGACAGTTGTTGTTTGTCATTTCTTCTAACAAATTATGTGCTGCTTCAGCCGTTTTTCTCATTAAAGACCTACTAGTTGTTGCATCTATAGTGCCCCGCGTGGGTGGATTCACTATATTGTAAAATGTTTGCAAAAGGAACTTTTTTAGAAAGTTATCGTGTGTGTAGTTCCTTTGGAACTCTTTGAATCACTCTCATGCTTCATATAAAGACTCCCATTCACTTTGTTGAAAATTTGTGATTTTCCTTGTGAGTCCAATAGTCTTCGTTAAGGGGAAGTATTTAGCCAAAAATGTTTATACTAGCCACTCCCATGTTGTGACATTCAACGAGTTGAAAAAATTCAACAATGCCTTTGCTTGATCCTTAAATGTAAAAGGAAAAAGGCCCATTTTGACTGTATCTTTCAACAACCCATTATTTCTAAATGTGTCACAAATCTCCAAGAAGCTGGCCAAATAGGTGTTAGGATCCTTATTGGCCAGTCCATAACATTGAACATTGGTCTGCAACATATTTAGTAGTGCTAGTTTGATTTCTAATGTATTAGTCTACACTGATGGTTTCGTTATCCCTTGTTGATTTGCATTGAGCCCTAGCCTCATGAATTCCATAAGGATCCTTTGTTGTTCTCCTCAATTTCTTTCCTCCACCATTGTTCTCTATATCACTTATTGGCATTTCGCTTTTCGAATCTCCCTTCCTTGTTTTGTGATATCAGAAGCTTTTATATTCGTTACCTTGCTCAGACTCCTTATGGACCTTATGTTCATAAAACTGCAATAACATAAGAAAAAGGTATCAAACTCTTTAAATCAAAAGAATTCAAGTTGAATAAGATGCTAAAATCTCAATCCCTACTAACGGGCCAAAAACTTGTTGAAAGTTTTATATAGAAAAAATTTCAATGCTGTAAGTATACAAATCGTAACTTATAATATAAAAGATATTGTTCTCACGAGGATTGAATATAGTTACCTAACAATTTGAATTACACTTGGTCTTATGGTAACAGAAGATTGAATTAATTGAAAATCAAATTAAACTACCAAAACTTAATAATTAAACAAATAAAAGATAACAATGAAAATTGAAGTTATCAACAGTGGAAACTTAGGGATTATTCTATCCTTGTTTTGTTTTGTTAATTCAGATATGCTTGATCTCAGATATCCAAAGGTTTCAATTACCCTCTCTTAAGATCTAATCCAGTATTCTCGACTGAAATAGATAAAAGTTACATTGCAATCTATCTATCTCTCAAAACAACTCCTAACTACTCAATTGGATTTGAAGTAATCCTAAGGATATTTAACTCACAATTAAGACCTCTCTTCAATTTCTTATTAACCTGATATTTGTAAGTCTATTTAGGTACCAACTCTTGTTGCATAACTTAACACAATTTTCTCGATTCAATCTCTCAATTCGAATCAAGTATGAGCACAACAAATATCACAAAGCAATAACATATGGAATCCAATAATGTAAAATTTATACAAAACAATTCAATAATAACACCCTAATATAGATTTAGCAATCCATAATCATGTTCAAAACATAACTATTCAAATTTGGCATACAAGGTAATGAAATAAAATAAAGAGAATAGAAAGAAAGCAACTTGAAGTCTTGATATGGAAAATCTAGAAAGTTGGAGTTGATCTTGATGTTTCCAATTATGATCTTTTTATTTGTAATGTGTGACCCTTCTTTTTTATGTTTTCTTTCTTCTTTTGGTGTCTCACATGACCCTCAAATCTGCCTTCCTTTTTCCTGTCCTTCATAATATCCTTTTATAGTAAAATTTTGGTTTTCTACAACTCGTATAAGTGACTGTGTATGTCCAAAAACCTCTTAATCGCAACTTTACATAGTGACTTACAAGG
>JANITX010000212.1:73329919-73341245 GCA_027564395.1 Erythroxylum ulei | reverse complement strand
TTTTGTACATTATATTTGTCAAATTAAACAATTAATTTTTTTCCGTAACTAAGAAAAGAAAATAAATAAACAATTAACTAATGATGGTGCATTATATCTAAGTTTATTAATCTTGTCAAAAAAAAGTTTATTAATCTTAGGTAAGCGTGATTAAAAATAGACTGCATATAAGTACATTAGAATATGAAATGTTATGAATTGTTTCAAGTACACAGTACTGTATAGAGTTTATAAGTAGATACATGTACTTTAATGATGCACTCATATTCTCTTATCTTTTTATATTTTTATACTTAATTTTTATTCATATTTGATGTCTAAATCACTTGACTTATATTGATTTTATTATTTCAAGTGTTTTAAGTGTCAAGTGAAAAAAATCATGCTAAGGAAGGAGATTTAGGACTTTTGGATATCATTTTCAAAGTGAGAAGCCGAAATACCCTAAGGTGACTAAAGTTGTAGAAACCATAATCCTATAAGGAATCCTACTTTAACTAGGATTTATACATTTCGGAAGATTCTTGTTCGCCACTGCAAGAAATGAATCTAGGAACAATCTAGATGATCAGGGGACATGTAGATTGAGAGAAATGAAGATTCTTAATTTTTAGGAAAAAAGTCCTACCCTTTTTAAGATCCTAATTTGACCAATGTAATTTATGTCCTCCAAAAAATTAAAGAAGAAATTGAATTCAGGTCGCATGAAAAGAAGCATCAATTAACTATAGATACATATTTTAGGAAAGCATAAAATTTGAAATAAAATTTGTTTAGAAAGTGCTTTATTTTATGAATTATATATGTAATTTTCATACTTATTTAATGAATTATTATTTTATATTTTTAGTGGACCTCAAGGAATTTTTTTTTAAACTATTATCTTATGTATTTAGTGAGGTTATTATTTTATTCCATTGGCTCAAGTCGGGACTGAAGAAAATTATTATTTAATCGAAATTATTAATTTATCGAATATTCATTTATCAAGATTTTACCGTAGAAGGAATTGTTTACATGTGTGGGCCTTTGAACTGGATTTGGGCCGGAGGGATAAGTCGAACCTCCCAATAACATCTTTTAGAAAATTATGCTGTTGAGACGGAGAAAGGTTAACCTGCGAAACAAAGGATGGTTGTCGTCTAGTTGGTTAAGGATTAAGCAAACTTGGGATTCAACTGATTTTGAAACGCTTTTGAATCCCACAAAAGTACCCGCTTTTCTCTATTTCTCGTGTTATTTCTCTCTTGCCATCGCAATAATCTTTTCTAGCAGGTACGTGAATCCACCGATTTTTCTTCTAAGGTTTATGTAACACAAGTGCGTTGATTGTTTAGGGTTGTAGACCACAGTTTGTTTTTGTTTTGAGCTTTTCGTATTTGCCTTGTCTCTGCTTGATTGGGGATTAAGTATTTTTGTTAAAGTATATGCCTTTGATGTCAATTTTTGTTGGAATAATTGCGAGTTCAGAACTTCTCCAGTGTGTGAAGGAACTGGTCAAGTTGATTGATCCCTAAACATGAACACTTTTCACAATAAGAAGCTGCTGTGTTTTTTAAAATTATTTTTCTGTTAAATTGATTGAAATGGGTTTTGTTGTGTTGATTGTGATTTATGGTGACTGCAGTGGTGTACAAGAAGAAGAAAAAGAGTGGAAAACGGAAGTTTGCAAAAGATGGCTGGAGAAAGGAGAGTACACCCGGATTGTATTAATGCTTCTAATCCTTACCATGAATGCGTTGAGTATTGCTTCAGGAAAATTGCGGAAGCTCAGGCACGTACAGATAGAAGTGAGTTAGGTGTTTGCCTTATATCTTTGCTCTTTATGTCTTGCGCCAAGTAACTGTGGCTTTTCGTAGTCCATGTATGTCGTTGAAAAGAAAACACTTTTGCTGCACTGTAATATAAGGTTGACTCTTCCTTTAGCCTCTTGGATTATCTGGCAATCTTGACTGATATGGTTCAATTGATGGTATTGTTTGACATATTGTCTATCAGGCATGATACTTTTGGAGATTCCAATCTCATATCTTGGCTAATGAGCTAGGTTATGCTTGATGGTTGCCTCAGGCTGGAGAGTATATGGGAAAAATATACTCTTTCTTGGTTAGGGCTATTTGGAGGAAGTTGTGCTCTTAAATCTTTGCAAGATATTACTTTTGAACTTCTTTTACTCTATTACAAGAGTGCCGTGGTATGGTTTCTATGCAGCTGTTATAATCCTAACTGAAGCCTATCTACTCTTTGCTAGATGATGTACAAGGTAAAAATGGCAGTAATCCGACCATTGTGCATGGTCTTGATGAAGCTGAGGAGCAGCATGTTGGTGGACCAAGTTTTGAAGAAAGTTCTGAAGATGATGACAATGAATCTGTCCAGCAAAAGGAGGAAGTAGATGTTACAAACCTCACAGGCAGGCAGAAGAAATTGTTTGAGTTGAGGCTTAAGATGGTAATTTAGACTTTTATGTTTACAATCCTTCCTTTGCTCCTTTTGAGTGTTGTAATCTGGTTTTCCAATTTGAATTTACATATTTTCCCAAACAATGATGGTTTATGGCTACAAGCAGAATCAGGCACGAAAAGCCAACCAGACAGCAATGGTTGCTGAAAAGAAAAAAATGGAACCACCTGCAGAATCAAGGGGTATATCCAAGCAAAAATGGTTCGAGGACAGGAAGAAAAAGATAGGCAAACTTCTGGATGCAAATGGATTGGATATGACAAAAGCATTTATGCTGGATACACAAGAGGCAGCTGAAGCAAAGTATAAGAAATGGGAAAAGGATCCAGCTCCTTTTGGTTGGGATGGTACTTCCATATCTCTGCTTGTACTTTGATTTAATGTGTCTCTTTGATTACACATTTGATTCTTGGATCATGCATATGCTTATGCATAATGGTGCATCTTTTTAACGCCTTATGTAACCATATTGACATGTATCAAATGGTAGGGCCACCTGATTCAGTAAACTACAGCTTATGTGTGAACTAGAGGTTGCTATGCTTTTTAATGGCTTCATTGGAGCTGCATATGATCAACTATTTTCTGCGTGGATCATGACTTTGATGTTTATTGGCAATAGTTTTCAATCAGAAGACACTCTACAATGCATATAAAAAGAGAACTAAGAATGTTGAGGTTGATTTGGAGGACTATAAGAAGATGAAAGAAGCTGATCCGGATTTTTATCGTGAAGCCTCAAGCCTTCAGTACGGGAAGGTACTGCTTTGTGAAATTGCTGACTCTGTTTAGTTGTAAATTCAGGGCCATCAAGTAACGTATTTTCTGCCTGAATCATGCAGGCACCAAAAACCTCTGAGGAGAAGATTGACAGGATGGTAAAAGAACTCAAGGACCGGGAGGAGAAGCGCCAATCATTTAGCCGAAGGAGGAGGTTTCATGAAGAAAAGGACATCGATTCAATCAATGACCGTAATGAGCATTTCAACAAGAAGATTGAAAGAGCCTTTGGGAAGTACACTTTGGAGATCAAGAACAATCTTGAGCGTGGAACTGCACTCCCTGACTGAATTATTTACTTTTGTTTCACTGTGCTCAACTGGTATTAGCCAATTAAACTACGCATCTGTAAGGATTGCTGATAATTCTGTGTGATTGGAGCATGGTAACCTTCTTCTTGGTTGCTGTAAGTTGTAGTTATTGTGAAAGATGGTGTGATGCAGGCTGTTATAATTGGAAAGTTTGCTACTATACCTGGCATTTTTATCAGTGCATTCTCCACTTGCTCGGTATTGGATAGTTATGTAAACTGAGAAGTACCTGTTATTTAGGCACTGGTCTCAAGCTTGAGCCGTCGTGCCGCTTAATAAAATAAGTACTTCAGCAATCGGCTGCAGTCAAAAATCGTACGAAGTAACTGTATATATTGCTGTTTTGATTTGAATGTCTCTCTTATTTGCATATGGATACTTGTTTCAGCATGACTACAGCCTTGCCATTTTTTTAACATGCATGTTGATTTTTTTTTAAAGTACGAATTCTAATTTGGATGCCTAAACTTATCTGGCGTTTGAACTTAAGTGGACCCCTACGATTCAGGAGCTTGTTTGGTAACATGCAAGGGCCACATTTTACGCTGCTGTGTGAAAGCAGCGTATCAGACATCTTTACCCTGAATATCAACTTCTATATGTATTTTTGTACTTAAAAGATTGCCTAGAATCTCTGAAGTACCATAGGAGTATTCCATTGGCGTCTAAAGTGTCAACGGCGGTATAGTCCGGACATACTATTGTATCGCCACTCGAATAGTGGCATCCTTTCGTGCGTCTCTCTCTTTTACGGTTGTGTTCAACTTCTTTACTTACAAGTTCTTACTGTTCTTCCTTAAGATCTCAAGAGCAATATTATCATGCGAATCATTTATGAAATCATTGATTCTTGTTTATCATTTTGGTTATCCTTAGTTACTAACTTCTTTTTGAAATATGAACTCTTAACAACAAGCCTTTTGCTCTCCATCATTAATTTGTCCTTATACTCCTTTAGTAAAGCTTGACCTAGAAGCCGAATCTCCAAGTTGTAGAAGCGAGGCATGCTCTAGACTTCCATCGCAATGCGAATTCTTGGAATTAGTCCTTGGTTACCAAAAAAATAAAATATGAATTGAAGGATTTAATTGAAACATTTTATAGTTATGGGACTGAAATGAAAAAAAATGTTTTATTTACTTCCTAAAAGATAGTTGCCTACCTCTATCTCGATTTTCGTTTCTGCATAAGTTAGACATTACAAGCTTTAAATCCATATATTATATGCCGAGATTCATTGAGATCTCAATGAATGAAATACAAGCATTCAAAGTTGAGATGAAACAATAGAAAAATACAAGGAAGAACATATAATTTTATCCAGATTTTTTGAAGGCTACTCTATTGCTCTATGTGTGTAATTCAAATACGGTATAAATGACACCAAATCAGAAAACGAACACCAGGTTTGAATTCAAAATAACTTAAACCGAGATGAATTGCACAACTGTACACGATGGCTGGTGAAGGAACAATCTCATGCTCATCGATTTTTTTCAATTTGAAAATTTTCATTAAATAATATTTAATTTTATGAATTATGGTAATTTTCATTTTAATTTGTAAATACATATTATTATTTTGAAATTAGTTTTATGTTTTATAACTAGTGCAAAATTATAATTCTTAGAAAATATTATTTAAGTGTAAGAATTATTATTCAAGACAATTAATAATAATATTTTTTCACATATTTTAATTCTTTAGTAGAATTAAAATGCAACTTTAATTCTTCAGCAGAATTAATTAAATATTCAATAATAAATTCTTAGAATATGAATTTATTGTGCATGAAAAATTATATTTTATGTTTATCATCATTATTTTAAGGGTGATAAGTGACTATGGTTCCTTACCTTCATTCAGGAAAAAGGTAATTATGGCATAAGTTTGAAGGAGAGTTAGGAAGGACACCTCAGAGAAGGGCTCGTGTAGAAGAAATGAAAGCACAATTAAGTTCTTTTCGGAGAGTAAAAGGAATCGGTCTCCTCAGGCACGTGATAGAAGTGACTAATAAAATTCAAGAAATTACATTTGAAGATTGTTCGGCTTTTCTCATAGAGAATGCAATGTTTGAAGCTTTGCAATACTTTGTTAGAACATGAGAAAGGAATATTTTTGAATTTTTCATGAAAACCCAAGAAAGGATTGGCTTGTTAAGAAACTTATGAGAAGTGCAAGACTTCGAGAACTGAAAAAAATCTTTTAAATGTGTTTAATGAAGAAGATATGGTTTTTGAAATTACTAGGAAGGTTGTGATTTTTTAGAGCACTCAGGCGATCCGGACGTGGTGGACCTAGTGACCTTCTTGTTATAGGTTAAACATAGTGGACATTTGTTTATATTTCTTTATGTTAGGCTTTAATATAACTATTTTTTTGGTTTATTTTTCCAAAGCATGTTACAGTTATGTCATTATTTTTATGAATATAATATGCTTGAATTGAGTAGGAGTTTTAAGAGATTAAATTTACTCTTGGAATTAATTTAACACAAATGGTTCCAAAATAATAATGGTTAAGTATTTAATGTGAGAGTTAATTCGAAACTTAGTGAACTTTTGCTTTCAAATGAAATGTGCAATCATTATCAATTTAGTTAAGTAGAATGTATTAAAAAGGTATTGTGTGTTTAAGAAATTCTGGGCAAAGCGAGCATTATGGCTACTGCTTCTAAGAGCATTGAATAGAATAAGGGTGAAAAACTTAACGATGACAATTATAAGATTTGGAGCTTGAAAATCCATTACGTATTTGAGGAATAAGCGGTTTTAGAATCTTTTAACCGTGTGATGGAAGTACCAAAGGAAGGTACCACTACCCAATATAGGCGAGTCAAAAAGGCATATGATGTTTAGAAGCAAATGAACTCCGTTACTCGCATTTTGTTACTAAGTAGTATGGAGAATGACATGCATAATTACAAGAGGTATGAGAAAACCAAAGAGTTATATGGGATGCTTTGAAGTCCAGGTTTGGTGGAATTTCTCTCACCAAACTGAGGCAACTGACTATTGAGTTTGATAATTATAAGAAGCACTCAAATGTGACTACGAGACAAGATTTGAGAGCTATGTCCAATACGGTTGGTGAGCTAAAATAAGTTGGCCACACTATGACTAATGAACGAGATGTTCAGGCTATCATTTGCTCTTTGCCTCACAAATAAGAGCATACGAAGATCCACTAACTCACTAGGAGAGTATCAAGACCTTTGATGATGTTGTTCATCATCCTGAGTTAGAAGAGGACCATATTGAAGTGGCTAAGCCAAATACTAAAGTATATGTTGTTGTTTCCAGTCTTGTTAATACTCGAGGCTAAAAGCACAAGTCTAGTGGTGGTTGTAAGAAAAGGTTTATTCCTTGGTGGAAGAAAAAGAAAGGCAAATATGATCACTAGGGTGATCAAAATGGTACGGGAAAGGCACTAATGAAAAAGAAATTTAGGGGAAAGTGTTATAATTGTGGCAAGAAGGAACATTTTGCTAGCCATTGTGGCAAGCCTAAGAAGGTAAAGGCCATTTGTGCATTTTTTAATGCTAATTTTATTTCTAGTTATGTTTTTCTAAATGAATCTAATCTTTTGTAGATTATAAACTCAGGTGCCACAAATCATATAACTAAGGATAAGGATGCATTTATGGAGTATCGTTGAATGCCATATACCATTGAATAATAACTCTAGAGTTGAAGTGAAAGCAATTGGTATGTGCAAATTATGTTTGCAAGTCATCCTACTTGATGCCCTATTTGCTTATAAAATTTGAAGGAATTCAATTTCTGTAATAGTACTTATTTATATAGGTTATGTTTTAAACTTCCATTTAAATTATTTGATTTATATTTTAATTCATATTTATATGGTCATGGATACATTTTGGATGATTTTATTGTGTTGGATGATGAACCTAATATGTGAAATACCATGTGTATTATTAGTTGTTCTATGGTTTCTTCTTACAATGATGTTATGATGTGAATGTATGACATACTAGACTAGGCCCAAAAAGGGCTTGTGGGGCCCAATTGATAAAATTAGTTTGCCAACTTATGAACATTATCTAGCAAGAAATATGACAAAAAAACCATTCAGAAAAAGAATTAGGGCAGAAAGTCCATTATGATATGTGTGGTCCAATGCGTAATTATTTAGGTTTGTCTATTTGATTTCACATAAATCTGAAGCTTTATTTTACTTCAAATGATTCATAAATCTAGTTGAAAATTAATTAGATAAATGGGTCAAGGTCTTAAGGACTGATCAAGGACGTGAATATTTGTATGAACAATTTAAGGAATTAACAGACAAAAGGATAGATAGATCATTAACCATTCTTGGAATATATAAATTGAAACCTTTTGGATATGGTTAGATCTATAATGGCTAAGGCAAATCTACCTATCACTTTCTGAGGTGATGCATTGTTAACGACAACCTATACCCTAAATCTAGTACCCACTAAATTAGTAGCCAAGACTCCATATAAATTATAGACAAGTCGGAAACCCAATTTGTCCACTATAAGGCCTTAGGGATGTGTTACGTATGTTTACAATACCTCCCATAAATACCGTAAATTGGGTCTAAGAGGTAAAAAGAGTTTATTTATTAAATATTCAAAACATTCAAAATGGTATGTGTTTATAGGTGATTAAGCGACAAGTGGGAGTGTAACTGAATTTGAATTAAGGGATGCCACATTTTTCAAAAATGAGTTTCCTAGTAAGAGAAAGATAAATGAAGATTTATTTCTATATGAATTAGAGGATCCAAATAACTTAAACATTGTTGGTCAATTACCAAATCTTTCAAGAAAATTTACTAATTCAATATGATCCTACTGCGAGCAATACAAAAATTGATGAGTCAACTCTGATTTAACCTACACGTAGTGTCCAAGGTAATATAATATGTTGTTATTTTGATATCGAGGGCATGGTTACAAGTGGCCAAGCTTACTTATTTGTCCTATAAGATAAAGAAGAACCAAGAATTAAAAGGCTCTAAATTTTCCTCTTAAGGAAGAGTAGATGAAAGCAATGAAAGAAAAGATAGAGTAGAAGAGGTCAAACCAAGTTTGGGAATTAGTTTAACTTCCCAAAGGATGCAAAGCAATGAGGAATAAATGGGTTCTCAAATTTAATCTTAAAGTTAATGGAACTGTCAAGAGGTATAAAGCATGCCTCGTGGCTAAAGTTTACACTCAGCAGGAGGGAATTGCTTATGAAGAAATATTTTCTCTTATTGTTAAGTTCATATCAATACACTTAAGTTTTGCTATAATGGCTAGTTTGGATTTGGAATTATGTTAAACAAAGTAAAAACTACATTTTTGAATAGAGAACAGAAGAAGAAATCTTTATGAAGTAACTAGTAGGCTTTATAGAGAAAGGCAAAGAAAATAAAGTTTGTAGGCTAAAGAGATTAATTTTTGGTTTCTAGCAATCTTTTAAGTGGTAGTACATAAAGTTTCATTTACCTATCATTTTGTATGATTTTATAATGATTTATCAAGACCATTGTGTCTATATAAAGAAATCCAATGAGAAATTTGTAATAATGTCACATTACATAGATGATATTTTATTAAAAGCAATGATAAGGAGTGTTAAAGGAATGATTTTCTTATAATTTTGAGATGAAGGACATGAGTAAACTTCATATATTCTTCGAATTAAAATAGAAAGAAATCTATTCTAGAAATTGTTAGTTATTTCACAAAAGCAATATATTAAGAAAATTTTATACGTTTTCCAATGTAAAATTGTAAGCATGTAGATACTCCAATTGCTAAATAAGACATGCTCAATAAAGAACCATGTCCTAAAAATCCACAAGAAAAAAGAATATGGGAAAAATGTATCCTATTCAATGCTTATTGGGAACTTAATGTATGTTATATTATGTACATGACTAGATATCTACTTTGTCGTTAAAATGATAAGTAGGTATCAATCAAATCTAGAAAGACTTTAGCAACAAGTCGTTAAGAGATATTTTTAAGGAGCTATGAACTATTCATTTTACCAAGAATGTGATTTGAAATTGAGGGATTACACATATGCTGATTAGGTAGGAGACTTAGGTGAGAGAAAGTTTACTTTTGGATTTCTCTTCTTACTAGCAAACGTGTGTAGCCTTCTCTACCATAGAAGCTGAGTTCTTCACATTTGTAATTGCTATACAAGAAGTAATTCTAGCTCAAAACATTTTTGAATCATTTGGAGATTATTAATGATTCATCGAATCCTATTTTGGTGAATTATGATAATTAAACTACAATTTCATTTAGAAAAGACCCCATATATCATGCTAGAACAAAACACATAAATATCAAATATAACTTTGTGAGAGATTTTGATTGCACAAAAGGAAATGAATATGCAATATGTATCTGCACATGATACGATTGTGGATCCTTTCACTAAAGTAGTATTTAGATATGTGTTTTAGATGCACATGAGATCTTTAGGTTTACGAAAATATTGATGTACTAGTGTGCCAATAAACTGATATGTAACTATTTTCTATATAATAAATGCCATATTTTTTCATCATCTATTGTATGGTTCAAATATTTGAATATATATATACACAAACATATGAGTGCATAAGTGCATTAAGGTAAAGATATGTCAAATAGAATAAATTGACCTTCACACATAAGTAATCACCTTTTATGACTTTGTTATTGTAGCACCCCCTTATTGCAGGGTACACACCGGGACGCCCGGAGGTCATTCCGGTACATATCCTACGATAAAGGCTAGCTACAATAGATCACTACATTCACTTCATATGGCATCATATCATTATTCACTTGTAAAGCATCATAAGAAAATCACAATATTTTTAAAACCAACTTTTTCTCATTTCATTTCACAAAAATCGAAGTCTACTTTGTGTCTTTCAATAAGTTCTATATGTACATTCCTAAAATCAATTATAGGAGTACTACATAAAAGAGGAAAATACATCAGTCTATCTAAGTCACCCAAAAATCCTAGCTGACCGACCTTTGAGCCATGACTCCTTTTGCCAATCATAATTCACACGGCTAGTTGAATCTTTCAGTAGCTAGAGTCGTCTCTCGGTCCTGAAAAGTCAAAGTTGCAATTTTGATGAGTTTTGCGAACTCAATGAGGTAAACATTATCGATGGTTCACTCAATTCACGCAACACATCAATTTATATAACAATTATTGCACAATTTACACTTTACATAAGTATCACATTTTCACTTAAGCATAAGCACTTTTGTATTCCAAACAGTACTATGCACAACTTCCATTTGAAATTTAAACATCTTATAGACTGACTTAGATTCTAACTTCTTCATACCATTTATATCCCCATGTCTCTAGTTTACCTCAAAACAAAAATCATCTCATTTGGATCAATAGAGCTCCAGAAATCATCAAAATACCGAAGTATATTTAGTGGAATAACACCAGTTCATATTACTTAAGAACACACTCACTATACCCATCCCACTCTTTTCACTAAATATTTTTCCATTCACTTAAGATAGCTATGATTCTTGGTGGAGATGTAGATCAATGTCTTACGAAACCAATGGTTTAAGAATCAAGTCATTTCTTGGTGGAGATGTGTCACCACGGTCCAGCTGCAGGTGTTGTGGCGTGGCAAACCCTCTCCGGCTTTTCAACCTGGTCGGGGTCTCCGACAGGGGGACCCATTGTCTCCTTATTTGTTTGTTTTATGTTTGGAGAGTTTGTCCCAATTAATTGAGTTACGGGTGCAATCTG
>JANITX010000212.1:73297514-73309098 GCA_027564395.1 Erythroxylum ulei | reverse complement strand
CAACTCTAACAAACTCCTTTACACCCATAAGGCCAAGCTCCATTGACATTCAATTACAATTCATCAAACTTTGATCTCCTCAATTTTAAGGATTTTAAAAAATCATTGAATCCTTCTTTTATTGTTGATTAATTTGCCCTATTTTATACTTTAAACATGTTTATGCATTTAATTTAATGAGATTGATTTCAGATTGAATCAAATTGCAAATTGGGAGAGTTATGCTTTTAGAAGTGGAGATTTTTCTATTGATTGCATACCTTTAATTAACTTTTTATTTTAATGGTTTATTAATGAAATTGAAGGTTGATTTGAGGTTATCAAATTCTCAATTTTATCAAATTGGTTCTAATTTTAATTGAATTTAATTTTTTTTGGCTTTTTTGCCTCATGAAATTTGGGATTTTTTTTTGAAATTCCTTGTATTTGTGCAATCTTTTATCAAACTAATGGTTTTATTCAATTAGGAATGTATTTGAGCTTTTGTTACTTTCAACTTTATTGAAAGTAATCAAATTATAATCTAACTAAATGATTACAACATAAAATTTTTAAAGAAATCGATATTTCTTTTACAATTATAAATCATTCACTTAAAATTGAATCCATTTTGTATCTTGCTTTTGTTTTCCAGATGTATCTGCATTTTTTCATCTCACTTTATCATTTTTTTACTTCTTCAAAATACTTTGATTTTGGTTATTTATCAACGCTACATACTTCATGATTTGTTTTACATTATCCTTCACAATACACCTTACTTGTTGTGATTGAATTGAAATTAAAGTTATTAAGCTTGAATTTATGAAATTGTTTTTCCTGCTAGTGGCCTTAAACTCTATATCATTGGTAGCCATTCTCTTTCATTCATTGTTCGATCTTTGTCTCCATTTTTAACATACCTCACATTACTCCTGATAAACATTTACAGATCTTCATATCAGAAATGATCTTTTCCATTTAATATGTATCTAATTTGATTTTTTGTGTATCTTATTTATCTTGCATATCTCATTTGTTATTATTATCAGATACCAAAACACATGTATAAATACCTGTAAAAGCTATTCAACAACACACAATCAATACAATACAATTACATATCTTTTGCTCTATTCTATTCTTTCATGGTATCAGAGCCTATACACTAATCCTATTACCGAGCTACATCTTCAAGCTAGCCAATATTTTTCTCAAACACCTACAATGCATACACAAACAGCAAAACCAATACACAAAAACATCTGAGCCTGTATACACAAACAGCAAAAATCAACACACAAACCATCCCCATTTTTTTTCAGAACCAGTACTTTACCAATATCATCAATGGATGATCCGAATTCCCCCACATTACCATTCAATCAGATTACAAACTTCCCAACTACAAAATTGGATTCCTCCAACTACCTCATCTGGCGAAACCAAATACATGCCATTCTTGTCACCTCTGATCTCATTGGGTACGTCGATGGATCCCTTCCACCAATCTCTGTCACTCCAGCTGCTGAATCTTCAGAATACCTCAGGTGGCAGAAATTTGACCGACTTGTCTACTGCTTTCTCACCGCATCTCTATCCACCTCCACTGCCCGTCTTGCCATTGGATGTACCACAGCCCGTGATCTTTGGCTCAATCTAGAGCAACACTTCATGCAACAATCTAGCTCCCAACGTTCTCTGCTCCGACGAAAACTTCATACCCTACAAAAAGGACAACAATCGATTACAGATTATCTTATGACTATCTCAACTACGGCAGAGGAATTAGCAGCTATAGGCGATACATTATCTGATTCTGACTTTATACTTTTTACTCTGAATGGTTTACCTGCAGATTTTGAATCCTTCATCACGGCGGTAGAGAATCGCAAATCCAACATCTCCTTCGGCGAACTTCGGGCAAAGCTCCTCATCCACGAACAGCGACTGCTCTCGTTTCACTTTGCTCCATCATCGGACACTGCCCTCGCCGCTTCGTTAGCCATTCACCCTCTCCAAACACCTTCGGACGCGGCGGCTACAGTAAAAGGAGAGGAGGAGGACGCGAGCATCAATATCCTTTTAACCCTAATAGCCAACGTTCTCCAAATGGGCCAAATGGGCCAACTATTTATAGATATGGACCTGGGCCGATTGGGCCCTCAGCTTTTGGGCATTTGTCTAATTCCACTGGGCTAGTCCCTTTTAACCACTATTCCTCCAAGCCCAACCCCATGCAAACTTACTAGCATAGGTCCAATAAACCTTCCTCTAAACGCCAAATTTGCTAGAAATGGGGACATATTGCTGCACACTGTCGTTTCCGATATTCCGAATCTTGAAATTGTCCCCTCCCAGATCCCATAAACCCTAATAATTTATCCACTACTTTCACTGCCCTCGACATCACAAAATCTTCTTATCCTTCAGCTGTCTCTTCTAACACCCTTGCAGAATGGCTACCTGACATTGGTGCTACAATCCACATGACTCCTGACCCGCAACTTGTTGAATCCTCAATACCATACAATGGTCCAAATACAGTAATTATGTAATGGACAAACTCTTCCTATTTCCTCTATTGGTAATCTCACATTCTCTACTCCTATTAGAAACCTTAACCTCAATGACATTTTAGTTGTTCCCAATCTTACTGCCAATTTACTTTCTGTAGCTAAATTTGTTAAGGACAATTCTTGCATCAATGAATTTAACCCTTTTCATTATATTGTGAAGGATCTCCACACCAGGATACCACTTCTCGAGGGTACCATACACAATAATCTTTACCCATTGAAGATTCCAGTCAATTTCACAAATCCGATTGCTCTCCACACCACCTCTACTCCAATTCAATTATGGCATCAGCGTCTTGGTCATCCATGTCCTGCTACACTCTCTAGGTTATCTCCCCTTTTAAATATCAAACCTCATGTAATAAAACATTGTACTTCTTGTCTTCAAGGAAAAAGTACTCGTCTTTCTTTTCCCTTATCTTCTCGTGTTTCAAATAAGCCACTACAACTTATCCATTGTGACATTTGGGGACCATCTTCCTCTCTTTCCTTCTCTGGCTTTCGTTATTTTATCATTTTTGTTGACGATTTCAGTCGATATACATGGATTTATCCTTTAACTCACAAATCTCAAGCCCTTACTCGTTTTCAGACATTCAAATCTCACTCTGAAAATCTTTTTTCGACCTCTATAAAAAAATTTCAATGCGATGGAGCTCCTGAACTTGTCAAAGGTCTGTTCGCTAACTTTCTTACTACACATGGCATTACTTATCGTATTTCCTGTCCTCATACCCCACAACAAAACGGGATCGCCGAACGTAAAATTCGTCATCTTACTGAAACTGGTCTCACACTTCTAATTCATGCCTCCCTTCCTAAAACTTTTTGGTATGAAGCCTTCTCTACAGCTGCCTACCTCATAAATCTATTACCAACCCCTGTTCTCCATAACAAATCCCCCCACGAAATTCTGTTTCTGACAAAACCAAACATTTCTCACCTTCGAGTCTTTGGGTGCACTTGCTTTCCCTTCATTGGGTCCACACGTTCAGACAAACTCGAACCAAAGTCTACAAAATGTGTCTTCCTCGGGTATTCTCCTAATTACAAGGGCTATCGCTGCCTTGACCCTACCACATCTAAAATATATATATCTCGTCATGTTCGTTTCATTGAACATGACTTTCCATATACTAGTTCATCTCACTCTTCCTCTCCTGTCTCAAGTTTTTCATCGTCCATCTCCTTACCTCTACCTATGCCTCCACTTACCACCTCACCAACTTCCTCCACTCCACCCACTTTACCACATCATCCTATGGTCACCCGCACTCGTGATCAAACTCGTATACCTCGCACATTCTCTGATTATGTAACTTACTCTACCCACACACAAAATTCTAATGATCCTGATCCCACTTCTTTCACTCAAGCTAACAAGTTTCCACACTGGCGTCAAGCCATGCTTGACGAGTTCACAGCCCTTCATCGCAACAACACATGGACTCTTTTCCCTCCACCACCAAATGTCAATCTTGTTGGTTGTAAATGGGTCTTTTGCACAAAACGAAATTCTAATGGAACTATTGATCGCTATAAAGCTCATCTTGTTGCCAAAGGCTATAGATTATACAGATACCTTTAGCCCTGTTGTCAAACCCACTACCATCCGTCTCATCCTTACTATTGCAATCTCCAAAATTTGGCAAATTCGTCAACTCGATGTAAACAATGCCTTCCTTAATGTCAATCTTCAAAAACCAGTCTTTATAACTCAACCTCCTGACTTCCTAGATACACATCACCCCTTTTACATCTGTCGCCTCCATAAAGCTCTCTATGGTCTCAACCAGGCCCCTCGTGCTTGGTTTCATCGCCTCAGTCACAAACTTCATGAACTTCACTTTGTCTCCACTAAATCTGACACGTCGCTTTTCGTTCATAAAACCTCCTCCAATACTACCTTTCTTTTAGTATATGTTGATGATATCTTGATTACAGGTTCTTCGCCCTCATTCATCACCACCCTTATTCAAGATCTTAACACTTCCTTTTCCATCAAAGACTTAGGCCCAATTCATTATTTTCTTGGTATTGAAGCTACCCACACATCAAATGGCCTTTTACTCACACAAACTAAATACACCAATGAACTACTACATCGTACTGGCCTAGATCACTCCAAACCTGTACCCACACCAATCACACCCACTCTTCCTCTTTCAAAAAATCATGGCATTCCTCTTCCTAATCCTACCGAATATCGGAGTACTGTTGGTGCCCTGCAATACCTTTGCCTCACTCGCCCTAACATTCAATTTGCTGTCAACAAAGTTTCTCAATTTCTACAATGTCCTACTAACATTCACTGGACTGCGGTGAAACGGATTCTTCGCTACCTCCGATCTACACCCTCTTCAGGTATACATTTAATAAAAAATTCTTCTCTTACCTTACAGGCTTACTGTGATGCAGATTGGGCTGGTTGTCCTGATGATCGTCGTTCTACCTCCGGCTATTGCATTTTTCTTGGCTCCAACCTCATCTCCTGGAGTGCTAAGAAACAACCCACTGTTGCCAGATCAAGCACTGAAGCTGAATATAGAAGTATTGCACTTGCCGCTGCTGAAATCTGTTGGCTTAAATCCATTTTAAATGAAATTGGCTTCTTTGACGGTACACCTGCACTCTGGTGTGATAATCTTGGTGCCACCTTCCTTGCTGCTGATCCAATTGCTCATACTTGTACAAAACATATCGAGATTGACATCCACTTTGTTCGTGATCTAGTGGCCAACAAAGCTCTTTATATTCACCATATCTCTTCATCAGATCAAATTGTTGACATCACGATTAAAGCCTTAGCTTCATCTGCCTTTCATCGCCTTCGCAGCAAGCTCACCGTTTCTACCCACAGTGAGCTTGAGGGGGGCTAATAAACATTTACAGATCTTCATATCAGAAATGATCTTTTCCATTTAATATGTATCTAATTTGATTTTATTTTGTGTATCTTGTTTATCTTGCATATCTCATTTGTTATTCAACAATACACAATCAATACAATACAATTACATATCTTTTGCTCTATTCTATTCTTTCAAGCTTTTACTGCTTGGGTAAACATTGGTTTATCCTCCTTGTTCGCTACAGACTATAAAGATCATCTAGTTGCTGCTTTAATTGTTGAATGGAGGGGCTTCCAATATTTCTCTTGTTGCATGCTTAGATCGTTGTTTTAAAAAAAAAATTGTTTCTTAACTCGCCTAGCAAAAAAGGAAAATAGTTTTACTCGGTGATAAATTTGTCAGGATCTATTCTCTTAGTTCTAGTTTTCTTTCTTTTACCATATGCTTGTTTATTATTGCTTGAAGACTCATTGAACCCTAGTATTCCACTGAAAAATGTAGCTTGGAGCTTTGAACTTTGCTTGGGTTTCAGGAATAATAGTTGTGCTTTTATTGGGGTCTTATACATGCTTCACCATATGGGTTATGTTCGTAGTCATCATAAATATCTTCAATACATAAAAGTACATCTATGTCGTTCCGAGTAATACATGGGCTATTGCTATGCTGGTTTTAAATCCTGATGGGTGTATATATATATACATACAGAGCCTAAATTCTTTGCTGTGTGAACACAAGCTTCAATTCAACATCGCACGCAGTAAACAGTTTTTAAGAAAAGAAAAATGTGAATATTTTATACTTCTGCGTCAATGTGCGGAACTTGTATAGTAAAAGGAACGAAAACTGCGCCAAGCCAACAGGAATTAATCCAGGACATGCATGGAATCTTTGGAAAAAGAAAAATGCTCTGAATAGAACGTGGTTCCTCAAACCATTGTATTCAAGTCATGCGCTTCATGCTTGCTTTTGGTGTGAATTACGGGGATCAAAGCCAGCACATTTGTTGCGAGCCTTTGCTTAGTGATCTCCATTGTCAGAAAATAAATATTTATATATCTAGCTTTGATGTCAACTAGTCATCACCTCAGGTTAACATTTGACTGTATCTCTCTTGTTCATCAGTAAGAAGCTTTGCTTGTTCACAATTTGGACAGTCCTTGAATGGATGACTGGTGAATCCATCATCTGACCCGGGTTGCAATTATGGTTCTAGTTGAGGCTCCATTTGCCTCGAGAATTGAAACTGAAAAACAAAGATTAATGCATTAGTTGCCGCAGTTTCAAGCATGAAGATCATTGGAAGGTGTGTCAAAAAACCTGCCCAACCTTTCAAGCTTTCTATATCCTCTCAAAAGAACGTCAAGGATGGACGAAGAATGAAACAATCCAGTGTATCTGGTAAACAACAAAGCACAAGAACAAGTACACGGTGTTAAAACTGTTGTATCTTATGATTCAGCAACCAGATATCGCATATTGGCAGTGCTGAGCACTTACCAAGTTATCTTGAGGGGCTTTCCTATAGAAACCTTGGATTGCAATAATAGCTAAGTTAGAAGTTACAACAATGAAAATACTCAAAGCATGCACTCCCATCCACTCAAACACGTATGTCAAGCGCCTGTAGCCATATACATCTACCTGTAGCAGACACCAAGGTAAGAAGGATTAGCAACTTAGCCAAAAAAAAAAAAGGGAACATGATAAGAGACACAGTTATGATGTTCAATGTAAGTTCGATCCAAAAAAGTTTACAAAGATTGTTTTATGTTTTAATGCAGCATGTCGAATGTTTATTTGATCTTCCAGAAAAGGAAAATTTTAGCTTATTTAACATGGCCACTGAAGCCTTGCTGAATGCAGGGGATAATATGGCATACTTTTCTGTCATTGCAATTTTCTAAAGGTTCACAGTAATTGGGGCTTTTACAGGTTTTTATGTTCTTTAATTTATTGCTTAGTGAGTTCAGATTACGTGTTTGTAATGGCCTTCATATCCCCAGAACTGCATGCCTTTAGTAGGGGGTATTATATTCAAGCTTAGCACTCACCAAGAGATATAAGGCAGAAAATGTGATTCCTGCTGAAGCAGATGTAATCAGCATATAACTGATTGTGTAGAGAGATTTATTCACAGGAATGCCTAAAGAAGGAACAAAAGAAAGAATCAATGATTCAGCCCCATCCCAAGTCTGACTGTAAATAAACTTAACCATCAATGCTTGTAATTTATCACCAACTACAAAGCATTACATCAGGTTCAAATATGCTCCACCAATGTCCTTTAATCTAACAATATGTGCACATTCAATGCATAAACAGGCGTACCTGAAAAGGCAGTCAGTAGGCTGAGTACAAATAATGAAACTGAGATCACGGACCAGTTTTCCATGCGTGCTTTATGGTCCTGAAAAATTTTGAGCAATATCAAAGGCATTCTCACCAATTAATGACTGAAACAAGTGATGCTTCGTGAACATATTAAAGTAACCCATAATCAGATCCAGATGCTGTTAACAATTCATTAATAGAGACCTGTCTAAGATGTGATCCAACTATCATCCATCCTTATAGCTCCGCTGAAGTCATCTCCTTTGATTAATAGAAGATATAAAGAGGAGGGTAAAGAGCCTTGAGAAGTGAATCAGGTAGTACATGTCTAACCTGTATGTGAGCAAGAATGTGACCATATTGGAGCCCTATTATGCAGGTCACTGCAGCTGTCAAGGAGCTGTAGAAAACACATATCATACAATCATTTGAAACATGATTGACAACTTTGTGGAAGCTTCCTGATATCAAACTTATGCGGCATGACAGGAAAGGTTAATGTTCTTTGAGAAACATACTGTCCAGTTACAGAAAGATTACTTTGCTTGTAGATAGAAAAACAAAAATCACGACAAGTGTACATTGACCACCTTAGCAGGCCTTCAGGGTCAAAAGGGGCATGACACCATGGAGGTGAATTCTCTGAAACTTGGTGACTAGCGGACATATTGCACTCCTGTTTAAAGAATATCTTTGTTAGGGATCAATCTGTTGCACTTTGATGAATACAATGAAAATTAAGTTTACCTTAAGGTTTCGGTAAAAAGGCTTTGCATATAAGTGTCCAATTCCAATAGCATAACGATCAATCATACCCGCTGCATTACAAGGGGGTCCAAGATCTCCTCTTACAGAACATTTCACCTATATCATGCAGGCACTGTCATGAACATCAAATTTCAAAACCAAAGGTTGACACTTGACAACAACTTCAGTAGAAAGGGAAAGGAAACTAAAAACTCCTGGATCACAATAATCAATCTTCTGTCCAGCGCATAAAAAATAAAAGTAGGGAAAAGTTGGACGATGTGGCCACAACACAAAGTGCGGATTGATGAGTATGGAACTCACAAATATATCCATTTTGGCCAATAATTGTCACACTAAAAATTTAGCAACTGAAGAAATTATATGGTGCAAAATAAACTTTCTTGCAGATTAAGATACAAAGTAGGAAGACACATTATGCAAATTCATATGAATGATGTATCGGAGCCCAAGATAAAAATTTTAAATGCTACAAGACCAAAGTAACAAAGATTGTTTTGGAAACCTAATTTAGGTAAAGAGAAACTACATTTAGTGTTCTCCAAATATGTATGTCAACTTTTGTGCCTTCAATACTACGTTATACATCTATAATGAAAGAAAGTATAACAACAAAAATTTAAATATAACTCTCAAAGAAGAATGCACCAAATGAAGTTGTGTGTTCTTCACCTTAAAAATATAACTGGAATTTGCTGGAAGCATGTCTGTTGGCGCGGATATCTCAAATTGCCAATCTGGCACATATAAACCATACAACAGGCTTAAGTATATTGCAGAAAGTACAAGTGCAACACACCTGCAAAATGAAATTTTCTTTATCAATAAGTAGTCCAAGAATGTCATCGATCATATTTGTGAACAATTAACCATCATTTGATATTTTAGAGACCATAAAAGATGAAAATAATTAAAAGAATATCAGATATGAAAGACTTAGTTCTTCCCAAAAGCATTTAAACATAGTGTATGAAACAGAAATTCATAAATTTTTAGTAAACTTACAATGCAATGGTAATATGTAAAACTTACCACTGCCAATAATAGAAGATCCTCAGAAAACCTGTTTTGCTCTTTATTCGACTTGAAAGCCAAATTGCACATAAAGCTGCAATGATATACCCAATAGCTATTCTCTGGGAAGAAAGAAAACAAAGAAGAACCTCATTGATTTAACAATGAAATTATCATTTGGTGGCACTGAACAAGTTATAACGGTCTTTAAGTAAATTAAAAGATGGTACTTGAACCGATGTCTTTAAGGAAGATTGCACTACAGTTAGTGCTCTCCACATATGTATGTCAACTCTTAATTAGCTGGAAAAATATATTAAAGTTTAATTATCACTTGAGAAAATCCTATGTTTTAAGTTTCCTGACAATTGCCATTTTAACAGTTCTGAGTATAGCATCTTACTGGAAATATTACACTACGTTTCCATTTAGTAGTGTGAACAACTGTATCTAATGCTTACAGAGTTGACACAAATTGTTTGCTGTTCAGAAAACTTTCTGCATGCGGTTAAAAAGGTAATTTTTGAAGCTACAATACCTATAAAATGCCTAGCCAATGAATTCTTTCAATATCAACACTATAGGTCAACGAGTTTATTCCATGAAAAAAGCCACCTGATATGAGGTACCAGTCATATACTTGGTTTGTAGCAAGAACAAGGGTTAATATGAAGGCAGTAACATCAAAGCAAAATGTTATTTGCTGTCATCAACAAGAAAAACATTAAATAACAAAAGCACGCATTGTACAAACAAAGAGACTAATCTATTTAAATCTATCAAAACGGCCTCAAACCCTTGATGACTTATTGTCAAAGCCTACATCAAAAATAAATTTTAAACTTTTAAATACAATAATTAGTTGCATCAAGATATCCTAGATCCTCTCAGAATAAACCAACTAGTGCTATAACTATGATTAGTAGTTAAGAGTATATCATAATCTAGTTATAAATAAGATCCTACTTATAAATCTTCATCCCATGTACCTTGAAGTAGCACGCCTAGAAGAAAAAATTTTACTGCTCTAAGAACTGCCTTCAACATGGAATCTACTCTGTTCGATACTTTCTGGAAAAAAAATCGTACAAAAGCAACACGTTAAACTCAATGCACTACCAAAGGAAATCATCAAGTCATCCAAATCAACATCACAACATCAAAACCACTGGATACAAGCTAAGCCTGTCGAATAGTACCTTGTAGACAAGTGCAAAAGAGACTCCAGCAACGAAGAGAACGAACAACATCACCAAATCTACCGAGGGAAGACCAGTCCAAGGAGAATGAGCAATTACTGGAAAAATTAAGCCACCATAATCAACCAGCATCCAGAACATTGCCCCAGGCGTAAAGGTTTTTACGAATTTTCTAAATCAAAGGGAGTGAACGATTGCACAGCTTTCAAACCAAATATGTATTACAAGTCTTGCTATATGAAAAATCATAGGAATAACGGAAATAAGGAACAAATAGAGTGTTGGGACCCGATCTCGGAACCGGACCCCAACCAGAAAAAAAAAAACGAAAATCCTAAACGAAAACGGAAAACGGAAATCGAAAAACAAAAAGGTGAAACAAATCAAAAGCAAACGCGATCAAACGCGTGCGGAAACAAACGAAAGAATCACATCCGAAAGAACGGAATACAAACGAAAGGAAATCGGGAACAAAAGCGAAATACAAATCGGATCGGAGGTCATAAAGCAGAAGAATCGAAAGCGAGTCGAAGGGCTCGGAAACAACGAAAACAAATCGCTTAATCGAACTGAAACAAATTTCTGACATCCTTTCATTATCAATTAAAACATCTGAAACTTTGGAAATTTATAGCTCTTCACATCGAAATCCAAAAACCGCAAATTTGGTATCAAAAAAAAAGTAAAAGGAAGCTCTACAACTTCCATGAAGGGTATAAAAACTAATTCGGCCATTAAGGGGGTCAAAAGTTACCTCAAAGTTACTGCCCAAATTGAAAATATCCTACACAAAGCCAGAAGTTTGAAAAATCATATCTATTAACACAATAGCCTAAAAATGTCACATTTTACCCCAATG
>JANITX010000212.1:73286850-73297414 GCA_027564395.1 Erythroxylum ulei | reverse complement strand
AGGGAAAACTCGGGTTAATTTTTAACCCACGATTAATAGTTTCTAGGAGAGGTTAAAGAACAACAAATTAATAAAATTTACTTGCTTAAGGTTTAGGTCGAGATTGAACCGAAGAACCGGGTCCCTACCAAATTCTCCATTTTTATTATTATTACATGTTTTCTTTAATTTGTTTTTATTAGTTACTTTCATTTTATTTTTCTTATTTAAAAAAAATCCAAAACCCCCCTTTTTCGTAAATTTCGATTAATTTCATTTCATAAACTTTACAAGTATTTTCTGTGGGATCGAGTTAGACTCACCACTGCTACAGTAGTAGTCTAGTTATTTTAATTTTGATTAGCGTTACGACGCGCAGTCACAAGGCAATTCAGTTAATGCGAAAATTGAGTAGAGTCAAGCATGCAATAAAAGACTCTGTCTATGCCAAGGATCAAAATCTAGGGGAGTTAAAATTGCAGGTGACACAAGCACAAAATGCTTGCTATGATAACCCAGATGATATTAATTGCATGGTGAAGGAGCAGAGCTTACTTAGAGATTATACACAAGAACTAAATCTTCAGCACTCCATTCAAAGGCAGAAAGCAAGAGTGAATTGGCTTAGAGAAGGAGATGAAAACACCAAGTTCTTTCACGCATCCATATTGGACAGACACAACACAAACAGGATTGTTCATTTACGAGACAACAATGGGAAGTTACATAATGATCAATAAACTCTTCTCAACATGGCTAGATTGTACTTTGCTCAGTTGATCGGCCAAGAGAGTATAGGTCTACCTTCTGACAACATGAAAAGAATCCTAGAAGGGGCAATAAGGGAAGATCAGAAGAACATATTAACTGAGGCAATAGCTATTAACGACATAAAGGAGATAGTCTTTAAGCTCCACCTGTCCAAAGCTCCTGGACCGGATGGGTTCACAGCTCGATTATTTCAAACAACATGGGACATCACGGGACAATTAGTAGTAGATGCAGTTATGGAATTTTTCCAAAATGGAAAAATGTTGCAAGAGATGAACAATACCTTTGTATGTCTTGTACCTAAGAAGAAACATCTTGAATATCTAGGGGAGTCTTGACATATTTTGTGCTGCAACTTGATATATAAGGTGATCGCGAAATTGCTAGCTAATAGATTGAAAGAGGTTATTGGTAGTCAATTACATTAAACCAAGGAGCTTATGTGCTAGGCAGAAGTACAGGCGATAGCGTCCTTTTACTTCAAGAACTAGTGAAAGACTATTCTTCAAGAAGAGCAGTTAGAGGATGCATGATGAAAGTTGACTTCTATAAGGCGTATGACACAGTAAACTGGAGTTTTGTGAGAATGATGTGATAAGTCAAATTCTTTGTAGATGATTTTGGGATGATTTGGATGTAATTTGACTTATTTCTTTGTGGATTTAAAGTTTTATGTAGTTAATTCTCTCACATTTCGATTGTGTTGTATGATAGGTACAAATGGTAGATTGTGCATTAAAAGACATAAATTTCCTTGTGAATGCTGGATCAAAGCCACTCAAGGATGATTGCAAAGAGAATTCCGAGCTCTACAACTTCTAGGAAGACTCCGAGAAGAAATTTTGTCAATTAGGAGCTCAAAAGCATGAAAGTATGGGATTGGGCCATGTTCGTTTAACGGACATTGCATGGCAGAAAGAACTTCCAAACTTGAGAAGTTCCGTTAAACGGATATACATGTCCGTTTAATGGACATCACTTGGTAATATGAACTTCCAGACCCGAGAAGTGTCCGTTTAACGGACACACTTGTCCGTTTAACAGATATATTCTGGCAACTCACCATTTTAGACTCGAGAAGATTCGTTAAATGAACATGTATGTCTATTTAACGGACATTGGCGCCCAGTACTTCCTCTGTTTTGAAAAATTAGGTTTCTTAAGACGAGAGGACTATAAATACTCACTGTTAGATCTAAATAAGGGGACTGGACACTGAAAACGAGACTACTACATTTGGGAGGCACAAAATAAGAGGAAGATAGGGAATTTTGGGGATTCCCCCAAGGATTGGGAGTTGCAACCCCTGTGTTTCTGCTACTTTCTCTCTCTACTCTTTCTTAAATGCTGAGCTTCCTTATATGTATGATTTTTGTTGCAATGTTCTGTAACTAAACCTCACTTAGGGTGAGGGATGTAGCCTATTTAAAGGATGATTTGCATGATATGGATAATTGAATGTTGAATGAAAATTTATGTGTTATGTTTGTCTTCCTTAAATCTCACTGTTGTCTCTAGGCTTGATCTTCATAGATGCAATCTTAGGAATCATATGATGTACTGAAGAGTGAAATATGGTCCATGCTCTAGGAAGATGAATACCTTTGACTTAGAGGTAGAGATATCCTAAGCTAGGGTGAGAACTTGAGGTTGCTTGTTCTTAATGGATTTGGTTAGTGAGTTCATATATTGAGAAATGGTGTTTCTCTAGCTGAATACTCTTGTATGCTTTGAGAAAAGTTATGGGTGAAGTTGTGCAACTGTTTTTAAAGCCCAACATTCAATCAATTTCATATTGTATGGGTCAACCTTTTGAATTTGTGAACCCCTACCCTTATTTCTAAACTCTTGAATTATCCTTTTACTGTTTTCCTATTTATAACTTACAATTTACTGTTCACCCAACTCCAATCACATTTTAAAATTTTCTGTTGATAACATGCAAATAATTAGAATTAATTTGATAATGGATGAATTGGTCCTGAGGGAGACGACTTTGGAATATTCAGTGTGTAGATACTAGAAATGACTATGTGCACTTGAAGAAAAAGAATCGATCAAGATACAAAACAGATACAATCATAATACTCTGCAGTGTAGTGATAAGAACGGATAAATTGAAGTCTCTTGAACCACATCCTACAAATCACTTCCTACAATCCATAGCAGTCAAAAACCTTTCGTCGTACAACCTTAAAGCTAGTATCTAGATACCAAACTCCAAAACTACTATCAAACTTCATTTATATCTCAACTACTATCACTCTTCATTTAATGAAATCAGCAGATACAAAATAGACTGGTTAAATGAACAGATACAATCATAATACTCTATAGTGCAATGAAAAGAAGAACGAATAAATAGTTGACAAACCTCTAAGTTGACAAACCTTTGAGTTGTAGAATTTTAATGGTCGGCTCTGGTTATCAATAGCTTCCACAGGATTGACAGAGTGCTTGAAATCAACTGGAGGTCCATTGGTAAAGCTAAGCATGAAACCAATAACCCCACTGAAACAGAACATCAAATTGTAACATCAGCACCGAAGAATGTCAATGTACAATGGATACAAATAGGATAGGATAGAAATGGAATGCATTAAGTTAGAGTATGGTTACACATGGTCCATATCTTAAGTTTTTGTACAAAGGAATCCATTTTTATAGTAGTCTTTCAGACATAGCCTAAGATGTGATATCATTATTTTAAAAGTATTTACTAGAGACTGACAATTTACTTTGTATCAACAGTCCCAACAGTCAAGGAATTCAAAGAATAATGCACCAAATGAAGTTGTGTATTCTTCACCTTAAAAATATAGATGGAATTTTCCGGAAGCTTATATGTTGGTGCAGATATCTCAAATTGCCAATTTGGCACATAAAAACCATACAACATGCTTAAGTATATTGCAAAATGTGCAAGTGTAACACACCTACAAAATGAATTTTTCTTTATCAATAAGTAGTCCAAGAATGTCATCGATCATATTTGTGAACAATTACACATCATTTGATATTTTAGAGACCATAAAAGATGAAAATAATTAAAAAAAAAAGATAAGATATGAAAGAAGTAGTTCTTCCCAAAAGCATTTAACCTCAATGTATGTAACAACAATTCATAAATTTTTAGGAAACTTTCAATGTAATGGTAATATGTAAAACTTACCACTTCCAATAAAGAAGATCATCAGAAAACTTGTTTTGCTCTGTGTTTGACTTGAAAGCCAAATTGCACATAAAGCTGCAATGATATACCCAATTGCTATTCTCTGGGAAGAAAGAAAACAAAGAAGAACCTCATTAATTTAACAATGAAAATTTCATTGGGTGGCACTGAACAAGTTATAACGATCTTTAAGAAAATTAAAAGATGGAGGTTGAATCAATGTCTTTAAGGAAGAGTGCACTACAGTTAGTGCTCTCCACATATGTATGTTAACTCTTAATTAGCTAGAAAAATATATTAAAGTTTAATTATCACTTGAGAAAATCCTATGTTTAAGTTTCTTGACAATTGCCATTTTAACAGTTCTGAGTATAGCATCTTACTGGAAATTTGCACTACTTTTCCATTTAGTAGTGTGAAAAACTGTATCTAATGCTTACAGAGTTGACACAAATTGTTTGCTGTTCAGAAAACTTTCCACATGCAGTTAAAAAGGTAATTTTTAAAGCTACAATACCTGTAAAATGCCTAGCCAACGAATTCTTTCAATGTCAACACCATAGTTCAACGAGTTTATTCTATAAAAAAAGCCACCTGATATGAGGTACTAGTCATATACTTGGTTTGTAGCAAGAACAAGGGTTAATATGAAGGTAGCATCAAAGCAAAATGTTATTTGCTTTCATCAACAAGAAAAACATTAAATAACAAAAGCACGCATTGTATAAACAAAGAGACTAATCTCTTTAAATATGTCAAAACGACCTCAAACCCTTGATGACTTATTGTCAAAGCCTACATCAGAAATAAATTTTAAACTTTTAAATACAATAATTGGTTGCATCAAGGTATCCAAGATCCTCTCAATAAACCAACTACTGCTATAACTATGATTAGTAGTTAAGAGTATATCATAATCTAGTTAAAAATAAGATCCTACTTATAAATCTTCATCCCATGTACCTTGAAGTAGCACGCCTAGGAGAAAAAGTTTTACTGCTCTAAGAACTGCCTTCGACGTGGAATCTACTCTGTTAGATACTTTCTGGAAAAAAAATCGTTCAAAAGCAACACGTTAAACTCAGTGCACTACCAAAGGAAATCACCAAGTCAGCCAAATCAACATTACAACATCAAAACCACTGGATACAAGCTAAGTCTGTCGAATAGTACCTTGTAGACAAGTGCAAGAGAGACTCCAGCAACGAAGAGAAAGAAAGGCATCACCAAATCTGCCAAGTGAAGACCAGTCCAAGGAGAATGAGCAATTACTGGAAAAATTGAGCCACCATAATCGACCAGCATCATTAACTGAAACCAAAAAACAACATGAAACGATAAGATTTAGAAGCCCGAAAAGTAAAAGGTCACATGTTATACTTCATTCCATTTACTTTTCATCGTTCACTTCATAAAGTCTATAGCTTGCCTTCAGCTTCCAACAAGAAACTCATAAAGGTACTAGAAAAAGCTTATACAATGTCGAGAAGTGGTTCATGTACTTGAATTCGAAAGCATCAATAGTTTTATCTTTTCAACCATTTTCTCACAGGCCAAGCAGTATCCCAGAATTCAACTTAGTCCAATAAAACAACAGAACAATAATCCTTTTCGAAAAAGCACAAAACTTTCCATGAAAGAAACAAAAGAAGATTAGTAAAAGAGAGATATTTTTCAAGGAAAAGCAATATATAAACAGGTGAGAAAGGTAAAGGTAGATACACGGAGACAGATAGAGATAGGAAGATGAAGCTCACGGAAACACAGAGACCGCGAAAGACATCAAGGGAAGCAACACGTGAAGGTTTCATGTTGGGCGGAGGCTGTTCCTCATTGTCTAGCAGCGGTTGGTACTCTGCCATTTTATCGGCCGAGATATCAGACAAAGTGAATAATTTTACGTTTGGAGAACGGGACGAAAGGGCATACACTAAAGACGCAGAATAATGCTATAGGTTCTATTATAACAATTGTATTAATCGGGACAAAGTGAAGATTATTCTACAGCGAAAAGTTTCAAGGAAGAGCAAAACATGAAAAAGGTTCGAATGAATAAGTCTGGACAAAATGAAGCTGATTGTACAGGGAAAAGTTTCAAGAGAGAGCAAAACATGAAAAAGGTTCGAGCTTTGACTTCGTCGGGGAACAACTTAAAATATAGTATAATTCACGAATCAAGTACACGACGTTTTGTTAGGCAAAGCCAAAAGAGCCCCAGACCTTGACAATGGTTGACGAGTAGAATGGCTATTAAGACAATTTTCACATAAATGCAATTTATTCATAATAAAATGCACAAAACCTTACTGCCATGGCATTACTATGCGTTTATGCTATCACTTTGTTTGTGGCTGCTGGTAAAGCTGAGAAATGCGTGTTAAAGGAGAAGACAGCCTAATCTATAAGACTTCTCCTCCTCGCACCACTCTCTCAGTATCTATTCTCACCACCTCAGAGCTGACAGAAAGAACAGAATGTCCCATACTTAATTTGGTTGCTAAGTTCAATTTATGGTTAGAACAAGAAATGAAACTGCACCCCTCAATTGAAATGTAGTGTTCATTTTATAATACCATAAAAAAGAACTCAAGAAACCAGAAACAGAGCGGCATTAGGTAGAGATAGAGAGCTTACAAAGACGCAGATTCCACGAAAGACATCAAGAGAAACCACCCTGGTTTTAGTCCTTCCTTTGATCTTTGTTCCTCCAAATTCTTCCTCATCGTTAACTAATAGCCCGTAACCTGCCATTGTCGATAACCAGAAAACACTAGCGGAAGCAACTTGACGGTTCTGCCAATACAACCCACCACCACATAAGGTCTCTACTCAGATGACCCTAGGAATCCTATACAATATATACCTACGATATAGGGTAGATTATCAGATAAGTAACAGATTTTCTTCAAGTAGGCAAGTGGGGTAAGTGGTGGACGGTGAAAGAGGTTGAAGTTATAAAAGAGGTTGAAGCTATATTCTTTTGGCAGATTCTATTTGTACAAGAACGATCTTTTGTTTCTGGGCTTGGGTTATATATTACTGCTTTTGAGAATATGATAACGTGAGAAAAGAAAAGGTAACAACATCTTTGCAAGAAGAGGTTCAGATGACCTGTTCCATACGAAGATTACACAATCTTCTTTTAACCTGGCCAACTTTCATTCCATGACATGACATAGAGATGCCCCCCGGTTTGGCCAAACTTTCCTTTACGAATAAGACATTATGAAAAGAGAGAGACGGAGATAAAGATAAATTACCACTCAAGTAATGGCATTTCTTTTACGCAAGCACGTTCCAATCGAGTGCAACATATTACGTGTAACTGTACGGATCCCAAATAAATTTATAGCTTTGAGTAGTTACACTTGCACCGTCCAGAAATAGAAGTTTTGAGTTGGAGTTGGTTGGTTTAGATTATATCAACTCTTTGCTGCAATGGCCAAATGTGTAGTTAGAATACGCTGTTCCAAAAGTCATATAAAAGAAACTCCACCCCTACACCTTCTCTAAGAGTCTTATGCTAAAAGTTATTATATAATATTTTAAATTACAAATTATCAGAAGCGATGATATTGCAATTACCTTAAAATGTAGTAATTATCTTAATCATAACCATAATCTTATAATTACAGTTTAAAATTTAAATATCAGTTTCACAAGTCATTCTTTAAATTCGGATCGTGATCCCTGGTAGTCCCTTAGCTTCACACTCAACACTAATGACAAGATTGGTTAGCTATAAGAGCATTGATTGGTCCACAGCCATGTACGGCGAATTATATAGAGGAGCATTAAGAGAGTTCTTTGTTTCTTCAGTCTTTTTCTCTGATAGATGTTTAAGGTAATACATGCATCTTTACTAGGATACATTATAAGGCGTGAGTAATGCAAACCGAATCACATACTTAATTATGTTTAAACTCAATTAAACGTGTTTATTATTCATTAAATATTATATGTACTAATGAACCCTTGGCTTACTTGTACCTTCTCCACCATCTTATAAATCTTAAACGTATCTTTCAAAGCGTGATTTCGACGTCATGTGGTAACTTTTGTGACAAAAGGGTGGGAAGAGATTATTGGCATAGTTGGTGGAAGGGCATTGTCGCTTGTATATGGACTTAAATCATCACTACAAGAACTATTGCTCTAAACAACTAATTGCCGTTTGTAATTCTGCTCCACAAACGTCTATTGCCTGGGTCATCACCTTCTTCACATAAATCCATTGGAACACTCGTCAATTAACTTACCTAAAATTTGAATAACTTAAGCCACATTGTTCATAAGAATAACTTTATCTGCACTCACCCTTTAATCACTAGGTTTAGTAAAAGTGTAGTAAGATAATGAATCCATAAGGGAATAGCTCCTTATATGTAGTAAACAAACATTTACCTACATTCAAATCTTGCAAGTATGTAGAGGTCCAAGATGATATTAGAGGACCAAATTGGCACATTTTTTTTATAAAACTGAGAAAAAAGAGTTAGTATCGTGAAATTTGTAATTATCGAACATGACTAAGAATCTAAGTAAAGGCCATTGCTTGATTTGGTTTCAACCATGGATGGTAACATATGGTGTAATGCGAGCTTAACTATGCCACTGCCACATCTTAATTCTCCCGTAGGAAAACAATAAGGGTGTGCTTGTTTAGTGGGTATGAGTAAAAATGAATGAGTATGGAATGAAAAGTAGTGTTTGGTAAGTAATTATGAATACAGAGCTTATATTTTCATTCCTTATTTTCGGCCATTACTCCATTCCTCTCGTAATCTAGAGAAATGGAAGTCATTCCTCGATAAAATTGGCACGCGTTCCCGCTTCTTTTGCTTTGCTCTCCTCCTTTGTCTGGCTCTGACTACATGCTCCTGCACTTGTAGTCCTTTTCATTTCACTGACCACATGCATAAAGTTCCACCATCGAAGTATCAGCTACCATAAACCAGTAAGAACATCTCTCACACTTCTGTTTCTGTTCCTAATTCTGCGACACACTTCTGTTTCTAATTCTATACCCTTTTTGATCTAGGCAAATTGTTAACTCTTTTCTACTACTAGATCGAGCTCTTCAATGTGAGGTTAAAGCACCACTCGGATAGGTATCGTTTATTCTCTGATTTGCTTGTTGTAGTTGATCTTGAGGTGGGGTTGTTTGGTGGGTATTGTAAAGGAAAGTATGGAAATTATATTGGGTTTTTTCTAGTTTTCTGTTGATCAGATCCCTTAGCATTTTTGTCTTCGTGTTTTTGTTCTTTGGTATGTTCTCTCAACCCAGACAGAATGCCTTTTCTTTAAATTCAATTTTTGTTTTTGAAGTAAAAAAAATAGTTCTACAATGTTTGGACTTGGGAGTGAAATGTGTTCTACGCTTCTGACTAAGAATTAAATGTATATTAGAACTTATGCAAGGTCCTGCATCTTTTCGTGGTATTAGTTCATATTTTAATTAACAATTGTTCAAAGGATGTTGAAGGGTTGAACTGGTGTTTAGGTTCACTTGCCTATCTGAGTTTAGGGGTGTTCATGGTAGGGTAACCTGACCCGTTTATAAGTAACCTGAACCTGGACCTGAATGTCAGGTTCAGCAATTTTACGAACCTGAACCTGAACCTGAACCTAAAGAACCTATAGGATTGGTTAATCTATTTTCAGGTTCGGTTCTCAGGGTAACCAAAACCTATTCATATCAATATATATGATAAAAAATATTTAAAAATTGGTGAAAACAAATACAAATTATTCATAAAAGTATGCATATAAAATTCATCAAAGATTAATTCAATATGTTAAACCCAAGCAAAGTAAAAATAAGCAAAATAATATCTTATAAAAGATCCATACTAAAAAAAAAGATAAATTATTGAACAATTATTTTTCGAATAAGATGGTAAGATGATTCATTGCTATACATGAAGCTATATCTGTAGAAAATAAAGAATAAAAAGAATTATATTCGTTATTTCTTTTTTAATTGAGATTTTTTATTTATTTGTATATTAAAATAAGATAAAGTAAATTAGATTATCTGATTCAATTTACTTAAGTTCTTCAAGTTTCTCTTTCACGTAAAGAGGAGCTTGTAATTTTCTTAACTAATCTTGTTCACAAATAAGAGCCTCCACCATTTTTGGAATAAAAGAGCTACAAAATGAATCATGAACAATAAAAAAAGAATACTTTGGGATATTGAAAAGAAAAGATTCTACATGTAAAAATATAAATAAAAAAATAATTTCCTATTCTTTTCAAGAATCAAGATCATGATTTGATCTTTTATGTTTAAGGAGAAGAAATAGATGGTGAGTGTTACAGTTTGAGAGATGAGAGGTTGAGAAGTGACTGTAGGATAAAAGATTGAATGGATTTTTTTTTTCTTTTTTGAATAAATAGAATGACCTTTAATTTTTCTTTGTTTTCATCGAGGAAAAAATCTTTCAATTTCAATGGCTGGTATTTGATAAAAGATCAATTGTGATTTAAGCGATCTTAGCCATAAATTTACAAGGTTTGTATTAAGATCGTTGGATTGAATTACCTTTTTTTAGAAAAACTGAATTTACAAGTGATCTTAGCAATTTTATCAATTATTCATATAAGAACAAACTACATTGCTATATCAATGATTCATAT
>JANITX010000212.1:73269247-73283771 GCA_027564395.1 Erythroxylum ulei | reverse complement strand
TATTTAATTCATACATTCATAGGAAAGTTCATAAAATCAAGAATCAAAGCAAAGCTCAAATTAACTTTAAACCTAACTTACCCTTAGCCCATCTAGGCTAGAAAACCAAATCCCTAACTTAGAAACTCCAAACTCCAAAATCCATTTGATTTGACCTTTCTCTTCTTTCTTTCTTCATTTCTAACATAAACCCTAACCTACCCTATCTAATCCCCTTTTTGAATCTAGCATAAGAAAAGCGAAAACTTACCTCCAACAAGGTAAAATCTCCTTCTTTTTCTTCTTCTTTCTTCTTCCCTCCAAGCTTTCACGATCTTCCCTTCTTTCTTCTTCTTTTTTTCACGTTTTTGTTCTTTCCCTTTGGTCATTCACGACAACTCCTTCTTCTTCTTTTAAATTTTACAACACCAAAAGCCTATTTCTTCCAATAATGCCCTCCACTAACTTGGACATTCCTATTTTGCCCTTATTTGTCTTATATGCCTCTACTTCCTTATAACACCACCTAACTTAATTCTAATGCTAATTTCTAATTCCCATTCAATGCCCCATTCATCTTTGCTAATTTAAAGACTCAAAATAAAATGAAATAGAAAAAACAATTAAATCAAAATAAAGAATAAAAAAAATTCGGGGCCCAACAAGAATGCCTAACATCTATCCCTTCTTGTAATTGACACTTGAACTTTAATTCTTAGTCTAGAACTTTTATAGTTTTTTTATATATTTCATTTATTTTTCCTTAATAACATAGAGTGTAAGCTATTAGTTTATCGAAAAATTACACCACAAATCCCTCGTAATAAAAACATCATCCACGTAACTCCTTCAGGAACCTTTTCTGCAAGGTTTGTTTTTGATAATGTTGTTAAAGATCATACAGAAATTCTTATATGGTGTTATGCACGATGCTTAACCACTAAACAAATACTTGAGCAATAATTTTATTTCTTCTCTTCACCATTTTTGTTCCAAAATAACTAGTGACATGACTATCAACTATGTCCTATTTGACAATATTATATAAACACTCTCATTCCTTAAAACATGCCTTTAAATTGAGATATGTAAAATATTGGATGAATTTGGGAATTTCTAGACAATTCTAACCTATATGCCACATAACCAACCTTATATATTTTCTGGAAACGTCTAAACAAGTATGGAGCCAATTTGTGTAAAACTCTCCACTATATATTATGTCATCTATAAGGTTGAAGATTGACAAACACTATTTCACCAATCATAAACTATATCAATTATATTCTCATTTTTTACCTACTTCATTATATTATGTGATTCAATACATATAAAAATGGATTTATAGCAAAGATGGCTCCTTGTCTACTAGGGATTCAAAACTATCACTTTAAAATCCCTAGTAAAAAAGGAACATATGAAGGTGGTGAGAGTCCATATAAAGCTTCAAATGGGGAGGTTTGTATGCTTGAGTGAAAGGTTGTATTATAAAGGAATTAATCAATCTCATATACTAAAGTATGAAAATACTTAAACAAATATGTGTACACTTGTTAGAGAATAAGTTTACTGAACTGAACCTACACAAGAAATCAATTTGAAAAACTACTTGTATGTTTATGAAAATTATCATTGTGATGATTGTAAAAGTGATCATTTAACTTGAGGTCTCCAATTTTATCTTGTATAGGAATTGGTATGTTTTGATGCTACTTATGACATATTCTAATTATAGGTAGCTTAGGCAAAAGTCATTGGATGTAGCATGAACTAAGTGGAGGTAGTTGAGTGATCATGATAGGATTCACCACCCTAAAGTAATTAGGGAAAATATTGTATTGTTTTTTATTATTATTGATTTAGGAAATCCTTGGCTAAGGTGGATGATGTTTTGTAAATAGTTTACAATTTCATTAATTAAAGCAATAGCTAATAGTGAACAACTAATATGGTTAGACTTAAAATATAGTAGACATTAATTTCATGTTCTATGTCTAATCAAAACACTGTATAATGAAATGATATGTTGCTAGACGTCAATCTTGATCTATAGATATAAATTGTTTAGTTTGAGAATTAAAGATAAATTAAAAAAGTTTAATTTATCGAATCACAAATATGATTTAGGATTATAATTTGTATCTATTGCTAACATATTTGAGAATAACGGGTTAAGAAAACAAAGATATTTCAATCAAATTGGATTTGATTGTAAAGTTTAAAAAATTTTGCGATTAAATATGGCATATTTAATAAGCAATGATTAATATGAAAAATTAAATCTTATTTAGAAATAATTGGTATTTAATTAGAATTATTTATAATTCTAATTAAAGTTTAATTGAAATTAAAATTTAATTTCAACTAAATTACTAAAATGTCCAAAATCTATTATAAATAGGCTTAAGCTCTAATAAAACTAGCACTTCTTATTTAACCATCTCTATAAGAGTTACAAAGTTCTCTGAACTTGTTCGATAAATATCGTTAGAGGTTGAACACTTATACAGCTACAGTGATTAAGATAAACTGATTTTGGAAACTGTTTGAGGAATATGACAAGATAAGAATCAAATTTTGGAATAACGTACAAATTAAGATTTACTTTTTATTATGATTTATGTGTTAATCATTTTATAAAATTAAATTGATTTAAGTTCTTAGAAAATTAAAATATGAAAAATGTTTCGTAATTATTTAAGTGCGCTAGTCTTGTTAGATAATTCAAAATATTTTTAGTATCAATGTTTGTTAAGATTGGTTGTGTTTTTGAAATTTAGTTAGAGAGTATTTTGGAGTAAATTATCTTCAGATCTAGTTGTTAAATGAGATGCATGTTAGTTGATTGTTTAAATGTTTGTTAAGAAATCTGTAAAGATATTGATACTGCTTGATTTTTGTAACTGATAAGCCTGCTTCAACTATAAAAGGACAAGCTTGTTATTGTTTTTCTCTACATCAATGAAATCATCGTTCACTTAACTTCCTTAAACGTTTTTTCTATTTCACTATTGCTGCAATTTCTTTTTGGTATAGGACAACATTTTGGTATCAGGGCTAGAAAATAGCTATAATTTTAGCAGCAAATTCAACACAAAATATGCCTGTATTTACAAGTTTAAACTATCAATTTTGGCATATTAAGATGAAGATATTTCTCATCTCTCACGATATATGGGATTTAGTGGAGAATGGATATGGAGCTCTTGAAGAGGATGAAGGCATAACGTTAACAACAACACAACGAAATAAGTTGAAGGAAAAACGAAAGAAAGATGCCAAAGCTCTTTCCTTCATCCAACAATCCATGGATGAAATTATTTTTCTAATTTTATGAATGTAGAAACAGCAAAGGAGGCTTGGGATGCACTTCAAAGAGTGTACCAAGGAGAAAACAAGTCCAAACAAGTGAAGCTACAAGGTTTTCGTTAAGAGTTCAAGAACTTAAGCATGAAGGCTTATGTATAAATACAAGAATTCTTTTCAAAGGCATCTTTAATCATCAATTAAATAAGATCCCTTGGAGAAGATTTAACAGAACAAAAGGTCATGGAAAGAATACTTCGGAGTTTGCCTATGAAGTATGATCATGTTGTCGCAACTATTAAAGAGTCCACTGATTTACAGGATTATACCTTTCATGAATTGATGGGTTCACTTGAAGCACATGAGCAACGATTGAATAGGCCAACAAAAACTCCGACACAACAAGCATTCAAGTTGGGGACTAATAAACAAAAAAAGGCAAGATGGTGGAGCAACTGGTCATTCTAATCATGGCCGAGGAAGATCAACACATGGTAGAGGGCGTGGTCGTGGACGAAACTATGGTCGAGGTTGAGGACAACATCATAACAATACCTAGCAACATGAGACTAATCATGGAGGTAATAACTTTTCTTGCTCATATTATGGAAGGACTAACCATAAAGATAAGGATTGTTGGTACAGAGATGATTTAGGTGCAGGAAAAGCTACTTAATTCCATTATTGTAAGAAATATGGTCATGTTGAGAAGAATTGTTACAAAAAGACTGATGATCAAGCAAACTTCCATGAAGAAAAGAATGGAGAAGAGAATTTATTTCTTAGTTCTTTCGGTACTCCTACTAATACCATTCAAGATGTTTGGTATCTTAATAGCGGATGTAGCAATCACATGACTAGTAACAAGGATTTTTTTATTGATTTTGATGAATCCATAAAAACACAAACTAGGATGGGCGACAACAACTATATTCAGGTATGTGGTATGGGAACTATTGCTATAATTTCAAATTCTGGGAGGATACTTATTCATAATGTTATGTATGCTACTGGTTTGGCTCAAAACTTACTTATTTTGGGTCAATTAATAAGAAAAGGGTATTGTGTGATATTTGAAAATGTTGAATGAAAAAGTTTTGATTAAAGAAGCATAAATTTGTTGTAGTCAGTTAAAATGACTTAAAACAAGACATTTCCTATTTGTTTATCAAGATTAAGTGTCAATGCATTTTCTGTATCATCTGATGATTGCATAGTTTGGCATAAGAGATATGGTCATCTTAACTTTGCTAGCTTGGATTTGTTGCATAAATGGAAGATGATTTTTGGTTTTCCTATTCTGAAAGGTGACAGGAAGTTATGTGAAGCATGTGTTTATAGGAAACATCATCGAAATAAATTTCCTACGGGTAAAGCAAAGAGGGCTACGAAACCGTTGATGTTAGTTCATGCTGACGTATGCGGGCCTATGTAGATTTCTTCCTTAAATGGAAGTAAGTATATCTTGATCTTTGTAGGTGATTTTTTAAGGCCAACATGGGTGTATTTCTTGAAGGAGAAAACTGAATTTTTTGAAAACTTTAAGAATTTTAAAGTTGTTGTTGAAAAAGAGAGTGGATACTAACTTATGACACTTTGAGTCAATCGCGATGGAGAATTTTTATCTATTGAATTCTAAAATTTATGCAACTTTCATGGTATTTGACGACAAAAAATGGCTAGTTATACACCACAACAAAATGGGGTGGTGAGTGCAAGAATAGAACTACTGTTGAAGCAACAAGGAGTATGTTGAATGAGAAAAGACTACCCAAAAAATTATGGGCTGAAGTTGTAGCTTCTACAGTACACTTGAGCAATAGATCACCAACTCGAACAGTTTAAGATATGACGCCATATGAAGTCTGGTATGGTATAAGACCAAATGTAACTCATTTACAAACATTTGGTTACATTGCTTGTGCTTTTATACCAACTGAATTAAGAAGGAAACTTGATGAAAAAAAGTGTTAAATCTATATTTCTTGGGTATAGTGATGAAACTAAATTGTATATGTTGTTTGATCCTATAACTAAAATGTTAGCCATGATGTTATTTTTAATGAAAGTAAAGCTTGGAAATGGGGATCTGAATAAGAAAATGCAGCCTATACTGAAGATTCTGCACTACAAAAAAACTAGAAGTCTTGCTAAATTTTATGCTTCAACAGAGGAAGCTTATGTTGTAATGGAACCTACATGTTTTGAAGATGCAGCTAGAAGGAAATAATGGGTGTAAGCCATAGGAGAAGAAATTGCAGCTATTGAGAAAAACACGACATGGAGTTTGGTGGATTTGCCAAAAGGGAAGGAAGCAATTGGTCTTAAATAGATTTATAAATCCAAATTAAACTCCAACAGATCCTTGCAACGAAACAAAGCTCGGCTAGTCGCTAAAGGCTACTCTCAAGTACCAGGTATTGATTTTACCGAAACTTTTGCACCAGCTGTTCGTTTTGATACTGTGAGAATAGTTTTGGCCTTGGCTGCTCACAATGGATGGAACGTTCATCAGTTAGACATCAATTATGCATTTCTTAATGGTGATCTTTTGGAAGATGTATATGTAGAACAACCATAAGGTTTTACTATCAAGGGACCTGAACAGAAAGTGTACAAGCTACATAAAGCCTTATATGGCCTGAAGCAAGTGCCAAGGACATGGTACAACAAGATTGGCTCTTAATTTTCACAACATAATTTTGAAAAAAAGTGCAAGTGAGCCAACTCTTTATATGAAGAAACATAATGTTGATTTTCTGATTGTATGTTTGTATGTTGATGACATAATCGGAACTTAGCTCAAATGATGCAGGAATTTAAAGAATCAATGATGCAGTATTTTGAAATGCCTGACTTGGGATTATTGCATTATTTTCTGAACATTGAAGTGCTATAGGGTTCAAATGGTATATTTTTGCTCTCAAAAGAAGTATACAGGTAACTTGTTGAAAAGAGTTATCATGGAGAATTGCAAGGCTACAAAAACACCATTGAATATGAATGAGAAGCTACGTCTTGATGATGGTGCTGAAAGGTTGAATGAAAAATATTTCAGAAGTATTGTTGGAAGGCTTATGTATGTCACAAATACAAGACCGGATATTGTTTAATAATGTCAGTCTTATTTTAAGATTTATGCATAATCCAAGTAAGTTACATCTTAGAGCAGCCAAGAGGATTCTTCGATTTGTGCAAGGGACTTCACATTATGGCATCTGATATTCAAAAGGTAATCTTATAACTCTTACTACATTTACTAATAGTGATTGGGATGCATGTGCAGAAGATAAGAAGAGTACAAGAAGTTATATTATTAGCCTTGGTTAGGGTGCAATTTCCTGGTCATCAAAGAAGCAACAGAATATTATTCTTTCAAGCACAGAAGTGGAGTATACAGCAACTATAACTACTGCTTGTCAAATAGTTTGGTGAGAAGGATCTTAAAGGATTTAAACTTGGAGGGAAAAAATCCGACTAAAGTGTTTTGTGACAATAAGTCAACAATGTCAATATCTAAAAATCTTGTCCAGCATGGGAGAACAAAACTTATTGAGACTAAGTTTCATTTCATTAGAGAATTGGTTGCAAAAGGAAGTAGAGTTACTCTACGTCAACATTGATGATCAACTTACAGACATTCTTACAAAAGCTTTGCAAAAGAATAAGTTCAAGAACTTTCGATTTATGAAGGGGTTGAATTTTGTGTGTGTGTGTGTGTTGGGCAATATTTGTTCAGATTGATCGTGTTTTTGAAATTTAGTTAGAGAGTATTTTGGAGTAGACTATCTTCAAATCTAGCTGTTAAATATGATACGGATCAGCTGTTTGTTTAAATGTTTGTTAGGCAATATAAAGAGATATTGATAATGCTTGATTTTTGTAACTGATAAGCTTGCTTCAACTATAATTTCTTTTTGGTACAGGACAAGAGATCTGATTTCTTTTTGGTACAGGACAACGGGTCTGATTTCTCTAACATTGCAGCCTTTCAGTCAGCTACTGTTTGTAAGAACAAAGCTAATGCGTACTGAATTACTAAGCAGCGCTTGGACTGGTTTCTTCGCTGGTTGCTTACACACTATCTGGGCCCGATCACCTTGCTGCCATCTTGCTGCTTTGGCTCCTCTTTCAATTGATCGTCCCGAATGGAAAGTGCTCTTGTTGGAGCTTTATGGGGCTGCGGCCATGATGCTGGTTAGGTCATATTTGGTTTACTATTTTTGTTGCTGAAGGATCGGCTTCACTTTGAGGTCATCAGAACTTGGGGCACTAGAGTTGTGGGTATTACTTTACTTGTAATTGGTGTTATGGGAATCAGGGAAGCTTCACAAGTTCCTACTCCATGTGTTTCCCTGGAAAACGGTGACTGTGATGTCAGTGTTTGCGAAGCTCTAGGCAGCCCAAGAGTAAGGAAGGAGGTTGGTTTTGCTACCTTTGCCACTGGTATTGTCCATGGGTTGCAACCAGATGCATTAATGATGTTCTTCCTGCACTTGCATTGCCTTCACGGTTGGCTTGTGCTGCATTTCTGATTATGTTCCTGGTTGGTACTGTTGTTGCAATGGGAAGCTATACAGTATTCGTAGGCTCATGTAGAAAGGCGTTGAAGGATCGTGTACTTGGAACAGCAGAGAAACTCATTTGGGCATCCTCCATTGTTGCAACTGCTCTCGGTTTCGCTATTATCATTAGCCAATTTTTCGGATTCAGCTTGTATTTGATTCTACAGACCAAGAATTTTCACCTTTGCAAGCGCAACTTTACAATTAGGAAGAGATCTTTAGAAAGGAATATTCAATTTATTTGCAGCATGAGGTTTAAATTAGAGGTCACATTAATGTCTTGTTTTGGTTTTTAAGGTTGTAATTGAAAATCCAATCTATAAACTGGGGTTATTATATGAATCTCCAGTGTTCCTGCTAGTCAAGGGCTGGGCTTCATGTTTTATATAAGATTTGAAATGAAAAAAAACCAAATTCTTTCCGCGTATACTTATAGATACAAGCAAGTGTATAGCTTTACAAATGGGCAACATCATCAAGGTCATCTATAAATGTATATTTAAGCTATCCCTTTAGTAGAAGCAACACCAAGAAACGACAAGCACTAGTCGTGGATTTGTATAGTGTCAAAGCAGTAACGTTCTTGGGTTGATGAGTAGGAGCCAGGTGTTGGAGTCACAAACAATAACAACGAGAATACTAGAGAAGTGAGTCCAAGGTTTCGGGTTCGAATCTCGACAGCGGCAGTGTAGGAGTTTATCTAATGTGGTGACTCCTTGTGCGCACTGAACACTGGGCCGCCTTTCCGAGAAACTGGCTGAGATCAGACCGTGATTTACCTCCCTCACATAATATCGGGCCGGAGTGTGGGGGCGCCTAAGGTGGGCGTTCCACCTTTTGAGTCCGAGAATACTAGAGATGTTTAAAGTTTACAAGTGATGACGTGGCAGTGGATGGGGGGTCGACGTCCAGGTCAGCACCAGGTTCCCCGGAATTCTCGTGGTACTTGTTGGTATCATCATCACATCACATCAGGAGGTGGATTGGGGACTGGGGAGCGTAAAATAGTGTTTCTTTTGGTTTTTACAAAAGAAAAAGGGATATGAGGGGAAAGTGGGAGTGGGGTCCACAGATACCACAATGTCACACGGACTAAGACAAGAAGACAGAGAAAGAGAGAAGTGTACGGGCATTAGAATCAGGCGGGAAATCAGGAGGGCCCACGGTACGAGGTGTGATCTCCTCATCAGGAGTGTATTTACCATACTGCCCCTAACCTAATATCAGAAATTTGATAAGTATGGATATTCCTCAGTAATGTGGAATTGGTTGCGTGGTTTAAGCTTTGCTTAATGCTTAAGGAAGAGAGGAGTGGAAGCTTTTACGTAATTTGTTACCGCCGAGTCAGAATCAGTTATTGATATTATTATAAATAAATAAATCAATATTTTCCAGAATGGGTGTATCAAATTCCTGCTTACTTAATAATTTAAAGGATGGGGGTGTGTATCTTTGTCAACCACCGTCGTCCTCAAATGGAGAAGACTTTGTTCTGTTTTAAAAACTTGGCTTGCCTGGATGGAAATGGAATCCGCTCTTTTCTCATTTCCCTTTCAGATTTAGATGTCCAAGCTTCACATGAACTCGCCCTAGACTTTCTGGATATAATCAACTTGTATTTTTATTTTCCTAATCTTTCCTTTATGGGAGATGTGGACATGTACAGGTTATTTAGTCTGACAATTATTTTTATTTTATTTTCCTAATCTTTCCTTTATGGGAGATGTGGACATGGACAGGTTATTTAGTCTGACAATTGCTTTCAACCTCTCTAGTGTCACATGTTAAAAGCCAAATCAATTCCCATGAGTCTAGTCTGTGAATAAGCATTATCAAATCCAAACAGACAGAAGGAAATAAACCTGAAAGAAGGGTAAAAAGAAAAGGCAAGAAATCCATGAAAGCAAAAGATGCTCTTTCACTTGTCCTGTAATTCTGTTCATTGTTTGATCGTTTTGAGACCTTCAAGGCCAACAAAACTAAAGTAAACAAATACCAAAAAGTCTTAGTAACTACATCACTAACCTCTACTTGTTGAACGCACTAGATGTTTTTTTACCCTTTTCACTTTTCCCGGAAAGCTTTGCCTCTCAGTCTTCAAACCATCAAAGCCTCAATGCCAGCCTTCTTTGGCGTTTGACACACTGGACAAGAATCGATAAAGGGCTCACAAGCTTTGCACGAACAAAGGTGCTTACAAGGAAGGAACAAAATACACGAATTCCTAGAGTTGCAGATTTTGCACATCATCATACTCATAGCCGTACCCATCTTTTCTGCTTTCCCCGCTTCTCCTTCAATGTAATCACCATGAACCAATCCCCTGTTTCTTTGCTCTGTTTCTTCAACTCGGTCCACATCACAAGAAGACTCTGCATCCTCTACCCCAATGTTGAAGCAACAAGAAGCTGTTTTTTCCCTTAGCTGTTCAATTGTGTTGTTCAGAGACACAACCATGGCTTCGTTTTCTTGTGCTGCTCTTTTCCATGCCAGATTATCCATCTCTAATCTTTTTAAACGATCTTCAAGCTCCATTTTTCTTTTAGTGGCTTGTGCTATCTGCTCATCTCTTAGTTTAATATAAGGCAGCAACTTTGATTCAACATTCTTGCACAACAATGCAACTTGCTGCTTTCTTTGTTTATGCAACAACAATTTCAATCTCTGATCCTACAGCAACAAGCAAAATATTTAAAATTAATCGTATAATCAGAATTGAACCCGGAAAATCGAAAAAAAAACCATCTTGATCATAGATAACTGAATGCAAGGCACTAACCTGTAATCTGATATACTGATCAATCTCCTGAATTTGCTTTTGATCGAGGGCGGCCACGGTCTGAGAAAAAGAAACTGACGGGAGGGAATTGCTGCAGGTGTTGTTGGTGGGATTGGTTGGGTTGCTTCGGAAAGTAAAAGGAGCATGAAGATTGGTGGCAAAGAGAAGATTTTGATCTTTTGAAAACTGGTGGTTTTGCCACTGTTGCATGTTGCATTGTTGTTGTTGTTGTTGTTGAATCAGGTGTTGTTGCAATTGCTGTTTCTGTTGCTGAACATCAAAATAGAAAGGGCTTAATCCTCCACAGCAATTCTCCATCCAATCCTGAGGACCCAAAGAAGGAAACTGCGCTTGTACCGCCATAAATCTTACAAGAAACAAGAAGAAGGCGCTCACCACCAGAAAATCAAAAGTCAATCAAACCCAAAACAGAAGCAGACCCTTTTATCAGATTGCCCGGCTCATCTTCAAGAATGCTTGAGAACAAAACTTGCCTTACTATGCGGCTTGAAACATTTTTTATGTATGCATACACTGACGGTGGAGGACAGAGACAACTGTGAGAGATTTGGGTATGTATGTGTATATATAAGGAGGAGGAGACGTGCTATTAATAAAGGGGAGTAATGGGTTGGAATCAATTTTCTGGAATAGGATGGAATCAATTTCCTATCAAGTAACTGAAAAAAGTAGCCCCTCTCTCTCTACATAGGATGCTAGTTCTGAGTGTATTCACTCATGTAGATTTTGATTTTCCCTATAAGGTGTCCCTCATAAAGAGAGCCATTATTGTTGATTCTGCATTAAAGATGGACATGTGTTGTGTGAGACACGGTAAGCAGCGACGTACACATGCAAATTTTGTGACTAAACTATCGGGTCAGAGATATCAGAGGCGTTTGTTTGGTATTGAATTGAATAATAACAACAACAAAATTTGGCAGATAAGGGAAAAAAAAAAAGGGTAGGAAATAGGAATAGGAGGGGGAGATTTCTGTCAGTTTAGTCACTTGAAAAGCCTGAAGAATAGGTGCCTATAAATTGAAAACCACATCTTATATTGGTGGTAAGATCATTTATTATCGTTAGACAATTTGGGTGATAGGATTAAGAAGTTTTTTTTCAAGTTCATTTAATAAGATCATTTCAACAGAAACCAGTAAGCAATTAATACGCCTACAGAAGTCAGAACAGCAAAATCTTTCTATCCTTAATACCAAGGAAACGTTTCCAACAATTCAATAGTGCCTCCTATTCTATAATTGCCACAAACAGAGTCTTTGGACCGTTTTCTTGCGCTGTTTTTTCTTAGTTTTATTCATCTAAAAAATCCTCGTAATTTAAGAAATCTACAAAGGAATGTTTCTGCTAAAATATTATTCTAACAAAAAAATACTTGATTCTTAAAAAAAAGATATTCAACGGGATAATATATATTTAAATAAAAGTCGTAACAAATGGTAAGGAAATATAACTGCGACATCCCTTGTCCAGACTGCGTTTAAATCGTCAAAATCTGAGCAGAACCAGAAAGATTTTAGTTGACAAGGTTTAATCTTTTGGAATGACAATTAATGATCTTTTTTCCCTTTTTTTTCCAAATTAGTGATCGGACCGGCGGGTCAAACTCAAACTTGGCAAATTGCCTGTCCCTGTCAAATCTAACCCATTCCATACGAGAAGTGTTCTCATGTGGCCAGAACCGAAACAACCTTCACAAGACAAGAAAGTAAGAAACCGAAGGCCAAGTTCATTCATCTCCGTCTCTATGGTATGCTAGATACGTGGACGTGGGGTTCAAGCGAAGGCGATAGACTGCCTATCCTCTAGGCTGATAAACCACGTACTAGACATTTCTTTGTAATCTGACAGCTTGAAAGCTGACCTCCAACTCTTCGATGCCAACATATTCACTTTCTATTAAACTATAATAAAAATGATACGTAAGTTTCTGAAAGTTACTCTCTTTTACCATACTTCAAAGGAATTGAAAGGCTTTTTGATATAGAATTAAAAAGTGAGTTAAACTGAATTAATTGTGAAATTAGAATTATATGATCCAAAAGTAGAGTGCTTCTTTCACATCATAACAATTAGGATTGAAGTAGAAAATAATGGATTTATTGAAATCCAATAGCATGTTAGATTCTAATACTTAACTATGTTTTAATAGTTCCAATCTTTAATTATAGATAAACAGTAAAAAATATCTGTGAAATATAATTGCTTGAGAATTTTAGATCCGATAGCATATATATTGACATTTTAATCTCTAAGAAAAACTTTGACACGTAAATTAATTGAGATATGCTAGCGTATTAAAATTCAAATCCTTAATTGTAGATAAACAGTAGGACTAATAACCCTTCGTATCTGTAATATTCCACATCCATTTTAAAACAACCGAAACCCTAATTAGCCAACAAATCAAGTACTTAGTTCATTGACATTCCAAATTAGCCTCCAACATGATGTGTCCTATGCGACATTATTTTGTACCCACTTGAAGATAAGCTCTTTTCCGCAATCTGGCCATGTGATAAAGGTTTTCAGATACTGCTTGTTGTGGTGCCGGAACAGATTATCATTTATGTGTCTTCCATTATTGAGTCCAAGCTGGACTTTTCTCATTCCAAGTTCTATATCCCCTTTTTCCACATATCACATGAAAGTTTTACCGTGATTGACTGGATAAGCTTTACCGATCTCTCAAGTATGTTGTGGCTTTGAATGATTCTAATATGAGTAATTATAGTATGGTGGATACATGTTTAGGGTTATCCATTTAGGTATAACAAACTAAATTTTATCTAAATAAACAAAGTTACTTACATAAGTTTGTTGCATCTCACAGAATTACCGCCTGGTCATTCTCAATGACATTTAGTTGCCGTTGTAGTGATTGATAGATTCTTAATGCCCGTATGGCTTAAATCTTATGGTCATATAAAGATGGCTTTAGAAGCTATTGCTTATATATAAACAAACTCGTGTAAATAGACAGACCTAATATTGAAGCTCTATATATCTTAGTTTAAATGAATAAGTAGGATATATATAGAGAGTTTTTAATTTCCGGGGTAGAAAATTCTAAGATCCTCATATCAATTATCAACGATAATATTCTTTTTAAAAAAAGTCGTATATGCTCAATTGTATGATTCACAACAGGCATCGCAATTTTGTTTCCGTAACAACCAAATAATCATCAATGCATTGACAAATTAAGAGTAAGTCATGAGCAATTGGGAGGTGTTGAAACTTTCCAATATCACGGTTAGTAGAGTCCATAAATTGTTAACTAATAGTCTAATACATGCACGGTTAATGGATGTGATGTCAAATACACTTTTTCTCTCTCTAATTAATTTTAAGCAATTATTTATATTGTCTTTTTCTATGGCTGACGTTAACGAGTTGGTTTGGGATGTTAGATTTGCCCTGATTATGGAAATGTAAATTGAAGGGAAGTTGCATTCGCACTAATGTCTGAATCTCTTCTTCGTTGTATAGTGAAATTTGAAAAGCAAAAGATTACTCTGATGATAATTCACCTCTAAGTGAAAGATAATTAAGAGTTGCAACGTTTTTCTTGTGCACTACTGAATCCAAACATCGGATAGGAAGTTCCAATCCTACCTGCCACTATTTCATTAGAGTGGGATGGTAACAAACTAACGATAAAATAAATGAGAACTATTAAACAAAAATACCAAATCATTATCCTTTAGCTGTTTCTTCTATTGTCATCATCAAGTTGAATGATTCAACAAGAGGAGAGATTAAAGCTCAAAAGTCTGTTGGGTTCATGTCCCTGACAAATTTTTTATTGTATGAATGAAGAAAGGCATCGTTTTTTTCTTTTTTTCTTTTTTTTGGGGGGGGGGGGGTATAA
>JANITX010000212.1:73205927-73227640 GCA_027564395.1 Erythroxylum ulei | reverse complement strand
ATGCACGCTCGCGGTTCATGATTTTCGCAAGAGGTTGGGCTTCGGAATCAAGCGGGGTCCAACAGATGTATGTTTGATGCAAGAAAGTTGGGTCTCGAAAATGGGATCCAACAGGTACAGACATATATTCACTATATTATTAATGGTTATACCAGGTTTATTTAATTGCACAGATTATGTTCTTGTTTTTTCAATTGATTATCTAAGACTTGTTTATGTATATTTCCTAAGGGTTATTTATATTTTTTATTATTGATATTGTTTGAGTATGTACTCTCTAAGAATTGAAAATCAATTAATTTATCTAATTATTTGTTGTATGTTTGTCTTAAAGTTTATCATTTACATGTTCTATAAAGTGCTTATTTATTGATAATCAATTATTTACTATTATTAATATTGTTATAGACTAATTATTGTTGGGTCTCTTTTATGTGTACATGCTTAGTAAAAAGGACGCAATGGAAATCTTAACAAGTTCACATTGTAGTGAGGTCTCTTTATGAAAAAGAAAACAGATATAAGTAATATATATTCAACTTGAAGTAAGAAGCACCTCATCTAAAAAGTTAGAGGTTCAACATTAAGTTTAAGTTGAAAATTTAGCTTAAAGAGAATAGGGGAAAAAATTGAAATAATGAAATGTAATAATCCAAATAGCTCAAATTTTTAGCGTCAAAAATTATAAAATAGTTTCAAAGGGATAACTACTAGTTGCCTTTATTTAGCTTTGAGCCCTAATAAGCGGACATCTTTTTCATTCCAACACTGCAATGTTATCTGTCTGGTCTATTTTTCCTTTGTTTTTTTTTATATTTATCATGTATTTTATGTACATCTTTGTCATTCTAACATGAATAATTAGTAGGTTGGATGAGGTTTTCAATAGTTCTTATCTAAGTTTAGTTTGTCCAGATGTTTTAAATATGCAAAGTTCAAATTTTCTTAAATACACTTATTGCCTGTAACTATTAGACAATTATATTTGTAATGCTTGATATTTTACCATTTTGAAGTGCCTTTTGCAAGTATTCATCAAAGAACCATTGTGTGGGATTGACATTAAAATTATATACATGTCATATGCAATAGTTTACAAATTAAATATCATAGTAGTATGTTCTCTGATGTTTTACACTTTCTCTATAAGAGTTGATGGGCTTGTTTTCAATCCATATGTAGATTACAAATTGAGTCAAAAACTTGAGAAGCATTTGTGTCTACAAAAGCACATTAGATGTTTTAAGTTCAATCAATTTATGAAGTTTACCAGCTCTAACCTACTTCAATCAATTTATGAAGTTTACCAGCTCTAACCTACTTACGAAGTTTACCAACTTCATCAATTAGATTTTGATTTTATCCATGACTTTTGATACTTATTATTTTTATCTTTTATGTGTTAAATTAATTTCTAACTTTTGTTGTATATTGTTTTAATTTAAGCAATAAAACATTGATTTTTCAACTTTTACTTTATATTATTTTAATTGTGGATTTTTGTTTTAACCTTTTTTTAAATAAATTATTTCTTTAAATATTATGTATAAATCTTTTTGCGAATTGTCAATATGGTGATAAAAGCTGATCATTCGCAAACCAAACTATTAGTTTTACGTCAAAAATTGCAAGTATACGGGTTGTTAGTTGTTACTTGTGGTTAAAAAAAGATATCATCCCACAAAGATTGATGTTAGACACCACTCAATTTAGGTTAAGCTTTGTTTAAGAAAATGATTTCAAAAGATTAAAAACTAGAAATTAAATGAAAATTAATTAAACTAGCAATGAACAACCAAATAAGGCAAAGTGCAGTAATTTGATGCTAAGGTTTAAAAATAGGAGTTACTCTATCTCTATTTTGCTTTCCTCTTATATTCTTGATCTAGTTATGCTTGACTCAAGATTTTCTAATGTTTAATTACCCTCTCTCAGGTCGTAATTAGCTGACCCTAATTGAATGGATTAGAATTAGTCATGCTATCTCTAGTCTTACCAAGTTTTCCTAATTCTTCAACAAGATTTTAAGCACTCCTATAGGTGATTTTAAGCAAAAAGCTAAGATCTCTCTTCAACTATTTGGAAAAACCTGAATATTTATTAAGTCCGTTAGGAGTTAACTCTCGTTACACTACTTAACTCAAATACCCACACTCACCCTTTTAGTCTATTGTATGGTATAAGCACAATAAATATCACAAAACATCTTTCATTGCATCCAAAATAACAAGAGTTCCAAAAATAGTTGAAGAACAACTCCTACAAAGTATTTAGCTACTCATAATCATGAACAATCCAACAAAATCTATGTTTTTCACACTAAAAGTCATAAAGAGAAAAGATTAAAAGCTCGGTAAAGTCAAGAACTCCTTCTCTCTACTCCAAAAAGTTGGAAAAACTCTAGATCTTGATGTTGTCACTATTTTTCCAAGGTAGATTATGTGTTTCCCTCTTTGGCTAGCCTCCAAAAGCCTCACTTTTTTTTGGGTGTGTGATCTAATGGATGGAGGCTCCTAGGATTTAGAGCCCTTTATATATGTCAAGGGCAGGGGATCCTATGTTTGACCTGATCTTAGCGAGTTCCGCCTGTGACTTAAAATCCCATGTTTGACCTGATCATGGCGAGTTCTACTTGTCACCATTGTGCACAAGCACAATCGTGATAGAGAGCTGGCCATCTGTAGTTGCACGATCGTGAGGTCATCATCCGGTTGCACGATCGTGCACTACTGTCTGATAGCTTTATATATTCTTCACTCTTTTGGCCATAACTTCTTCTCCGAATCTCCGATGACATGAAATTTGAATTGTAAGCTCCTCACACGTTTTCCTTCCTCTCCAATAGGTTTCATTATCATCTTAATTCTCTAAGTCTGCCCAGTGATGCCATTAAATCACTTGTATCACATTCATAGCTGCAAATCTGATACATGCATAATTCATCAACAAGGTGCATCAATCCATCCTACAAATAGGCTCCAAAACTACCCTCAAACACTAGATAATGTAAAGAAACAACTAAACACTTCAAATATCAAGAAAGGATGCAAAAGATGCTAAAGATCAAATAAACTAGATCTAAAACACACAAAGAAGCACTTAAAACACATGAGAACAAATTAGAAACATAACCTAAAAGCACACTTATCAATGAGTCAATGCACATATATTATGGTAGTGCTTTTAAAGGGAATCCAATTGATAAATATGCCGGTAAATAAAACGAAGTTATTTATGTTACTGATGTAGAAAGGTTTTGCCATTAGAATATTTTCAACAGTATGGAGGGATCAAGATATCCTTAAATATTTATATTATAGATATCCAGGAAGGGCTTTAATGATTGTTGAATGCATATATTTTATGGTGGTGTTTTTAAGAAGCACTCAATTGATAAATATGTTGATAAACAAAACAAAGTTATTGATGTTGTTGATGTAGAAAGGTTTTTCCATTAGAAAGTTTTCAATGAAGTTAAAGTATGGAGGGATCAAAATGATATTAAATATCTATATTATAGAATTTCAGGAAGGGCTTTAATAATAGTTAAATACAAATGGATAATAGCCAACAAACCCTTGATATATTGTGTCATATGTTGTCAGCTAAATGTAAAATAATATATATGCATGTGAAGCACAAAGAGATTGAAGAGGATATTTTTGAAATTAGGCAGGAAGGGTAGGATGGAAAAATTGGTAATACAAAATTTGTTATAGTAGGCAATGAAGAGTACAAAAAAGAAAGTAATGGTAAAGAAAATTATATAGAAGCGATTCAAATCGAGTATTTGAAGAAGACATAGAAGATAATTGTGACATAAAAGCTGAACCAAAGGGATTAACCCATCAGAGTCTTGGTGAATATGACATTAAAGAAGACAACGATAAGGAATAATTCATATCAAAGTTGGTTTTAGAAAAAGAGTATAATGACAATGAATCGTAAGAAGTAAGAAAACTTATGCAGGAATAATAAAAAAGGAGACCGGAATACAGCAGATTTAGTATTTGAATTGAATCTATTAGTCCTAACTCAGAGTAACAATTAACTCGATTACCAGTAATTAAAGCTGAATTTATTAGTTGATCTGGTTATGATACAAAATCTTTTTCTTCTAGTAAGGAAGAGAGTTATTTTTCTAGGAGTGAAGATGGTAATAGTAATGGAGAAGCTTTAAGATACAAGTTAGAGGTCCCTATTTATGACCCAAATTGTAGTTATCTACAATTTAATTTTAGGAATAGAGTTTGATGATGAAGCATAATTCAAAGAGGTAGTTAGGAAGCACTTGATTATTGAGAGGTATATGTTAAATTTGTTAAAAATTACAAACTACAATTTGAGTTAAGTGTGTAAATGTTGATTACCTATAGAAAAGTAGTGGAAACTTTAATAGGTAAAAGAATATTTGGCATTCAATTTACTATATTGAAGGTCATATATGTAGTGAAGTGTACAAAAATAAAAGGATCAAGAAGCATTAGTTAATTAATAGTGTCTTTGATAATTTAATAGATATAAGGTCAGTTTTCCTTAGGGATATGCACAAAATGACATTAGAACAATGTGACATAGATGTTTATCTCTCATTGTTGCATAAAGTGAAAGGCCATTTTGTTGAAAAGGTGAAGGATTTGTAAAAGTTGAGTTTGCAAAATTGTGGGACTATAAAAGAGAGTTAAAGAGGTATAATTCGGTAACTTTATTAAAATTAAGGTAAAGATGTTTTTTTTCACTAGTGAGACCCTTATTTTTGAAAAAATTTATGTGGTTATTATAAGAAGAGAATGATCAATACTTATAAAACAATTCTAAATGTCAATGGAAAATTCTTGAAAGTAGATTTAAAAAGAGTGTTACTTACTATTATGGGTAAAATTGCAAATAACAAATATTTTTTGTATGTTGGGTTCATTGACTTTTTCTAACATCCTCAAATAGAGATGGATGAATGTCAAATGAATATTTGATGGAGTCGCTAATATACCTTATTGAGGAAAGGTAGAAAAAAACGTATAGAAAAGGCACTAAAATGATCCTAACTAGAAAAAAAATGAGTTTATATTCTAATACAAAACAATAAAGGTGTTAGTCATCCTATTTTATCTAATTAAGTAGTTACCTATGTCTGAAACAAGTTTTGAAAATTTATATACTTTTTAAAGGAAAATAAACTTAGGTGTGAGTTTGAAAGAAAAAAATGTTGAAGCAAAGAATTTTTGAATGCTTTGGAATTTTCAATTTTACCTAAGGCTTGAAATCAGATATACTGATGTCTAGGTGTTGAAATAAAATCTAAAATATATGAATGAATATTTAGGAGTTTGTGGTTCGACCTAATACTTAAGAATAAAATGTAGGAAGATGTCTACATTATGTCATAGGCTTTAAATGCAAATAAATCTTGAACTTTGATTTTAAAAGGTAAATTTTGATTTGTATGAAAGTGTATGTTAAGAAAATGTTAATGAAATAAATAAACAGAAATTCTTAATGAAATGAAAGAAACAATGTAAAAAATTGATTTAAAATAAATTACCCTTGAAAGAAAAGGTTAAAACTTTTAAAAAGATTTGATTAACTGAACTTTTAAAAATTGAAAACAAAATGATTGAGTTTAGTTAGTTGAGAAAAGTATTTTAAGTTTTGAATTATTTAAAGAAAAGAGAAATGTGCACAAATGATTATTTATTTAAAAAGATACTTTAAATTCTAAAAAATTTGGAGATTCAAAGTTAAAAAATTTGAAGACTCAAATGTAAAGGGCATAGTAGTCCAAACTTTAAAAAAAGATAGAAATTAATCCTCATGGATTTACTTGCCTAACCAATTGAAATTAAATTATGTAAAGAAAAGAAAATTAATCTTAGGAACATAAATCTTAATTCAAACAAAATGCACAAAGTCAAAACTAATGGACCATTAGGCCAATTAATTTATGATTCTTATTTATTAAATGAAAATAACTTTAAGGGGGGAAGATTTGGACTTTGAAAAAAGAAATTAAAAAGAGAAATTTCTATAATAGAAATTAGACTTTTTCTAAAAAAGAGCATCATTCTTTATTAATGTATTTTTAAACTCTCTCTCCACTCATTAAATGAACAAACAAAAATAAAAATAAATAGATTTATGATTTTATATTAATTTTCATATTTGGGCTCGAATATTGGGCATATTCATACTGAATATGAGATCTAATTGGACTTTTTTAAATTGAAACCTAATTATGTTTTCCTAAACATCCATTCTAAGAAAACTAGCATTGAATTAATGTTAAATAATAAAATAAAGTAAAATATTTACATACACATACATTTAATATCACTCAAATTTTGGCCTCAAAACCCATTAATGGCCTCTTTTTTATTCCTTATATGATTGACTAGGCCTATACAAAATAGGCTTAATATTTTATTTACTGCTTATGTTGTTTTTGTGATTGCTATTTTTTCTTACTCAATCACAATCCTTCTAATAAAACCATATGTCAATCCCAAAAGTTAAATGAATACAATGAAAAAGGAATTTGAACCTTTAGGCCTAAAATTTAAAATTGATTATAATGTTCCTCTTTTAAGATTTAATTTCAGAGGTATAAGAAATTAATGACTATAAATAAATTATATGCAAATTACAATTGCAAAAGCTAAGAAAAAGGACATGTTGTTCAAGAGAAGAGAAAGAAAAAAGTAACTAAGAGTTTAAATCCCTTATTCTAATGACATCTTAATAACAAACATCCATTTAATCTAACCTTTAGAACAAAAAAAGGGGACATATAAACACAATCATATATTTTATTAGGATCATATTAAAGTAAAAAACCAATAAAAGGTGAAAACTAAATCAATATGGAACTTAGGAAGTGTATAATAAGATAACCAATATGAATAAAATGCAAATCATGAGCCAAACATCAAAACGGATCAAGATTAACCAATAAATGTAGGGCATCTAAAAAATATATGCCAAACATATCAACCTTATAAAAGAAGAGGGACATCTTTCACAACTTAACATACCTTACTTTATCACTTGATAATTTCAAAGAGTCTCATTCTTACAAATATGAGAAATGATGCTTAAATGATTGAAAATATTTAGAAATGTATGTAAAAGATACCCAAATACTTCTTGATGTAAGAACCAATGAAAAAACATGTATTTATAAGGTTTCAAGAATCCCAATAATCGGTGGAGCAAAAGATTACTCATTGTAATAGTTGACCAAAACAAAATGTTGGTCAACCAGTATCATTTAATATATATATTCTCTAATTATTAAGACATTGGTCAACCAATAGGTATATTGGTTAACTAATACATCAATCATTATTAAAAACTTTTACTATATCAAATTTTAAAACCTTAACCTATATTGGTCGATCACTATTAGATTGATCAATCCCTAAAAATATGATTTTAACAACTTTAAATATTCAAAATCAACTTGTTTAATACAATTATGATTTAAAAACTTTTAGAATGTTCCCTAAAGAGTGTTTGAAAGATCAAAAGAATTTTATATTAAATCAAAAACTTCAATGCCTTTTGATGAATGAAAAGACTCTCAATAAAATGATACAAAATATTTATGCATAGTGAGAGCATTTTGGAATATCAAAATGACTAAATGAGATTGTAATTAACATTATAAACTAAAAAATGACCTTGATATTCTTTTTTTTTTCTTAACTTGGTTTTCACTTTGTAAGTTGTAAACTTCATCTTTTCTTTTATCAACTTTACGAATTATCTTCTTGAGTTTATAATTGCATCTTGATCTCATATTCCTTCTCTTCAAAATAGTAAACCTGTTACTAGTTCTTATATTTTTTTTTTATTATCAAAATATCGATTAGAACCTCCTTTGGTTCATTAATTTCAATGATATAATGCATACTTTATGGAAGGGATATATATTGTCTAAGTGAAGAAGGATCATAGAGGTATGATATTGTCCAAATTATTCTCGAGCATTGTTAATTCAACTAATATTTCAATGTTTTAGGAAAATTGTTAGAGTTGAAGGAGAGGTATGATCAAGCATGAAATGTTTTTAGGGAGGTGCTAGAGAAAAATGGTGTAGGTCATTTTAAAACACTCATATTAACTGTGATATAGTTAACAACTAATTATGTGAAGCACTTAATAGAAAATTATGAATGCGAGGATTAAGGTTATAATTTCCATGTTTGAAGAAATAAGGACTTACAAAAATTTAGCTAAGAAGTAGGGGATAATTTAGGGTGAAGGAATAATAAGAAAGTTTCCAAGAGCATGTATGATGATTGTTATTGTTTTATTACATGGAATGAAAATAAAGGTAAAAAAGGATGATATTATACATGCTATGAACTTAAAAGACGTAAGTTGCAGATATATAGTAAGGGACATTTTCAAATTTCTTTTAGTCAAGCCCGCATGACCACATATTATAAAAGAGGGAAGATGGAGAACTATGTTAATGAGTGGTATTCCTCAGAAAATACTTTACAATTTAAACAAATATGATGCTTCTAATGCAAGTAGAATTATTTTGACTAAATGATAAAAAAAACACACATATTTAACCACCACCAATTAAGGTTATTAAGAAGATCAAAGAAGAAAAGAATAAGATAATTAAGATAATCAATTTAAAGGTTGGCTTTATTCTCAAAGAACGCAAGGTTGATGGTTTGTAAGTTATGTTTTCAAAATAGGCACAACAAACTAAAGTGTCCCAATAAATCTACTACAGAGCCTAGGACACCAACACTGGCGCTTTTGCGAGTAATTTAATGTCACAAAACTACATATATTAGCTAAAGAAAAATGATTATTAATTTGAATTACTAATTTTTAAAATATATTTAAGTATAAAGCAAGACTAAGGGAGGTACTGGCCATTACAATCTTCAAATTTTTGTCAACACCTAGTTTACATGTTTTTGCCTTTTCTCTTGTTTAGGTTAGCATTTTATTGATTTTATACATTACATGTTATTGCCTTCTCTCTTGTTTAAGTTAGTATTTTATTTAGCTTGTGTACATTTATATTCATTTCAATTTAAATACCCATCATGATTATATTTGATCAATACTCTTCAAATCCATTCAGATGTATATAAGAAAAAGGTTAATAAAAAAGTTGATAAAAGGGAATTGACAAGGAAGGTCTTGATAAGTCAAAGAGCAGGAGATTGGCTTCACATCAACTAGTGGGTTCACCATCCATAAAAGTAATAGTTGAAATAAATAAGCAAGTTGTAGACTAGTTATTAGATCAACTTCTTCTATTGGTATCCCATTAACAAATAACGATTCAAGTCAAAATTAAAGCAAATATACATATTTTGTTATTATAAGTCCTTTGCAAGTTGAGCAAATGAAACAACGAAAAAGGTTGAAACAAATAGTCAGGAGGAAATCAAATTAGCTTGGAGTTCTTATTTGGACTTAACAATCCCAATTTAACGTTGATTTGTTAAGTTACAAGATGTGAAATTACGAATACTTATATATCCCTCTTTGTTTAGATATTGATGATAGTTACTTGTGGGAATTCAATCTTAAGTAACCTTCTTTTTATGGACTCTTGACTTTATTATTGTATATCTTAATTTCATTTTTATAAACATATTGAATAATTTGATGCAAATTTTAACTATTAGTAAATGATTTAAATTCTTAAAGATTTATGCTCAAGACAAAACAATTAGTTATTTTGATTTATATTATGAACAAAAGGAGTATTGCTTACAAATTTGTCTCGACAATATTATACATGTCACATTCACTAAATTATTAAAATAATCTATTTTAATAGCCTAGAATTGAAACTTATGGTCCATATAACAAAATTAACAGTATGAACTGATACATTTTTATAATCCAACACACAAGATATAAGGTTTGATTAGGAAAATACAAAACTGAAAGGATTTCTAAAAAATAAGACATCTCAGTGACAAACTCCATTAAGCTCCTTCACGCTTTGACTTTAATAATGCAAATTTCTTTTTTTTTTGGATAATAAGAAAATAACTAACAATTAACTGTAAAACAATTTAAAATATAACCATATCATAGTTTTAGAGACTTCATTCTTATAATATTATTTTTCTCTTTGGATAACTTTGCATCAATAAGTTGAGAAATCTAGTTATTGAAAGAAATTACATCCTCTTAGAGGCATTATCCGTCGAAGACTTCTTTCGCCGAGATGTTGGTAGATTCTCAGTAACTAGGAAATTTGCTACACAATAGTCACCAAATATGTGAATATAATGTAGCCTTTACTTCTCTTCCAAATGCAGAAGAGTTGACAATAAAAAAGACACCACATTGTTTCATGTCACACATGCTTCGAATTTCGTTTGCTAACCAACAATATGTGTTTGTATGTACTAATACACGTGCACGAATGGGTATCAGTCATATGTTATCTTGCAATCAGGAGTCTTCGGGAGTACAATATGTCAGCCACTACCATGCATTCAGGATTAACTCTTCATTTTCTTAAATTTCAAATTCTATAAATGTTTAGAGCATACTGGAAATGGACTGCATTAGTCCGTCGTATTAAAATAAGTTAACGTACCTTGTTATACCATATTTATGTTATAACTTACACATTGTAGCTTATGGCTACTTAAAGGCATGGGCAGATATAAAGGGTAATATAAGGCTCTATGAAACCTTGCCATAAAAATTACTGAAAACTTTAAAGTAAAACTTTGATCCCTCCAATAAAGGAATAATCAGTATTTTTCAATCCCCATCCGCCGTTTGAGATAAAGATTTGCTTGCAATGACTAGAGTTGCTCCTAGAGCAGCAAGGTTGGTGGAATCTACCTTCTTCAGGAAGTGAAAATGATGAATTGATTGGAACCAATGCTACTAGGCCATTGATGGTGATCCTTGGCTTCAAAGGAGAGACACTAATGTATTACTAAAACTGGGGAGACCCATGAACTAATTGTGAACCATATGGCATGATGAATCTTATATTCCGTTGGGTGTATTTAACACGATCATGAGTTTGGGTGCATCTACCCATCACTCTCCTAAACCTCCTCTCTTAACCACCACAATCTTCATGAAAAGGAAAAGAAAAAAGAAAAGGAAGGTGGTTGTTGAGTGCGGCCAGTGTAGTCATTGGCCAATTAAGGGTCCATTTAGACCACCTACTCAGTAATTGAGTGAGATTTTTAATTATTTCATGTCGGACAACTAAGCAACAATTTAATGTTTAATACATTGGAACAGTTGGTTATAGCCTGCCAACAACAAACGGACCTCTCCGACCTAGATGTAGATACATAGAATGCACCAACCCAACTTCTGACTCCTAACTGCTAAGCCTGTTTTTATATGCATGGGGTTAGTGAGATGTGATAACTCAAAGATTTTAATCTGCCAGAGTATCTCTCCTAACCTTCCACTTCTGTTAGGCTTACATATGCGAAATACCAATTCATGTCTTACCAAAATCCTCTGAGTCGCCATATTTCCATGCAAGAATTGCTTTCATTAGTGGGGCCTTGAGAGGAAACAATGTTTGAAGTTGAGTTGGTTTGAGGTTAGGACATCATTAAGATTTCTTTTTTCCATTTTAAGTGTCTCAATCATCTATTAGACCAGCTTTGGATACAAATGATAATAAAGGCATGTAATTATCAAATGCCATAACATTTGGGAAAGCACACATGGGCGGTAAGCACCAAGAGACCACGAGAATGATGAATAGCCTAACCAAACCTTTCCTTCCCTACTTCCCCATTGATTCAACGTAAACAAAACTGGTCCATTCTTGGGATGTCAACAACCATCAGTTTCATGATGTTACAAGTTTTACTGTCTACTGTTATTATAGTTTATTGAACTCAAGTTTTTCAGCTTTAGCATTTCAGTGGTAGAATAAGCCAACCATCTGCACTCCTCTACTTGAGCTGCCAATGAGTTTGTTCCAGTGGCTTGAGCCACGAGTAAACTTACAATTGAAAAGAGGCCGTGTTGTTGAAAGCTTTTGTCAAAACCAACAATTGGTTAAGACTGCCCTGTGAGCTAAGGCCACAAATGCGGCCCACAGGTCGAACCCAGGTCCTATAATTCTCAATTCACCGATAAGGATATTGGCAGGGGCCCTGGAGTTTGGATGGGAATACAAACCATGCAAAGAATTACATCAGGAATATTAACTTCACAGATTTTGGATGTTCTTAATTCTTTTTCTTTTTCCTGACAAAAACTATAATAACATCTTAGAAAATTAGCTTGCAATTAAGTTTGCAAGTCTTTACTACTAACAGAACGTTAAAAATCGCAGAACTCAATATTGCTAAAAGAGCAAGACGTATATATTGTGTTCCAACTCTGCTGAGTAGTCTTCAGAGTCCTCGAACATGTTTCAACCTCAACCATTTTGAAGTAATGTAAATATTTAGCATTATTAAGTACATATTCAGCAGTTTCTCTATCAAGATATCGTATTTATAATAATTAATTATTGCATCTCTAAATTTGATTACTGCTTAAATGTTATACTTCACTTGCATATATTCATACAAATAATCAATAGAAATTAAGACAATATAAAAACGCTTTTATGGTTTCAGAATCTTAAATCTCTTAATCTAACGGGTCATTGTGTCAGTCATGATGACCACACATTTCTTCATATCCAAATATCTCTCACCAATTGCCATTGAAATTGAATTCAACTGTCTTTTGGGGAAAGTGCATCTTTCTCCATTGATACGAACGTACAATTATTAAGTCATTCAGGGACGGAGCCAGACATGTAAAATAGGAGGGTCCAATATTTAATTTTTAAAATTTTAAGAGGGCCCAACTCCTAAATAACTTCATATATATATATATATATATCTATATATAATATTTATTTTTAAAAAAATTTTGAGAGACCCAGGGACCCCCCTAGGCCTCATCTAACTACGTCTCTGAAGTTATTGATGGTTCTTTCCCTCCTCTGTCACCATATATGTGGAGGGTAAATCAAACATAGAATCCTTCTTTTGACTTTGTAACGGTCAACAAATTTTCAGTTGGATTGTAAGTCTGATTTCTAAATCCTTGCTTTAATTAGATTGTTAGTGCTGGTACTGCTTATGCAGCGTGGCAATAGCTTATCACTGCATATGTTTCTGGCTCTAAAGGCACAAGTCAGATAACCCAAATAACAGCTAGCTACTTTTCGACATGGAAATGATTCGATTATAACCCATGTCCAGCGGGCTAAACTTATGAATGCTCAATTGGTTGGGCTTGGCACTCCTCTTACAGATGATGATCTCTGTACATTACATCATAGATGATCTTGGACCAGCATCAGTCATTTGTGCATGTCTTAGAAGCACACTTAAAACATGTGTCATTTGATGATCCTTATCATTCCTTCAATGCATCTGTTAATTTCGGAGCAAGTCAGAATTCTCAAGGCTGTGGTAGATAGTTTCGCTGTAGAAGTGATAGAAATGATACTAAGTTATAGCCCTCAAGGTTAGGATAAGGCGACCTGTTACTATTAGTCTGTTCCTATTTTATTTTATAAATATCCATCAATTTAATAAATGGAATCTGCAGAAAATGAATGAATGAATACTCATAAAATAAGGTAGGAACAGAATAATAGAACCGGTAATCTAAACTCCTCCAGTTCACTCAAGATTTTCTAGTCCTCAAAATGGTTCTCTCGCCGTTCTTCGTGAGTTAGGCTTGGGCAGCCTCTTGACATGACAACCGTTGTTTTGCTATAATTGTAATGATGTTGGCCACTTCTCTCGTCAATGCCCTATAGACAAGATCCATTTCACAATCCAACCAAACTGATGTCTCATATTGCTACTAGCTCCACTCAGTATCCAAACAGTAACTGGACCATGGTATCAAGAATAACTCATCATCTTACTTTGAATCTCAACAATCTGGCAGTCTGTTCCGAATATGATGGCTGTCGAGAAGTTACCATTGGTGATAATAACTAATAATACCCTTCCTCTATTTCTCATCTTGATCACTCTAGGCTAATGTCAATAATTTTCGTCTCTGTCTATCTAATATTTTGCATGTTCCTGTTGTGTATCAAAATTTACTCTGTGTTTGCTTTAACCAAACGTAATCCTTTTTCTGTTAAATTCTTTTCTAATGATTTTCTTTTTAGGGATTTGGCAACTAGGTTCCCACTCCGTCCAGGGGAGAATAAGAAATATCTACGTTTTACTCATGTCTCTTTCTCTGAAGGCAGACTCGGTTCAAGCTTCTATTGCGTTTTCTTTTTGGTACTAGTGTGTCAGTCATGCCAATAATAAAATAGTACATAGAGCTCTTTCAAATCTTTTACCAAGTCCAACACTTTTATTTTCATCGTTGTAATATCAGCAAAATAGATAAATTACCTTTCCCTATGTCTGGATATAATGCCAATACTCCTCTTAGAGCTAATCTGTAGTGATTGTTGGGTCCTTCCCCACACGATTTCATTGGTGTTAGCAAGTATTACATTATTAATAGATTCCTACACCACTCTTGCACAATTAAGTTGAAGTTCTCTTTCATAAATAAAAAACAAATTACTTATTCTAAAGAAACTTTTGAGTATCTTTGTTATCAGTAACTTAAATCTTACACTAAAAATAAGACAAGAGAGTTACTTTTGGCCGTAAATTTTGCAAGTTTAACGTTAACAATTCTAACCTTAACATTTTAAAAACGTTACATTAACCCTAACAAAAAATTCAAATTGCTCTGTTAAGTGTCAAGTTACCGTTGACCTGGCACTTAACAATTATTATTTTATTCAAATAAATGGGCTCTCTTCACTACGTCATCGTTGATGGGGCAAGTGAGACCCACTTTTTTAATTAAATTTAAAAACTATATGATTTTATAGTGGGACCCACCATTATGGAAATCGTAATTGCTCTATTGAATAACTAAATAAATTAGATAGAAGTGAAAGAAACGAATTTGAAACATTTCTCATAGATTCACTAATTACTTGATTGTTGACAGGTCTCTTTCTGTGTGTTGTCCGAAAAGAGGAGGACTTAATGATTATTAGTTCATCAGCCATCGGGGTTCGTAGACACATGCTCTAATCCTCTAAGCTACAGGCTCCACCCCGTCTCCACTGAATTTGTTGTCGAGAGAACCCTAAAAAAGGAACCTTTCCTCTTCCTAGCCATTTCGAGTTAAGAAGATGCGAAGGTGCCTCTCTTTCTATAAGAACGGTGTGTTCTGAGGTGTGAAGTAGGAGAGAAGGGATTTCAATGGAATTCATAATTCTCTCAATCTTATTATTATTATTATTATTGTTGTTGTTGCTATTGTTGTTGTTGTTATTGTTGTTGTTGTTGTTGTTGTTATTTATTCTTATTCAAATCTTCCTTTTCTTCCAAAAAAAGGGAAGGAGTAGGATTTTCTTTAGTGGATGCCTCTTGTTCTTGTTTAGTCCCCTTCGTTTTGAAAGTTGTTTTTTATTTATACATCTTTTTCTTCCTCCCTATCTTCCGTTTCTGAAGTTTCTTACAATTTTTTTTAGTAAAACCTAAAGAGTACATAGGTAGTAATAAGAGAAACTAAACATTCGAGCTATAGAATTTTTCAATTCTGACACAAGGTACTTATACTAAAGATTTGAGTCATAGAATTTCTCAATTCTGACATAAGGTACTTATACTAAAGATTCGAACCATAGAATTTCTTAATTCTAACACAAGGTACTTATTTGATCGAATAAGAGGTAGAACTAAAAAGATTTCTTTTTCGATTCATTCCTAGAGTTGAATACCTCATTCAAGAATTGTTTTTATTCCAATTCGTAGGAATCAACAAAAAAGGAAAATCCCTTATGATACACCAGATTTGGCTCGGTTATTGATAGAGTGAATAGATCTTCTATTTCTTGAAATCTCTCTTCTAATTCAAAATTATGGTGTAACATGTACCTGCCTTCGTTCCGATCATCAAATAGATGAAATAAATAAAAAACAGTTTTTGTTCAAGAAACAAATCTTATCGAAACTATCCATATCCAGTTCATCCTTCAGAACCATATCACATCCCGGATATGATGAAATAGGATGAATTAAGATGATATTTTGTAAATACATAATTATCTTAAATATATTAATTGTTTCTTTATTTTCTAATTTCCTGAAAGGGGAAAAAGAAACATCTTGTTCTTTCAGTGGTCCCGTGATTTTTTTACATTAATTTGTTTTGTTATTTGTTAACAGTAATTAAAATAGTAATAAAGAATAATTAAAATAATAAAGAAAAAAGCTAAATAGTATAAATAATAAGGAATAGAAAGAAAATAATCGCTTAGATCATGAATCAGCATACAATCTTCGGGAAAATTCAATCTCTGGGAAAAGAGAAGGTCCCATCGGAACAATTAGTTTTTCAGGGTACTTCGTCTTTTTTTTAATCAGATAGTTAAGCTTAGGATTAGATGATTGATAATTTTCTTAACCCTAATTATGTGGTTAATTTAATAAAGCAATTATTAAGTTAACAAATAATTAGTTAAGATAAGTTTAATAATTAATTAAACATATTAGATGTGGAAACAGTAGTGTATCATTACCATCTCATTGTTCTTCGATGTCTTCATCGTTCTCTAACATTATTGGTCACTGATGGTGAAGTTGGTAAATGGAACCACCATTCGCATAACGTAGTGGTTAGCAATTCGCGAGAGAAGTCATGATTGTTAAGCATCGAAGCTTTTTGAGTTAAATGAGGTATGTTAGGTTTTATTATTGGTGTCTATTAGATATGTTTGTGTGTCGAGATGCTTCCTTCTTGTTGATGTGTGTTAGATAATGGATGTTGTCGTTAGTTTAGTGTTGGGTGTGGTCCTGAATGTTTGTTTGTCTACTTTCTGGTCTCCATTGTGGTCCTGTTGTTGTTGTGATTTTTATTTTTTTTGTTAGCTTTAGTTGGAGTTTTAAACATCACTCTGCATCACACATTTCTTTAGTTCCAGATTATTTAGGTTTGCAAGTTTTGGGTAACCTAGTACTCCAACAAACAAGTCTGTTAGGGCAAATATTTTCCTTGTAAGCTTTTTGCAAATGGAAGAAGGCAATAGGGAGTTATAAAAGTTGGTGTCCTGGATGTTCATCTACTGTCCATCCATTCTTTATTTCATTTTTTAGCTCTTCCATCGAGAATTTTCTTTACCATTGACAATTATGTAATGCATCTTGATTTTTCTTTTGCTTAGAGAATCCAGCCTTTGTAATTTGTATTTATATCAAAGAATACTCAAAGAATCATATACTAATAAGACCAATTAAGCATTTGCATGTAATGGAATATGTTAGTAGAAATTTATATGATATGGTTTAAGGTTTTGATGTTCATTATGCACCATTAAAATGTAATAGAAGTTCTTCATTTGCTTAATTAATAACTTTACAGATGGTGAAATATCAGAAATATAACTTTACTACTTCAACGAGCAAAACAACTTATATAAGGTTGACTTCTTAAATGAAAGGAAGCACATTACACGCTAGCTACCTGCTAATCAGAAGTCATATAAACACTAAAACTCAAATAGTTTAGGCTACTTAATACATAGTAGATTAGACTATACTAATCAAGCCAATTTTATTCTTCCAAAATTGAATTGGGATCGTAGTAAATGTTTAAGATAAAACTTGGTAAGGCTTAGGCATTTGACTGAGAGTGCCACTTAAATGGAGGGACATGACTTTATTGGTGGCCCCATTAGCTTTGCAGCATACTTTATACAATTACATTGAAAGGGTAAGGAGATTGGCGATTTGGAAGCATCTAAAAGGGACAGAATGATAGTGGGGTTTGTAGTAATAGCTTAGATAAAGGCTTGCAAAGAAATGATTAAGTCATGATAGCAGTATTGAAACAAAAATCTATACCTGAGTAGTCTTTAAGGTAAATAATAAATGAAATTGCCCAAAATTTATATTTATTTTTTAATTTTTGGTTTTAGAGATTGAAAATTGCGTGAAAAATGCTAAGTTTCTGTCTGTCTAGACTACAACCATGTTATTTGCACAATGTTAAGTGGTATCACTCGAAATGGACTACTAATTATTATCGAACAGTGGATTATTAGGGAGAAAGCTTTTACAATTCGACTAGAAACTCTTCAAAAAGGCAAAAACTTATATGGCAATTCCATTCTATTTCCTCATTTCATAAACATGGCAATAGGTAGTTATTAAAAATGAGGAGATGCAAATAAGTGTCATCATCCTCTTACAAGTATTGGAATACTAGCTCATACAGTCTTTTAGGGAAAATATTTCTGGTGGATCATTTAATGTCTTTTAGCATGTATGGATCATCTTACCCTACTTTTGCCAATAGAAATGTACATGTATGATTATTTGTATCACATACTTAATGTCTTCAAGCGTGTATTGGTCTTTTTATAGATTTCTTTCAGAGAAGCTTCAATTTAGTTTTGATGTAAGTTGAGATAAAAAGCTGAATTTCAAAATTGAATTTGATAGTTTCAAACCAGAGTCATATCTAAAACTAGGGTCTATAAAATTTCTAGTGGAAATTGAGATCACCATGTGTTGTTAGAGTTTTGATTGCATTGCTTTTACATTTTATGATAATCAACATGCTATTTTTAGTCATTGCATTGCTTTTTTCATTTAAACTTGTGTGTATGCTTATGTTTATAGGTTTTAATGGCTTAATGTGGAAGTATAAGGCTTTTTCATGGTAGAAACTTTATGTTGAAGCTCGAATTGACATATATTAGCGGGGATATTCCTACATTTGACAAAGTTGATGTTGACTTTGTTAGTAACAAACAAATAAATGAGATAGGAATTGAGTTAGGATATGATAAAATTGATAAGGCATATTTTAAAGAGCCTGGTGTTAGTTTTAAGGACTCATTAAAAGTTATCGACTTAATAAAAGTTATATTACGCTAGCAAACATAATGCAAAAGCATAAGATTGTTTATGTATATGTAACCCATCATGTAGACACACATATTCATGTTATTGATGATGATGATGAGAACATGGAGGGGCAGGGTGCAGAAAGGGATGAGAATGTGGAGGGAGAAGGTGAAGAAAAGAAAGAGAATTTGGATGGAAAAGGTGCATAAATGAATGAGAATTCGGAGGTAGAAGGTGCACAAATGGATGAGAATTTGGAGGGAGAAGGTTCACAAACGAATGTGAATGTGGAGGAACAAAGTGCACAATTTGGATCAAAATTTTATTTTGACATTCCACATGACCATCATCAAATTGAAATTGATTTAGAGGATTGTGGTAGTCCTATTAGCAATGATGAATATCGTAGTGGAAAGGAGGTAGGTGAAGATTTACGTAGACCCAGATCAACTTTTAAGGATAATCCTGTAGAGATTGGACAAGAGTGAAGGTTGGGAATGGAGTATGGTATTGTAAAAGAATTTAAAGATATTGTTGTCAATTATGCAGTACGTACAAGAAACAATGTTAGTTTGAAAAAGTGTGAGAGTACATGGATTACGTATGTTTGCGTGGGTGGATGCCAATGGATTTTGTATGCTGTATATATTAAGAATGAAGATGTTGGAGGGTGAAAACATATAATTCTAATCATACTTACTTCATTACAAACAAACCTAAATTGGTTTATCCAAAATTCTTGACGAGACACATCAAGGATATAATTTTGGAGAAGCCCAGTATAACAATGAAGAAAATGGTGGAAGAATGTAGAGAGAAGCTAAATATTTTTTGTCAACTCAAGCATGTGTTGAAGAGACAAAAGGAGATTAAGGAAAGAGAGAGCAACAGATTCTATTGTTGAATATGCAAAGTTAAGGACACTTTGCCCAATGCAAATCACTGTATGTGTGCAATTAGTCTGCGAATTAGAAGGGAAAAGACCTAAGAAAGTAGTATTGGAATTGCGTTTGGTGAACATATGTTTAAGATTTTGATGAGCAACTAAAGAGGCTTGATATAATAAGCCCTGGATGTGCTGCAACGTTGCTTGAGTATCCGAAAGAGAGGTGGGCCAGATGTTGTCAACCTTTGCAAAGTAAATGTCCCATTGTTGATAACCACATGAACGAAACCTTCAATGGGTGAATTCTACCAGCTAGGGAGAGGGCAGTGATTAGCATGCTGGAGACTATTAGAATAATGGTTATAAGGAGGCATACTAAGAGGAAACATTTTGTTCTTGGGTGAAAGCATGATATAACACCAAATATAATGAAGAAGTTGGAGAAAAACAAGAAAGAAGCAATGCAATGGAGAATTGTATGGAATGGAGATGGTGGTTATGAAGTTTGAAACGGTGATGGGAAGCATATTGTCAAGATCGGTAGACAATATACATGTAGTTGCAAGCATGGGACCTATATGTGTAACATCCTGTTACTAGCGGGGAGGTTAGAATAGTAATTTTGAGTGGTCAATGGGCGTTTAGAAATGCCCTTACATGTTCATGCATAATCTCATATCCGCATACATGGGAATAGTGAATTTTGCACATGTAAATGACTGTACATGCATTCATGACATTTCCCGGTATAATTGTGAATGAAATGTGATTGTTATGATAAATGCGATTTCTTGTGTTTGGAAAATTGATTGGAGAGGGTCATTGAGGTTTTAAAATTGTTAGTGAATTTTAGTGAATTGTTTTGTGAAATTTTGGGGTATTTTTCGGACTAGAAAAAATGCGAAGTGGCAGACTGATTGTTTCCCGGTAGTAGAAATGACTGTCCAATGGCACTGGAAATTTAGATACATGATTTTAGGATTTATTAATTTGAGCCATTGGAAATTTGGGGAACAATTGGAGGAGAAATTGGATTTTAATTGGAAAGAAACTAGGTGGGCATTTTAGAGTGTGACATGTGGCAAGTGACACTTGTCACTTGCCTAACATGCCATCTTGCTTTGCTTTTATTAAAAATCCTCCTTCCTTTGGCTTTCTCGACACTTCTCTTTTCCTAAGGTTTATTTGGTGCTTTAAGTGTGATTTTCTCCTTCTCTCTCGTAGCTTCTTCTCTTCTTTGTTCTTCTTGACCTTGTAACCATCTTTTCCTCTTGGCTTGCCCTTCTTTTGTTCATTGAAAACAAATCCAACCTAAACCTCACCCCCCTCAAGTTGATGATGAGGATCGTGTATGGTGGTGAAGAGAGTTAGAGAGTTGGTGAAAAGTTTGAAGAGTTGAGGATTTGGAAGCTTAATAGGTAAGAATCATGTTTTATATTATGGTTTTGGAGTTAATTAAATTATTTGTGATGTTTGTACACTAAATTGCATGAAATTGTGTTTGGTGTTTATGGGTATGTAATTTGCTTGTTTGATTGATGAATGTAAGTAGATGTTTTAGATGGTTTGGGTGTTAATTAATGTTGTAGATGAGTGTAGAAAAGTGTAGGAAAAGGGTGGATGATTGAGTATATGTTGCTTCCATGTTGTGGAGAAATATTCAAGTGTAGGTCTTGCCTTGGTTGTGGTTACATATTGAGTGAATTGAGTAGTGTTTGAGTGGTTTAGAAATGGAATGGAAGATGTAGAATGTGAGTTAGGTTGTGAATCTGGAAAATTTGCTTTGTGTAGGTTCCAATGATTTGGTCATAACTTTTGATATGGTTAAGCAATTGAGATGAGGTTTAGCTTGAATTAAACTTGAGAAGTTTGGCTAGAATTCTTATGAAGGAAGT